>CP092091.1:22687990-23092990 GCA_029203775.1 Neoneuromus ignobilis | reverse complement strand
AGCGGCATATAAAATCAAATCGTTTTTCGGGTCAACGTATTTATGCGAATCGTTGTTTTCAAACATGAATTTAATAAAATCACGATATAGATCTCGACTCACCGATGAGCATCTTTATAATTGTTTGCTAACAGGATTATCGTCATACTCTCATAATTACGAGGCACTGGCCAATGAAATGCAATGCCAAAGATCACACTGATAGATTGATTTTTTTTAATGTTTTCTTTTATGTTTTTTTAAATGATTTCTTTGTATGTGTGTTTTTTGTTTACTTTGTATTACGTTTTGTATGTACGTTTCTTTGTGTGTATGTAATTTGGACAATAATTTTATTATTTTGAAATTATTTTTGTTTATTATTTTTTATCCTTGGTCAATTATAAATATCCTTAAAAAATAGCTGGTGCCCGCCGCCCTGCCGATATTTTAGAATGCGCTCTAGGGTATAAAAAGGTTGGGAACCCCTGTCCTAGATCATATTAACAATCATATTTATTTCAGAGAGCATCATTTTAATTATTGAATATTGACGATTTTGAATGGCACGTTCTCGTACTGTTCAATTTATTCTCTATGAAGCAGTCTCTTGTCTTATTCAATCTTATAAATTATGCAGAATCCTCTTTGAATTACTATTTGTAACTCTAAGCAACAGTACTTAACTCCAATGATATTCATGTTAAATATGTACTACAGATATTATTAACATTTATTGTTAAAGCCAAATGACGACAGTTAATAAAAAAATCAATACAGGTATTTTAAATTTTACAAACATGTACTTCCCATAATACAAATTGAATTAATTTTTTATTAAATAAATAATTTATTGAATCTAGTTTAAATATTATACATCTCAAATAAATTATCAATACTTTTACATTTTTTAAAAAAAATCAATTTTTTAATAACTAAGAGGCTCCGTACCCTACTTGCTTTGCTCGTCAACCTCCGAACTTATTTCTGTTTAATAATATAAATAAATTATAAAAAATTAAACGTTTATAAAAGCTATGTTAATGCTTCTGTGTAGACGATGTTTATTATAGATTGGTGGTCCGATGTGCATTTAAATCTAATCCCAATACAATTAAAATTTATTTTATTCAAAAAGTCTGCCTGAAAATCTATCTTTTTCTATTTTTTGTCAATTTTAATGTCATAAAATGTGTACTTCGGTGATTCTTGAAAAACTTCGAGAAAGTTCGAAAATAAAATTTCTATATTTCTCTCTATATATGTGTATAAAATAGTTCCATCGAAAAATTAATGTCATTAATGCTCACGTTACTCCGAACATGAATGATTATCTCCGAAGATTGAATTGCTATTACGGAGTGATGTGAAAATTTCAACACATATCACTCCGCAAATGCAATTATTAATCTTCGGAGGTAGATCGAAGTAAATTAATGACATTAATTTTGCGATGAAACTATTTTATATATATATATATATATATATATATATATATATATATATATAGAGAGAGAGAGAGAGAGAGAGAGATAATATAAGTACATTTTTCTTATCGTTATGATCTTTCTTGTGATTTACATCAATAAACTATCGATGTATTTGAATTAATTATATTTTGTATAACATACACGACGTATAAATTAATTTTATCCAATTATACAGTTTAATCAAGGGCTGGTTTTGTTTCAGGTCGACGAAGTAGTGGATATAATGAAGACCAATGTAGAAAAGGTTCTGGAACGAGATCAAAAATTAAGTGAACTAGATGATCGAGCAGGTAAATGAACAATATTATTTAATATATATATATTTAGATATTAATACTGGAAAAATCTAAAATGCTACCAATAAATAAATTATTTGATTAAATATTTTCTTAATAATATTCGGACTTATCTCATATATTTCATATTTGATAAAATTATCGGCTATCAATTGATTGAATTCAAAAAAATATTTTTCCTTTTTCAGATGCATTGCAACAAGGTGCATCTCAATTCGAACAACAAGCTGGTAAATTGAAACGAAAATTTTGGCTTCAAAACTTAAAGGTAATCGTAATTTGCATTCTTATTTTAACACATTGTATGCGGGCAACGTCTCGACGACGTCTTTCGCATACTATTACTAGAGAGCGAAAGACGTCGTCGAAACGTTGCCCGCATACAATGTGTTAATAGTGTATCAAATGCGCATATTTTATATTGTTTTCAAAATACTCAAATTTTCATTTCTAATGTTATTACATAAATAATATTATTTTTAATAAAAATACATATATGAGAGTTTTCTGTAAATTCTTCATTGAATTATATGAATTTAATTATAATATATGAACATGCAGCGATGTGAAATTGAATAGTATGCGTTTTTATTTAATTATATTATATATAAAAAATTTAATTATATTGTATATTGTATATATTATATTGTATGTAAAATAATAAATAAACACATACAATCATACACGTATATATATATATATATGTATATATATTATATATGTATATATATATATATATATATACGAGGGCCGTTTGATAAGTCCGTGTAATTTCCGAAAGATGGTACCACTGGTGTATATCGAGGTTATTTTTAATTAGTAGCACCTCTTGGAAGAACACACATCAAGTTTCAGCCATATCGGTCTATTCCTTTGTGTTTGACAATCGTTGGAATCAAGGAAATCGAGTGATTGTCAAATAATGGACGAAAAAGAATTTCGCGTGTTGATTAAACACTACTTCATTAAAGGCAAAACGCCTCAGGAGACTAAACAGAAGCTTGATAAACATTATGGTGACTCTGCACCTTCGATTAGTGCGGTTTATAAGTGGTTTCAAAATTTTCGGAGTGGCCATATGAGCACAAGAGACGATGAACTTTCTGGACGCCCTGTTGAGGTCACCACTCCAGAAATCATTGATAAAATCCATGATATGGTGATGGATGACAGAAGAGTGAAAGTGCGTGAGATTACTAGTGCTGTAGGCATCTCGTGTGAACGGGTACATAATATTTTGCACCAACATTTGGACATGAAAAAGCTATCCGCCAGGTGGGTGCCGCGATTGCTCACGATCGACCAAAAACGAGGTCGTGTGAAGTAAACGAGTGCACAAGTGTTGCAAGAACGGTTTGCAGCTGTTTCAGCGAAATCCGCAGGACTTTAAGCGTCGTTTCATCACTGTATATGAAACATGGATACATCACTACACTCCTGAGACCAAAGAGCAGTCTAAACAATGGGTTATCAAGGGGGAATCTGCTCCGAAAAAGGCGAAGACAATTCCTTTGGCCGGGAAGGTTATGGCGACTGTCTTTTGGGATTCGCAAGGAATAATCTTTATCGACTATTTGGAAAAGGGTAAAACCATTACAGGTGCATATTATTCATTGTTATTGGATCGTTTGAAAACCGAGTTGCAAGAAAAACGTCCCCGATTAGCCCACAAAAAAGTCCTCTTTCATCACGACAACGCACCAGCTCACACCTCAGCAGTTGTGGCCGCAAAACTAATGGAAATAGGGTTCCAAATCGTTTCACATCCCCCCTATTCTCCAGACTTGGCTCCATCGGACTATTATTTGTTCCCTAATATGAAGAAATGGCTCGCGGGAAAAAGATTTTATTCGAACGAGGAGGTGATTGCAGGAACGAATGACTATTTTACAGACTTGGACAAATCCTATTATTCGGAAGGGATCAACAAACTAGAGCAGCGTTGGATGAAGTGTATAAGCCTAAAGGAGACTATGTTGAAAAATAAAAACGATTTATTCAAAAAAATGAAGCAGTTTTTATTTTTACACGGACTTATCAAACACTCCTCGTATATATATATAATATAATGAGATTTTACTGAAAAAATATAGATATTACTGTTTAACAATAAACGAAAATATGCAATCACTATAAACTAATTAAAACTTATTTGCAATTTTTTTCACATCCAATATAAATGATAACTACTTTTCTTTAAGAAAATTGTAAAAATTCATTTTACTTTACACTTAAACCTAATTCAATAGTTTAGAGATTATAAATAATTTTATTGATAAACATAAATATACTGACTAATAATTGTCAGTATTTTAAATACTATTTTTTTAATGAACGAAAATGTATAATTAAAAAAATATTTTTATTACACCCATAAACAACTTTTAATAATAACAACTATTCAATATTTTATTTATTTCTTGGTATTTTATAACAAAGATTTTGCTTGTTTATATTCGTGTAATGATAAAGATGTCCTATTTTTTTAAGAATGAAAAAATTCTATTTTATTTTTCGAATTTAAGTAATTTGTAATTTTATATTTTTATTTTCACAAACACAACACTCATATAATTCTAATATATGCATGTAAGTATATATACATACACACATATATATATATATATATATATATATATATATATATATATATATATATATATATATATATATATATAAAGTGAATGTACATAAATCAATACAATGCATACAATATTCAACGGGACATTTTATAACAGCACACGATATTTTGACCAGTTAATACATATTGTTGAAATTGTATTTTGTTTCAGATGATGATCATAATGGGCGTTATCGGACTTGTAATTTTGGCTATTATAGTCAGTAAGTACAAATTTAGATAAGCTTTGTTCATATATTATCTGACGCTGGTATTAAAATGTTTTTGTCTCTTTAGCACCGTTATGAAAATGTTTCGAATAACGAACTTTGATATTTTTTCCAGTGAACTTTATGTAATTTGGAAGCAAATCTATATTTTCATAAAATAAAGACAAGAACACGAAATAATTTTACTATTAAAAAAGTATAATTAAAAAGATATGTGCATTTTGAGAACAAAATAGAAAATACGGTAAATTATCAAATTAAAATATTTGATGTGGCCTTTAGAACTTTTCGATGTCTTGGGCTAAATCATTGTGTATATAAACCTTACGTCTATAAATACCAATACGCAAACCTTTATAAAATATGTATTCATAGGTTCTATTAAAACAATCTTAAATAAAATAAATATACTATCGAATTAAAAAAATATTTTTCGAAAACTCTTATTTTAATAATTTAATAACATTTCATTACCTTGACAGTACATATTTGAAAATGTGTCAGAAGATAAATTAACAAACTAAAAAAATCTAACATTTACTAAAGGGAATTTTGTTGCAATATTTTTCTATTTGGCCACGAAAATAATTATTTTTTTTATTTTTGATTTAATTTCCATGCAAATTTCCACTTGATACATCATTTTATTAACATATTTTTACTTATTACAATAATTCCAGTGTTTATTGACACAATAAACACTCAAATTAAAATAAATCATAGCAAAAGGCTTCAAATGGTTACAATTGTGCATAATTAATTGTCTTTCATAAATAATCAGTTTTTGTTATGATAATTAAAATGCTCTCTCACGCTCTTTTTCTGTTTATGTATATATATATATATATATATATATATATATATATATATATATATATATATATATATATATTTATTTTGTGTGTGTATGTGTGGGTAGTTGTGTGAGTGCGTGTGTATGTAACTCATTAATTAATTAAAGTAACTATTCATTAATCTCTTTAATTAATTACTCAAAAGTAACTATTCATTAATCTCTTTAAAAAAAATGATATGCATTTTTTATATACATATTTATATATATATATATATATTCCTATATTTGATCCGCCATATCAACTCCAAATTTTGTGCTGTTATAAATTGAATAGATTCCGGTAACATTTTTTTATTACTTTTATCAATTTTCACAAATTATTGCTTAGAATATTTGGTTTGCTTTTATATATTGTAAGAACACAATAGCAGAGTGGAAAAACGAGGCATGTTATCCTTCGTTTGTTTGGCTGCTTTGGGTAGTTCTCTTTGTTTCCTCTAATAGTTGCCCATAAGTGACATGCTAGTGAAAAAGTTAATATTTCTTCCACAGCTTGTATATGGCTCGACAAGTTTCAGAACAACGTGTTCACTGAGAAGCATTGACGATGGTCGTTGTTCATCTTTCCCCAAATAAGGCATATTTGCTACTAACATGATGCAAGACAGAATTAATTGCTCTTCAACTGTTATATTTTACCCTGGTTGGTAGCAAGATATATATATATATATATATATATATATATATATATAGAGTTTGAAAGATCTCGTAGAGAGAGAGAGAGAGAGAGATGGATACATAGATAGATAGATATAGGTATTCTTTATTCAGGATTTACCTTCACTAAGAGACTAAAGGAGCTTCGAAAAAATGCCTGCGAACCATATAAGAAATTTACTCAATTCAATAATATCTCCGACTTTTGGGAGTTCGAACGCTCTACTCCCATATAACATGAGGAGATGCTAGCCATTATACCATCTGTCGGTTATATATATATATATATATATATATATATATATATATATATATATATATATATATATATATATATTGTGCTTACTAAATCTATTAAGATTTTATCTACATCAATATCATATATGTTAATAAATAATCGAAAAAAGATTTCAATTCGATAGTATTAAACCAAACGTCCTTAAAAATTATGTTACATTTTGTTATTATTGAATAAACTTTTTTTTATTATAAATGAATAAGAATTGTTAGAAATGACTATATAAAAAATACTTAATATTTATAACTTGTCAATATTTTCATTGTTTACCAATCTATGAATACACTTTTTTAATTCTGTATTAGTAGCCTCGTATAGTGAGTATCTTTAATGTGTCTAAAAAATCAGTCTGTCTTTCTCTGTCTTAATTTCTTTCAGATATTTAGATTTACTTCAATTAAATAATTGCGTTGATAATATATTGCATGATTTTAATAATTCTTTTTATATTTGTATCATATAATTAGAAGAATAATGTTTTTTTCAATTTTGTTTTGAATTGATCACTCTTGTGTTCATTGTAAATGTAGGTGCAGTAATCGGAAAACGAGAAATTTATAAGCCTAAATACGAGGAATATCTTTCTGCTGTCTGTATATTGTATAAGAATATTTTTGTATATTTGCATGTTGACGCATGATATTTCTATTATAAATTTGAATGTTCTGATTATAATGTATTCAATTGATTTAAATTACGCGAAGTTTTTCAATGGCTTGCACTAAACAAAATAAAAATTCATATATGTATTGCAAAAATGCATAATGCTGAATTGTGTAAATAGTACACATTGTTTGTTTTTTTTTTAAAAAAAATACACATACACAATAAGTATTTCAAATTCACTTTTTGTAGAATATAATCTGTTAACCTTTTACTCTAGTAAAAAGTTCCAACCAAAAAAAAATAAAAAGTATGAATTCATAATTATGTAAAAAAAACACAAATTAATTTATTGTAATAACTTTTCGTAATACAAAAAAATCTATATATGAATAGTAATAAAAAAATAAGTATATTAACCCATAACTGACACATGATTATATTCGTATATTCGTCATTTCTAGTTTGGCACTGTAGTTAAATCACTTTTACACGATTCATTCGCTTTAACATCACAATATTTTATAAAATATCCAATAATTAATTATTGATCACTTTTTCGCTAATGCACATTTCAATGGTTATTCTACCATCAGAGTATAGTAATAAAATCTAAACTGTTCTTGATGGTACCTTCCTTGTATACAAAAACACACAATGATTATTTACAATTTTTAATACAATTTTATCTCGTTTACATATTCATAATTCTAAATAAAAAAATCTTCAATGCCGTTTAGTTTGAAACTATTCTTTGTACATAATTTCTTAAAAAATGTTATATATATATATATTCCGTTGCAAAATTAATGTCTTTAATACTCACGCTACTCAGAACAATTACCTCCGAACATTTACGAATGCAAATCACGGGGGGAGCGAATAAAGCGAGCAGAGGGAATATTCCCTCTAAGTGTCAACGATCAGAGGTCGGAACCCACTAGTATTTATATATTTATAATTATCTTAGGCTCTACAGACTAATCCATTCCCAGGCCTCTCAAGGCTTTGACAAGAAATAAAGCCTTTTTGTCAAAGCTTTTCGAGAGATGTTTTTTTAAAAAATGAATTTGTCAGCCTCATGCTCAATCATCGAAAATGAGGGACTCTCCAACTGGGAATCGAACGCAATCTCTCGTATGATAAGCGATGATACAAGCCACTATACTACTCAGTCGGGCATTTATATATATATATATATATATATATATATATATATATATATATATATATATATATATATATATATAAGAAAATTATTCCATACTTTTTGTGCAACATATTATATAATAAGAATTATTTTTTTTAACATTAAATTAGTGACATTTTGTTTATTGTATGATTTGTGAATTATATTACACTATATAAATATGTCATGTACAAACATATAGATTTTTCAGATAGTTTATAATTCACTTTTTTCTGGCGTTGTTAACTAATACATTATTATTCTGTTCACCTAAAATATGCAACATTGATTTTTTTAATTAAAATGAAGTATAACTATATATATACAGTGACCAAATAAATTATTTGTACTCGATGCAAAAAATGTTTCTCTTTAAAATAAAGCTATTTAAAATATTACTAATGAATTTTTTTTGGTTTATAAACGTATATATGCATATACAACAAAATTTCGATTAAATCAAGTAACTATTGTTTAAAATATATATTTTTTACTTTGAAGACACATAAATTAGAGTCCAATAAATTATTCGTACTCATGAATATTTCAACATCTTTTTATAAAAATCCATGGACTAATATTTATTTAATCCTCCCTATGCCTTAATAACGTCTTGTAAACGTTTTTTCATGCTCCTAACTAAATTTGATATCACGTCGGCATTCAGTTCTTTCCAAACTTTAAAAATTTGTGTTTTTCATATTTCTTTACTAGTCACTTCCACTTTTCGCAGTCTTATCAATTTCAGCTCAAAGATTCTCAATAGGGTTGATATCCAGACTTTGGAGTGGGTTAATCAATAAATATGGGATATTATACGAACCAAGTTTTAACAATATGAGCTGTGTGTTTGGGATCGTTATCCTGCTGGAAATAACAATTCTTCTTTAACACCAATTTAGTCACACTTTCTTCTAATTTTAGGCGTAGAATGTCGAGATATTTAAATTTATCCATTATTTTATCTATTAATAAAAGTTTCCGACTCAGCTATACGCGGTGATATCGAGCTCCGTATTCTTTTTTCCAAACAAGAGAGCGACCACCCGAATCAAATACGTTAAACTAGCTCTTATCTAAGAAAATAACTTTTTTCCAAAACGACATATCTTTTTTTACGTGTTCCTTGGCAAAGTTTAAACTTTTGTGCGGCTTGTCTTATTTATGTACGGCTTTCTAAGTGTTACACGTGCATTATACTCATACGTTCTTAAAACTTTACAGCAAGTTTTAGGACAAATATTTTTGTTGAAATATTTATTGAACATTTTGCGACACTAATATGAGAACTTTTTTAAATTTTACGAACTAGAAAACGTTATTGTAGCTCCAATATTATTCTTGAGCGTCCGGTATGATGCCTGTCGCTATTTAGAAAGCCATCTCTTTTAACTTTTTTATAATATATGAACAGTAGACTTGTTCCTTTCTATTATTTTTCCGATTTACAAATAAGATTTGGCTTCATTATGAAATCTGAACACAATTTCGCGTTTTTTAATGCTTGTTTCACAACTTTTGCGTCCCATTTTGAAAAAACGTGTTTTCTGTACCGATTTACTATGTTAACTGTTAAATATATGTTAGAATTGATGTATGCTACACTACAATACCAAAAAAGTAAGGAAATCCTCGATATGAGCTAGGTAAATTATCGAAAATATCTGATTTCTTACGAGTACAAATAGTTTGTTGAACTCTAATTTACGTGTCTTTAAAGTAAAAAATATATATTTTAAACAATAGTTACTCGATTTAATTGAAATTTTGTTGTATATACATTTATACGTTTATAGATGAAAAGAAATTTCATTCGCAATATTTTAAATATATATTTATTTTAAAGAGAAGTTTTTTTTGCATCGAGTACGAAAATTTATTTAGTCACTTTATATATATATATATATATATATATATATATATATATATATATATATATATAGTATAATGTGTACCGCTATTATTTTTCTTAAAATTTTTATTTTATGGTCTTATAAATTATTGCAGCGAAAATCAACGTTTTAATATTATTTATTTTCAATATCTAAAATCGGCTTAAAATATTTCTATTATTAAATTTGTTCTAATTTTAAATTAAATCTGTCACTAATTCGTAATTCATCGATAATATGATTTCGTGTACATTAAACTACAAATATTAATATTATTTTGATACAATTTATTTAATTCATTATATTTATATTTGATAAACATTAACAAAAAATATATATTACATTATGTTTTCATGTATACTTGTTATTTTAATGAACTTTGTAATATTTTATAAATTAAAATTTAAAGCAGCAATGCAAAATTTTATAAAAGAACATTATGTTTTATTTCGTTTTATGTTTGTATTATTTTGTTTTATTTCTATCGAATAATATAGTTTATAAATACATATTTTAAAAAAATATGTGAAAACCAATTATTAATTTAATCGTAAGTTTTTTTTAAAAAATATTTACAAACAAAAACTTTATTAATATTCTATGATTCCTATAAATAAAAGTATTAAGTCTTTAAATCTAATTATATTACACTTACGATCTATATTTATGTTTTGTATGGAACATTATTACAAATACATTAATAATTAATACATTGAAACTTATTAACACTAGGTTTACGGACGTTTCATGTATACCTATCTTAACGGACACGGGTCAATTTGACACATGAACAAAATCATACATTTTCTTTAAAAAACAACTTAAAAACAACAATTATATAATATTAACTTATAAATAAAACTATAAGATATACATTTATATCAAATTTATAATATTTAACATTATATAACATTACATTTATTCCGCGTATCTTTTACACACATATACTGGTAAAAAAATTATCAGTTGTTATATTCATGCCTTGATGTAAATATGATTCGGCTAACTTTAAAACTACAAAATCCGCCCAAAAAGTGTTGAAGTGTGCGTTTCATCTTTACCCAGATTAGGGAAACCATTTATTAAATATTTTGAATTTACAAGGTGCCAACCAAAACTTTATGCCAAATTTATGTGGCTTATTTGGCATATATTGCGTGAATCTGCATCGCACTTTCGTAGGGAACAGTTGCTCGTCTATTGAAATATTTTCGTGAGGTTTATAACAGGATTGACTATTATGTATAAATTTTTTCCATATTTCAGATATCAATACAAATTTATCTGTACGTAAACGTTCGGATCGTTCTGTTCTTTTATCAAATCATATGAATCGAAGAATTTGCGTAAATTGATCTCTAGGCATTGTGTTCGAGAAGAAAGCGGGTCCCGATTTCTTCGACCATAAATAATAATCTTTTAGCGACTTTGCTTCATATGCCTTTTATGTATTAGAGCTTTCCAACTAGCATTAATGCTTATTTTACGATTGCGTCAAATTTATCCGTTCCGTAAAAATAGGTATACTACATACATAATTTCTAAATTAGAAAGTTTTGAAGAAAATTAATTTCCCTATTTTATTTGTGTCGTTAAATGGATAAAAGTCACTACAAGTGGTAGAAGAAAAATGTAAACGGTTTCTGTAAATTCATTCATGAAATTCGAAACGTGTCAAAATGACGCGTCCCGTCAACCTAGTGTTAAATACTAAAATAATTAGTATTTAAATTTTTAAATCCAACTAAGTTGTCATCTCGAACGGAACGTTTAAATGTTACAACCAAACCAGTTTAACACTTTGAATGCCAAGGATTAGCACACGTATATATATATATATATATATATATATATATATATATATATATATATATATATATATATATATGTATGTATGTATGTGTGAGTGTGCATTTCCAATTAAAATCGATTCTTTATAAATAAAAATAAAATAATACACGATTAATCTGTTCTTCTCAATACACCAAATTATCTTTCAATTATTAAAATATATTTATACATTGAAATTTAATATTTTTTGAGCGTGTTTAAATAAAAATGAGAGAATAATAATATCGAGCTGATTTTCATTGACCTTTATTTTTCAAACAAATCACTAATAAAAAAAACCCTGCAAAGTCAAGAAAGCGTAAAAATCAATTGAATGCATAACTATTTATTCAATGATTCTGTATGTTGTTTTTGTATGAAATAATGTAATATTCTCTTTCAGCTTCGACATAAGATCATAGCCAAAATTAAAAAAAAATGCTACTACCGATCAAAGAACCTTCAAAAATGACAACAAAACTTTTTAAACTTTAGTATAGATTATATAATCATGGAAATGTGCAACTTTAAATAATATCATCTGAGAAGTTCATTGTTCTTGTTTCATTGTGAATTTATTTATTAGCTAAAATAACCATCTTCATTCATTATCGATTATAAAAAAATGCATATTAACAAATATAAATATCGCTAAATAAACTTTTTGAATTTATTTAACAATTATTCATAAAAAATTAATAAACAATGTGAAATGTTGTTGCTTGCATTTAAAATTAATTCGATTCTTACTCATTATTAATACCTAGATATTTGAATCTCTTAAACAATCATAAAAATTTATGTCTTCAAAGTATAAGAGTGAATATCATTGTAAAATAATTCTTAATCTGTTATAACATTCTAATGACCATTTACTATTTTTTAACATTTTAAGCTAATTATGAATACTTGTATAACGTAAAACGAAGCAAAATTATTCAAGTTAAGGTCAAATCAATACATACAGGATTATACACCTACGTACATCATGCATATGTATATATGTATGTATGTGTGTATATATATATATATATATATATATATATATATATATATATACACATACATACGCATACACACACACACACACACACGTTATTCCAATGCATTATAAGCGCGCGCACTCATACATATACACACACGTATCTACTAGTAAATGTAATTAGAAGACAGCTTTAAAAATTGTTTTTTTATATAGCATCGTGTATGTAAATGTTTTTAATATCGTTTTGCCTCTTTGCATAGTTCAACACATTCGAATATTCGACAATAAAGAACAATGCAAAACAGGTTCAAATATAAACGCTCGTGTTATGAATCAAATCACAATGTTAGCTAGATACTTTAATAACTTTAAATAATCTATAAAGATTATTGAAAATATTATATAAATTATAAACAAAACAAATAGTAAAAAACTTAAAAAGAAACATATAAAGCTAATTATGTACATATATATATATATATATATATATATATATATATATATATATATATATATATATATATATATATATATATATATATATATATATATATATATATATATATATACATATAAAACAATAAATGTTTATAAAAAAAAGAAAATGTTAGAAACATGTATCTTGCAATAATATATGAAAATACATCATCTGTAAATAGGCAAAAAATATTTTTTTTTTCAAAATCATTACAAATATATAATAATGGTATTTCATATTTTATTAATAATTAGTTCACAAGATAAAATTAGAGTAGCACGTGAGTATTGCAAATAAAAAAGGTGATCGTTTCAAAAAAGGTATGCATTTTTTGAATTCACAGTAAATATTTTTTTTAGTAAAATTTAATGACAACAACTAACGACTATTTGAAAATAAATTATTTTCTTAAATTTACAACTTTTCGATATACTTTTCATACAATAACTTTTTAAATTCCATTTCTATCATTTAATTGAATTGTTTATAAAAATTGATTACTTTTACATCAGTAAATCCTTTATTTTTTTACAAAAAATAAATGTCAAACTAATTATTTTTGTGAAAAAATAGTAATTTACATTTTTTTCATATTACAAGATTTGAAAGAAAACGTTACTTTTTGTCATATTTATTGCTATAAATAAATTTTAGATAAAATTATATATTAACGCATGTTAATCACATTTACACAGTTTACGTTTTGTTTCCTTGCTCAATGCATGTAATTTTTCATATTTTCATACTTTTTCTCATTTCATTATCTATATTTAATAATTAGTGTTGAATGTAAAACACAATTGGGAATTTTGAAATGATTAATACTGATATTTAAATGTAGAATTTTTATATTTAAATCATCAGTACAAGTAATATAACAAAGTTAAGATTGTTTGTAAAAAATTAATGATAAAAAAACGCTTTTGAATACACGTATTTCAACACTTACTATACATTTACACTGCATTTTAACAGTCAGAAAGACAGACAGAACATGTATATGATATATATATTTTATTTAATTTTTGTCGTAAATTCGACAGTAATACACATAAAAAATAATTGTATCAATTTTTTTTTACTTTTTGATCTAAGTGTAATACTTTTTTCAGGTATTTTTATTTAAACATAAATGTATTTTCTGTCATATTTTTAAGTCATATGTGAATTTATTGTTTATCCAAAAGTCATATGAATAAAAGAACATAAATGTACATTTATACATGAACATATATATATATATATATATATATATATATAATATATATATATAATATGGATAATTAAAATTAAATATATATAATTCAAAAATATAATCTTACTAATAATAATTATTATTTATTTATTTAATTTATGACATATTTTGATTATTACACAACTTTCTAATGTGTAAAACTAGATGTTTATAAATATATAAGTACTTAAATATGGTTTAAAGAAAGGTTTAATACTTTAAGTCGTTTTATAAATAATACAAATACATATATTTTTTTATATTAATTAAATAATATTTTATCAAAATAACTATTGTTAAAATCGATTTCAATTTGGCTGTTACTGTTATATATATATATATATATATATATATAATATTTGTTAATATAAACAAATAAATTTTACTACAATATAACTCATAATAAAAAAGTATCCTACAAAAATTGATAAAATTTTACACTATCAAATATTAACATTCACAATGACATACTAAAATGTATAATTCACATAAAGATCCAGCCTTTCTTAATAAAAATTAAAAATAATTAAAATATATTTTAAACATATATCTTTATTCTATAAACGGCAATAATACACAAAAAAACGTAATGATTAAAATCCATAATATTTTAATACACATTTTCATTTTTATCAAAATTAATTCGTTTTATGCATTTGAGAATAAAACTAATTTTTATTCTTATTTATTATACCTTCATTATTTAGTAATAACCAAGAAATGATATGTAAAATTATATACATATAACAATCAATACCTTCTACATATGCGGTGTGATAAACAATAAAGAATCAACAATACTTTCTTAATAAGACAATAATTATAATTACTCTCTTAAAAAATACAATAAACCTAAATTATTGTTTAATAATTTAAATTAATTTTAGATGTTTTTTTTATTTTTTAAGAGAATTATATATATATGCACTTGTGTACACATATATAAATATATATATATATATATATATATATATATATATATATATATATATATATATATATATATATATATATATATATATATATATATATATATATATATATGTATACATTGACGCGCATAAGTCATGGCACACATGGGTAACATAAGAAATTTATTGATATAATTCAATGAAGTCGTTAAATTAAAAAAAAATATATTTAATTGAAAATAAATATAATGAATAAATTTAATAAATATTATATTTATTTTCAATTAAATATATTTCTTTTAATTTAACGACTTCATTGAATTTTATCAATAAATTGCTTGTTACCCATGTGTGCCATGACGCGACAGTGCATATATATATATATATATATATATATATATATATATATATATATATATATATATATATATATATATATATATATATATATATGTACATACATACATAAATATGTGGTGCGACAAATTCCTGAAATGTATGTATATATAAAAACTATATTTGCTTACCTGTACACTAACAGCTAATATCAATATTAAATTTATCCGCTCATAAAAAAAAATACATAATTAGACCAAACTGCCATTATTCAAAACATTTCTGAAATTTGTTATTAACACATTGTTGACCGGCAATTTTACGCTGAAGCTATCTCATGTCACCGGCTTCAATGTGGACAGAACTAAAATGTTACAGAACTAAAATTGTTATAAAAATCTGAATATCTAGAAAAATATATTTTTTTTATAATAAAAGGGACACGTCTAAACACGATGAACAAAGCTTTTGCTTTTGCATTCTATATTGCCCTGGGTTTCATAAATTGAAATTGCTAATGCAAGTGCAATCACGAGTTAACTCGTAATCGGTCAACAACGTTTGGGCATGAAAACACGAGTTAACTCGTGACCGGTCAACAATATGTTAATCTAAAATGTTCTTCATTGCTGTTAGCACACAACATTAAATGTCAAAAATATCAAAATATTCCTGTTTTAAATACAGTCAAAAGTTAATAACTAAAAGTACAAATACTCGCGAACAATTACGCATATGTGCATGGATATCTTAAAGATTACTATTATATGGTTAAAGTTTAAGTTTATTCTACAAAATTCACATAACTTTATGAGCACTTTTTGATACCGATTCATTGTTTATTTATATTTAATGAATTTGAAGTGAATTATGTCCATACAAAAAAATAATAATATATTATATAAACAACATTGCCTTCCACTGTATCATTAATGCGTTCTTGAGTCTTTATAAAGATGATTTTTTTTATTGCATGTTCAACGTTTTGTTTCGAGGCCGTGCTACAAGTTTTATTATCAGTAATCATTATTAAAAACAAGTAATTGAAAACGAAAATCATGACCAAATTTCAAAAAAAATATTCACATTCTTAATAGAACGTTAAAACTGTTCTCACTTTCCACATGTTCAATGATTTTTTCTTAAATATCAAATCCTTCAATCATCTTTTATGTTTTCATGTCTATTCAAATCTCTTATGTCAGTCAGAAATATTTCAATTTTTCATCTCATCACCAGCATAAATCATTCGTAACATGTTTAGAATTTCACTTACATTTTTATCTAACTGCACAAAAGTTATGTTAAAACGTTATTATTAACTGCGTCCTTTATTTTCTGTCAAAAATAACATACGCACATAAAAACTACCATAGATTTACAACAATTCACTTTACTATTTTAACAGTACACAATGTAATAACATTTACGTGTTCAATCATACACAGTTATATATTAATATTTAACTTTCCATGTGCGCTATAGTACAGAAACATTTCAGGAATTGAATTGTCAAAATATATATATATATATATATATATATATATATACATATATATATATATATACACATATATATATATATATATATATATATATATATAAATATATATACATACATGTATGAATATATATAAATATTTTTTTAAAGATTTTCTTTAAAAAAATAACTTAATTGTTTCAAACTTGATTTTACCAAAAAATGCATGTACACATGTACAATTTATTAAGTGTCAATATTATTAACATTGATGTTACCACAATTTCTGTATAAATATGTGGCACGTGTGTATGGATATATGTGTATGTTTTTATGTATGTAAAATCACAATTAATTTGTAAACTTATAATCTACAAAAAAAAAAAAAAAAAAAAAACGTAATAAAAGCTTTCAATTTACATCTAGTTATGCGTCATAAAATACGTGTTATATAAGTAAAATTTATTTAAAATAGATGAATTATAAATCCATAAATGACGTTTTAAAATCAATTATTTTTATTAACTATTTTGTGTTTCAAAAATTATTTCTAATATGTAGTATTTTTTACACAATTACATAATATAAACTTTATAATATAAAATATGGATTATATATGTTCAAATATTTAATGTTCTATACCAGACATACAAATAATAATTTCACATATGACAAACATGATTAACATATAAATATACAAATAATATAAAAAGATAATCTGCTTTTCCAGTGAAATTTATGCCAGAAACCCCACCACAAGCACCGATGGCTCAATACCCACCAGTCGTAATGCAGGCACCACCACAAGGTGCACCAGCATCTGTACCAGTTGCTGCGGCCCCTGCTGGTCCACAGTCAGCACCTGCTGCGCTACGCCTCGGAGATATTTTAGGTGTCCAAAAAATGGTCTAGAAATAATATCAATTATTTCCTATAAATGTTATTTTTTAATTTAAAAAAAAATCAATTACATGACATACGTATAAAAATTATAAATGAAAAACGATTAAGCTAATACTTTTATAAACTTCTTAAACTTACACACAATTTTGCCTGTAGATTAACCCAAAAGAAACTAATTTGTAATCAGTACTTCTGTGTCTGTGTTTATTATATATATATATATATATATATATATATATATATATATATATATATATATATATATATATATATATATATATATATATATATATATATATATATATATATATATATATATATATATATATATATATATATATATATATATATATATATATATATATATATATATATATATATATATATATATATATATATTATAAATATATATATATATATATAATGATATATATACATTAAAACATACATTCAAATGACATTATATCACATCAACAATGAAATACTTGCAAATATATTACCAAAAAGTTTAATTAACAATCAATAAAAATTGAAATTTAACAGATATATATATATATATATATATATATATATATATATATATATATATATATATTTATAATCATTATTTAAAATCATATTATATGTTTAATTAATTATAATTAAATATAAAACAATTTTACATTAAAAAAATAGTGAACACATTGATTGATTTTATGTGTAAATTTATAGTTTATAATTAGATCTTATAAAGAAAAAAAAAACGTTTAGAATAAATAACATTCAAATATAACACCATATTTTAAGACAATATTTATTTAGCTAAAAGTAAGAGTAAATGATTAAATCAAGTTTTACCGATATGTATCTGTCATGATAATTTCTTGCATTAAAATACTTTTTTTTAAAAAAATAGCATATTTATTAATATAGTATTTTATTAAATATATTCTTCTTAATGTACATTAGAACTAAACTAATTAATGTGAATATGTAATTTAAAATTGACTATAAAATCAATTAAATAGCCAAAATTATTGTAAAATACATTTTTCCAGATTGAAATTTTGTAAAAAAATCGAACTATTGATGCAATCATATTTTTTAGTAACATTCCTAATGTTAATAATACTGCTCTCTAAGTTGAATGTATAAAATGAAATATGAAATTAGTCACAATATAAAAAAAATAATTAATGAAATAACAAAAATAATTATCTAAAAAACATTATATATATATATATATATATATATATATATATATATATATATATATATACATATACATATACATACATAAACGTAATTTCCATTAAATACTTGCAAATTTAAATATTTATTTACAATGTTATATTTAAATTTAATTAAAATATATATTCCAAATAAAAATTGTTAAAAAGATATTGAATGTCATTTAATAGAACACTGAATTTCATTTACACAATGAATTTAGTAATGTAGTGGTAATAAAAAATGTTTATTCAAAATGATTATTTAGTGTATTTAGTATAATTTAAACTATATGCCTTTTAATTAATAGAATATTGAAAATATTTTGTTATATAATTATTTCCCATTTAGAAATTAAAATGATAAATTATCTGAAATATCTCAACAATGTTTACCTGTTGAAATAAAATTATAATGTGAGATATTTCATGATAATATTTATAGATTTTTTTTAATTTGTATTACATTAATGTACTATTATATCATTTGACAATATATATAATGTAAAATAAATTTCAATTAATATTATTGAAGTTAATAACTAACCACAGTTATACATAACCACTTAAATCAAATTACTTTTAAAATTAAATTAAAATGTATGAATTATAAACTAATAATTGTTTCTATTATTTATTTATATAACTATTATGTTTTCTTAAAAATATTTGTTTTCAATTCTATTTATATACATATATATGTATATATATATATATATATATATATATATATATATATATATATATATATATATATATATATATATATATACACAGAATGGCCCAAATGAAATTGAAGGATGTAAATAGGGACTAAAAATTATATTCATCAGTCTCATTTGGGACACACACATACATATATATATATATATATATATATATATATATATATATATATATATTTAATTTAAATATTAAATTTTAAGCATTAACTATTTTTTAATATTCACTATTTTATTATTTTTGTTTTTCTTCTATCGATTCATAGATATAATTTATAAATACAAAAAATATATTATTTTCATATTATAGATAGATAACGTTTTAAACAATTCAATAAATATAATTTGTCAGTATAGATATTATTCGATTGCTAAATATAAACTCAAAATAAATGTATAATAGCAAATTGTTGATGTGGTTTAAAAGTCATTATAACTACGGGCGAAACCTAGAAATTAATTTGTAAAAAATACTTTTCATTTTACTTTAAAATTTAATTTATTATAATCATTCAATACCTATCACAACATATATGTATAAAGGATCGAATCTAATAAATCATAATATTAAATATTATAATGTAAATTTAGATAGCAAGTTCATTTAGAAAAAAATTATTATATGCGTAGATTATTTAAGCTTTTATTAGAGTAAGAACTAACTTAATTTGTACACAAAATATAGTGTACAAGTAAAGTTAATTCAATTTATAAAAAAAATATTGTTAATAACAAATATAATGAATCAGCAAAATAGCATATTTTGTTTATTCAGTTAAGTGTGTAAAATTGTGTAAAATCTATGTACAATATATTATACAATTTTATGAGATTAAATATATATGTTTCTGTTCTAACTAAAATATATTTGTGCTGTGTAATTAAATTCATATTCAACAATACATTTTTTCTATGAAAAAATATATAGAGAAATATAAGTAAAGTTGCTAAATATTTAATATAGATTCTATTTAGTGATACAAAAATAATATTAAATGGCAAGTACAATGAATTAACTTAAATATTAGAATTAAAATTATTTTATGGTCATATTATTTTAATATATATCTACTCAACAAATGCATTAAACATTTTTATATACATATATATATATATATATATATATATATATACATATATATATATATATATATATATATATATAAAGAGAGAGAACACGTTATTTTATACTTTTCATAAATAAAAATGCGGTTTTTCACAATTTAAATTCAACTTTTAGAATAAATAAAAAGAAAATATATGTTTAAATATATATAGAGAAGGGGGAAGTAGAGTTTAACGCTTCTAAAAAAAAAAATAATAATTTTGATAAAATATTACTGTTTCAAAATAAACCTATTTTAATATTAATTTCTTTATTTTTAAAAACAAAACATTTTTATAGCATTAACAATAATAAATAACTAATAAAATGTACTAATTTTGTTCACCTTTATATTTCCATCTATCCTTTTTTCAACATAAACAATTTCATTTAGAAGCTATTAAATTGAAACATATTTTAAAATCTTAAATATCTTTTAATAAACTTTCCTTTTCTTCACATCAGATTCATCCTCAGAAATATAGCTGTCTGAAAATGTACAAAAATTAATGAAAGATACACGAAAGTTCACCTAATTCCATAAACATCACAATTAAGTACAGTTGTCAATAATAAATAAACAAAAGGTATAATTTTAGAAATAGTACGAAAATTATTAGGAGATAAAAATAATTATATTGAATGTTTTTTTTTCAATACTTTCATCAAACTTATTAAATATTATATCAATCTTTAAAATATTATTTAAAAAAAAATGGAAATTTGGAAGTAATTTATAAAATTGAATTATTTTTTTTAAAAAAAAGAAAAAAATATGGTTTTAAAATATTTTATTTTATAATTGGCTGAATATTTCTACATATGTTTAAAAAATAAATAAAATGTTAATATAAGACTCCTTTCATTTGGTTTTAAATATATTATAAGAACATTGCCTGTAAATTATATGCGAAATCTAATTACCTCTTGTGTGTAAGAAAATAAATATTATGTAATTTGTAGGCATAACATAAATATTGATGTTGCTTCACAACCTGAAAAAGTATAGTAATATTTATTCCAAATATTAGAAGTTCAACTATTTTCTAAATAATATACAATTATAAACAAATTTAAAAATATATCAATAAAACCTTTAAAAAATGTATAATTTTATTTCTGTAAATAAACAAATTGGATTTAACATGTGGTACATTATTAATAAAAATATTACTAAGAAACTAAAAACAATAAAAAAATACAAATATTTATACTTATAATTTAATTTAATTTTAAAAAATGTTTATTAAATATTAAATTACGAAAATGGATAATTTAAACTAATATGGTGGTGGTTGATAAGGATTATGTTGTTGAGGTTGTTGTTGTTGTTGTTGCATCTGACGCTGAAGATGTGCAACAAGAGCAGGAGTAGGCTGACTAGCAGAAGTTCCACCTCCACTTGGACCTCCAGCTCCAGTGACTTGTTGCATTGCCATCATTTGTTGTCTGATACGTTGATGCTGATTAACTTGCTGTAATGATATTAGTAATATTTAAGTACATATTCATATTTAATCGTTGTCATATTTCATGAACAATATACATTATATATAAACAACTTATATATTAATCCCATGCAAAAACTATGTAATTGTTTTTTATAATTTTATTTTTAAATAATATTTAATTTTAAACTGAATGGTAAACAATTTAAAGTCTTTAAAATCATTACTATTTTATAACATTGATTGAAAAATACTTCAATATAATTTCAATAATCATTGTAATTAACAATATCATAATCAATAATTTTAAAATAATTAAATAATAAAAGTCTTACAATTAATAAAATAACTAACTGGTTTTCAACTTGAAGTTATCAAATTATTTTTAATACATTATGTATTATTACAAACACAAACAGTATTTGGTACAACTGTTCATTAAAAATTACTATTACATTCATTTTTAAATGGTTGAAAACAAAATACAATTTTATTTAAGATATTGTCAATATTAAAATGATCATTTTTTATAAGAGAATACTATCAAAATTAAAGATTAAAATAAAATTAATTGCGTTCTTTATAAACATATTTCATTTAGATCCTATGTTTAAGTATCAATTAATTTAAAAATAGTTTAAATGTAACTGTATCAATTTCAATATAATTAATGATATAATAATGAAATTCAATTATTTCAAATCATAACTATAGCAAACAAATTTAAATTTTGAATGAATAATATTACATAATTTATTTATAAAAAATAATAAGCATGTTATAATAAATAAATACAAATTTGAAAATAAAAAATAACTAACAACTAATTAATAAATCATATACAGTAAATAGAATAGTTTTAATTAAAAACTAAATTATTTAAACATATAAGGAAAACAACAGAAATATATAGTATCAGTATTTCTCATAATATATACTTGTATCATTTACTATTATTAGTAAATATAAACTCTTAATTTCTATATTTTCATTTTATATTGAAATATAAATAATTTTCACAAATGATCAATATCTGACCTGTTGAAATTGTTGATTTGATTGATTAGTTTGTACAGTTGGTTTTCCACCACCTGCTGTTCTTGAATAAGGAGGTACAGGTCCGCCTTGTGTATTACCCATTCCACTTAAAGGACCCATTGTATTCATAGTTACATTTGGAGCCTTTCAAAAATAAAATAATTTTTAGTATGCGATTTTATATTTACAAAATACTTAAGATACCTGTAAATATTGAGGTCGTGCAGGTTGTCCAACACGTTGTTGTGCTAAATAATCAGTTTGAGCTGCTCCTGCACCACGTTGACCTAACATTGCTGATCCTGGTGGCCCCACAAATCCACCAGCTGCTGATTGTGATTGAGCCTGAAAGCTGTTAGGTTGAATCATACCTGCTTGATTATTAGCAACGCCCCCTCCACTACCAGCCTGCAACATCTGTGCTGTTGTTGATTGTTGAGTATTTGCATTGCCATATCCTCCATAGTTCTGACTTATACCTATAAAATAGTGTTTAAAAATGTAATTTGTATATATTTACATTTTTTATTTAATTTTTTTTGTGAAATATCAGTTTATAATTCTTTCAAAACAAAGAATACTAAATATATGATAATTAACATTTATTAATTAAAATATTCTATTTATTATCATATAAAAAACAGCATTTTTAAATAAACTTTATATCTATAATTAAAAAAATTACAAATACCTTGTTGTAAATTGTTGTATTGTTGTTGAAACATAGCCTGATTTGGTTGCATTGAACCACGTAATTGTTGACGAGAAAACTGTCGTTGCATTCCAGGGTATGGTCCTGCTCCTGGTCCTGTACTAGCATTTCCAGTTCCAACTAACTGACTAAGTGGATGTCTTTGTCTTAACATATTAGACAAAGCTTGTTTTGATTGATTTATTTGCGGTCTTTCAAATCTTGACACTAAAAAATAAATAAACAACAATGTATATTACTTTTCATAGATAAATATATATATAAACAAATACACAGAGTACTAATCATTAAATATTTCATATTTTAAAAATTTTCAGTTTATTTTTAAATTCTAAAAAAAAACTCCTACAAATATATATTTATATAAACATATGAATACATAAACATATTTAACAATTAAATTTACCTGATGGCATCTGCTGACCATAGTAATTTTGTTGTTGCTGTGGATAACCCCATTGTTGAAGTCCTTGGTTAGTTGGAAAACCTTGTTGACCATTTGGAGCACCCATTTGATTGCTATATGCTCCCATATGATTAACTTGTGGTGGAGTCTAAAATAAATATTATCAATAAATGTCTATAATAATACTAAAATATAATAAAATCAAAAAAATATATATTTTCAGTAATCAATTTTAATTACTTTACAATTAAAGATATAATACAGAAAAAGTAAGCGTTTAAAAACAATAAATAAATATATATATATATATATATATATATATATATATATATATATATATATATATATTTAATATTAAATTAATTTACTTACTGCACAATTAAATAAAATAAAGCTTTAATATAATAAAATTAATAATTAACAGTACCTGTACTCCTTGCATATTCATTCCTGTCATAGGTAAATTTTGTTGTTGAAGACTTTGTTGAGTCTGTGATACAGTTGGTCCACCACCTGGCATAACTGGCCCTGGAGTGCCAGGTCCACTTCCACAAGAACTTTTTGGTTTACGAGATCTTCTTGCACCTTTACCACCACGAGCTTTATTTAATGCTGCACTACGAGGGCTCTGATCGACTGAACTCGGTGTGTCTGCCTTAAGGTCGCAGTCCTTCAGCTGTAGGTTGCAGTATACACAAGAACACTACATATGACTGTGATATTATGTTTGTACACTCACCCAATTTCGAAAAACAAAAATTTGAAATAATATAAATTTGAATATTTAATTGTTTACTTAGTAAATTTTAATATATTGTTACTTTAACTGAATATAACTGTATTATTATAAATATATCTACCATAGATATAAGATTTTTGGAATGATCATAAATTTAAAACATATTTTTTATAAAATCCGATTAGATATATCTTACTTTGATATATATATATATATATATATATATATATATATATATATATATATATATATATATATATATATATATATATATATATATATACAAACATCCAAGTCATTAATAACAGTATAAATTCTTACCGGTTTGTCTGTAACAGGTTCTAAATCTTCAGGAGGAAGTGGTACAGAATCAAGATAATGAGATGCAGGACGTAACATGCTATGAGTATGATACTTCAGCAAACGATGAGTATCTTCATACCACAATCTTTTTCGTTCAAGTCTAACAGCACCAAACCATGCCCATGATAGAGGAGCTGGACTTTTCTGTCCTTCAAGAAGATCCCAAGGAGATACTCGTTGTTTATCAGAAACTTGTAAACCCTAATTGAAGTAAAATTATAAATAAATGAAAAATTTAAATCATATTAATAGAAAAAAAATAATGTTATACATTTACTTTACTCTAAAAAATTATTATTACAAACTTACTTAAAAATTATATTCACTAAGTTTCTATAGATCAATAGTAAAATATTTTTCTTTTTTATAACATGTTTTTATTTGTACATTTTTCTTAATTACAAAATGTTTATATACTAACTTTTAAAATCTCTACTTATTTAATGATGTTAAAATGTAATTATTCTTGAATTAATCAAAATATAAAAACTATTCATACCTGCTTTTTATCGATACTATCAAATCCAGTGATTTTATTTCCTTTTGTATCAGTAAGACAACCAACTGGTTCACATGCTATAATTTCACATGTACGTTTAGGAAGTTGCAACAGCTGTCGTACATATTGTATTGAAGGGCTATTTCTATCTCCAAGTTCTTTTTTCAACTTCTTCATTAAATTTTGATAGTGTTTTTTACTTTCATCTTTTTCTGATTGACTATCAGATACTAATGTTGAATGTACTAATGTCGCAAGCATATCTATGACAGTAGTAAACAATTCCCTAAAAAAAAGTAATATTTGCAACTGAATCATTTTAGTTAATTCTTTCAAAATATAGTAGCATAAAAATATATAATTAAACTTACGAATTATTATTAAGATCAATAACTCCGTAACCTATAAGTTGAACAAGCAATACTGCCCAATCAGTTGTTGTTGCCGCATTACGTTGCACTGTGTCAAACATTCCGCCAACAAGTGAAAATCTTAACTGAAGAGCATCTAACATTGCTTCACGACTATCAGTTTCACAAGTTCCTGTTCTTTCCTATAAATTATTTCTTTAATTTTTCAATGTATAAAAAGTATTAAAATTTCAATGTACCAATCAATACATGTTTAACCCTTTTGTTACAACAGAATTAACTGCCAATATGTTACCACTATATACGGTAGTTGAGCTGTGAGTCTACTACCTAAAGCAAAGATGTTAACTAATACAAAATGTTAATGGATGACTATAAACATCTTTAATAACGAAGGAATTAAAAATATTTTTAAATTTAATTTTAAAAATTAGAGAATAAAAGTATATTATAAATTAAAATAATGATATTAAAAATTATACTTAAAAAAATGTCAAATTATATTCAGTAACTATGAGCAATGTCAACTTTTAACTTACATCTTTCCCTAAGCTTAAGAACTGTGATAATTGTGAATGTAAAGAAGCCAGAAGGCCCTCACGTTGATCATCTTGTCCTTTTAGACACGTAAGAATTAGTGACAAAAAAGGTCGATGACTAAGCAATGAAGGTGAACAAGAATTATTTATACGTCTTTGACCACTTGAACTCCCAACACAACTTCCTCCACTACTTCTTGAACCACTTCCATCTTTTCCAGTTTCGGATAATATACGTTTTCCACTACTACTACCAAATGTCGGCCAATTGTTTGTTTCAAGTACTTGACCAGCAATTTTCAGTACCCTGCCTTGAACTGCGCTAGGAAGTTTTGACACAAGAGGTGCTACAAGCCATATTGAACTTGATTTTCCTTTTCCATGCTCTGGCCTATTAATTTTATATAAATTAGTAATTATTATTATATTTGAGATTTTAATAATATATAATACTTATTATATATTATTTTATAATTAAATTATTAATTTAATATTTAAAATATTTTTAAATTCATTATTAAAACTTGACTTATTACTAAAGTAAAAGAATATTACTTACATAGTTGACATTAAATAAATTAAATAATATTCAGTGAGATTATCAAATGACAGTAAATTTAAATAAAATTATTTTTTTTTTTAAATTTACAACATTAATTATTATTAAATGTAATCAAAATGATAGAAAAATAGTAACTCTATTTTTTAAAAAATACTTTACTTAAAAACAAGAAATTTGTCGTTTGTTGCAGCATCATAACTATTAAGTTGAAATACGTCAATAACAGCTTTAGCAACAGTATCTAACCATTGATTTAATTCAGAGCTGTTACTATTAAATTGCTTGAACATAAGTTGCAAATCTAGCCATGACATTCGTAATGTCCATTGTTCCAAATTCTAAAAAATGAATAAAACAATCATGTTTGAAGACTAGACTATATATTTTTTCATTATTGCAATTTGCGATTATATTCATCATATACACATATGCATATATTTATGTATATGCACATAACCATAAATTTATACATTTACATTATAAGTATATTACACATATAAACATGTTATACACGAACAACAAATAATAAATTATTTAACTTACCTCTAGAATACGTGCTATAACTGTCCGTTGATCAAGACCATCAAAAGCTGCACCAGCATCAGGATAACAAATCATATGTAAAAGCCTTTGAGCTTGCTGAGCAGTGAGCATTGGATCAAGTAACATATCAGAATGACAAAGCTCTTCTGGTTGGCTCAAACAACGTTCTAACACCCATTGCTGAGAACAGATCTCACGTAACACATGCCAAGCAAAAGCTGACAATGATGCTGGTCCTTCTGATGATGTAATTGAATGTCTGTAATTATATTTTTATAATTATGAACTTATTTGTTATTTACTTAAAAACTACAATTATTAGCATGTATAATTTATTAAATGTAATAATAAAAAATACAAACGTAAGATCTATTGAACCATCATCGTTGCCTCCAAGAATATCACTAGTACCCAAAATATGACTTATACTAAGTTCACTTGCATTTCCAGATTGAGTTTTTCCTCCAAGAGTTGATCCAGTATGCCCAGAAGAACAATTATTATCTCGTTTACCTGCCTTTCCCTCTCGAGCTGTTGCATCTCCAACGACTAAAATAAAAATAGTACACAAAACAAATATGAAAAAAAGGATCAACAATATATTAGAAATTATTTTAATTATATCAGTTAATTATAATCAGAAGTAAAATAAGAAAATGAATACTTTTTAATATTTTTCAAAATATTACAAATTATTTCATTATGTTTACCTAATATTGCTTTAAGTACAGCTAACACAGGACCAACTTTAATATTATTATGTGCAGCAGATAACAAATGGCGATCACAGCTAAGACGAATAGCTCCTCCAGGTGTGCTGCCTGATGGTAATGGATGTGGACTTGTGCTTACTGAATATAATCCTGGTTGAGGACATTCAACAGTTTTGAATAACCTCAATAATAAATGACATGTAAGACGAGCTCCTGCTTCAGCAGCACATCCATTTACAGATGAACCACTAGAAGTAGAATCTCCACGACCTTCAACTGATGCTTTTACTTTTACTAAACTTGGTAAAGCTATGTGTTTAACAAAATCCTCAAGTGAAAAACAATGACGAGCTGAAACGACATAAAAAATTTAATTAAATGAATTTAAAATGCATATTTTTATCTTAATAATGCATATTTAGCCAAACAATTTATAATATTCAGCTTAATAAAAATATTTTTTTACATATTAATGTAGAAAACATACAATCATACACTACTGATTAAGTTAACGTACCTATTAAGACAGAAGTAAACGTTGCTAATGAATTATGAATTGAAAGATCTTGAACATCAACTTGTGCAAGTAAATCAGTGTAAAAATTACTATGGTTACTTGAACAACATAAAGCCATTAAAGCTCCGAGCCATTCTGCTGAAAGTCCATTACAGCATGCAGTTGCTTCTGCACAAGTAACTGAAAGATCATTTAACCTTTCATTATCAGTTTCTCGACATGCAGCAACAATTGCATTTGTGACAAAGCTATATCTATTATTTGGAGATTCAGCTAACTGCCGTGCCCAGTTTGATTCAATTTTCCCTGAAAGCACACAACCTAATAGTTAATATAATTAATAATTTAAATAAAAGTATAAAATTACAAATTTATATTATAATACATTTTACCTCCCCGCTTAGGATTTGCAAAGACTTCTTGTAAATATTGTGAGTTATAAACATAATTGCTAGATGGACTAGGCTGAAGAGCTGAATATAAAGCTTGTCTGATTTTAGGATATGCATTTGCAAATGGTTCTGTATGAGGTTTTGCTTTTAACATACTGCATGAGGAATAAAGATCATAAAGATGAGCAAGTACACAACGTTCTGCTGAACTACAATCACCAGGATTTGATACATGTTTTACAACTCGGCAAAGTCCTTCAAATACTGCAGAAGTTTGTTCTGCAGACACTAAAAAAAAACATAATATCTGAAATAAACTAAATAAAATATCGAATTATAGATTTCATTGATGTAATTAACAGTATAATTGAATAAATACATTTTGTAAATTTATGTATCTTCTTTAATATGATTATTTTTCATTTAAACCAACAAAGAATTATTGAAATTATTATAGTATACATAGAAATTAAAAATTATTGTTTCATAATTTTTTTTCTATTTCTCATGTACATAATTATTCTGTTTTTAAAATTTACAAAATACAATTTTTTCTCAAAAGTAACTTACATAATAAACAACAGTGGTAACGTCTAAGAACACCAACAACATATAAACTCAATGACGTTGTGTAATTTCTTGCAAGAGCAGAATTTTTTGCTAGTAACTGTGCCTCAACTTCTGGTAATTCTTTAAGAATTTGAATACAAATATCAATGAGACCATAGATATTAAGAGCAAGTTCCATTAAATCAAACAAAAATGCTACATGCTCCTGCACTGGAAGATAATTCGAATTACCAGAAGCAAAACCATTTAACATTTCAACAACAGTAACACCACACTGCCATGTTACAACATGTTGATCAAAATAACTCAAATTCTGGCATTTCTGTGTAGTTGATTCAAAATTAAACTCACTCCTTGAATGTTTTTTAACTTTACCACCTTCAGCTACATCAATTGAAAATTTTTTTGAAAATAATTTACATATTTCTTTTGACATTTTTTTAACAGCATGTCTTGCTTCATCACGAACTCTTCCAACTCCATATAAAAGTACGTGACGCTGATTGCAGTCATGTTGAGAAAACGTCTCATCTTGTGTCAAAGGAAAATGTGTTGCATATAAAAGATGACGCAATGGTCGTACACCATGATCGGCTTCAATTGGAATAGACATATTTGGAGTAATCATATCTGTATGATGTCCATGAGCATCAGGTTCTTTTGGACTGTCAGGTGCATCCATCGAATTCTGGGTATCTTCTTTAAGCCTTTGTAGTATTTTATCTAAATCAACATTAATTTTTGAATCATCATAATCCATTCCACTTCGTCCATGATCCTAAAATATTAATGAAGTAATAAATAAAAATAATCATAATATATATTTATTCATAAACCATACCGATACATCTGATTTATTTGGTTTTAAATCTATTCCAAAAACATCTTCATCAAGTTGTGGTGGTGTAGCTGGGTGGGATGTAGCTCTTGTTGAATTACTACATGATAATAAATCACCACGAGATATTAATGTACACATATATGCATCATGTGAAAAAACATCATGACGAATAAGTTCAGCAAACAGATGTACAAGATTAGTAAACATTGTACGATTTTGTTGAGAACCATTTTCTTCTATATAAATAAAAAATAATTACATTAACAAATTTATTATTAATGGTTTTGTTTTCATTACCATTCATTTTTTTTAATGTAATAATTAATTGCACAATAATTTACCAAGAACTGGTGCATCATTATCTAGAAAACGCATAAGTAATTGTTGAAATGTAGGAAGACCACCAACTTGATTATTTAGTGAGCTAACAGAATCTTTATCATCAGGCAATCCACCTCCAATTGCATCAATATTTGTATCAGAAGCTACACTAGCAGCATCAGCTTGACGTTTATCTAAAATCCAAGCAACAGCCATTGCACGATGCTCACCCCATCGTTCAGCACTAACAGCCCATTCACATAAAATTTGAACAATTGGCTCATCTTGTTGTACATTCTAAATATAAATATACAAATAAACATAAATGTAAATGTTTCAACTTGTTTTATTATATTAACAAGTTTTATTACAACTTACATATTCATTACGATTTTCTTTGGTTTCATATGTATTGCTTGAAGAATTGTTTGAATTATCTCTAGTACTTGGTGGTGAAAAAATTTTCATATATAATGTATCTAATGAATTACTTGCATCAATCCGATCAAACCGATGCCTATCAAGAGCATCAAGTGCTGCAAGAACTCTTGTTGTAGTAACACCTTCAAATAAAAATATAGGGATTATTGAAAGTCAATTAACAAAGAGTTTTTAATTAAATTTTCTATTACATTATCTTAAATTTACTGTGTATATACATACATACATACATACATACATACATATATATATATATATATATATATATATATATATATATATATATATATATATATATATATATGAAAAAATAAATATTACTGTTATAAATTTTATAGACATTTTACTGTTACTGATTTTTATATACCTGCAGAGCTTGTTTGCCACTTATCTGCACACCATCGAACTTCTGCTTTTCGAGAACGTTCTCTAATTGAACTTTCAACTTGCCGTAAACGTTTTCTTAATTCAGTAGCACTTTCACCATTAGCTAATATTCCACCACATGTATTACGAGATGGAATAGGTAACTGAGATGGTGGAATTACAAGAGTATCTAATGGAGAGCCATGCCATATTGATCCTGAACGATTTTCACCAATACCACACCAAACCATTGCTGTAGGGCATTCAAGAGTAATTACCTTAAAAAATTAATAAATAAAAATTACAAATTAAAAATAACATAAAACATAAAAATTATTATAAGCTTATTATTAAATACAAATATTTATATATGTAACAATAACACAATAAAAAGAAATATTTACATAATCACATTGTAATAATAATAATTCCATTATGTTAATTCTATTAGATTTATAATTTTGTCCAAATAGGTCTAAATATACTAATATATTTACAATTTAATTATTATTTACAAACTGAAAAGTTAATATACATTTTTATTTTAATTTTAAAATGTATATTTTACCTTACCTGTAAAATTGTACTAAGCATCATTATTAAATCTCTATGATGTGGACAACCAAGATATTCATTCATTGTAGCCTGAAGAGGACTTAATGTTAATGATTCTTTTTTATCTTTTTCATTCGGTCCATTTTCACTTTTCACTTCACTTTGTGGAGAAGTTAAATTTAAATTACTTTCTGCAATACTACTACACATGAAACTAAGTTTTTTGGTGCAAAGATATGCAAGACGGCGAGATAATAACTCAGATAAAATGAATTCATCTAAATACTGAAGAGCTAATGGAAGTAGTAATTTTAACATACTGTCATCTGTTGACTGACACCTCATTTTATCTAACAATTCCAAAATCCAAGTAAGAAATTCTTGACGATCAAGGAGACCTAAAACAACAAAATAAAAAAGTATTTTTATATGCACTACTTCAGAGTTATTTCAATTCAACTTATGCTTATATAAAAACTATATTTTTATATTGTAAAACATCATCAAACACTATTTTTTTTATGATATAAATTAAATATATTTAAACTTTTCAGCAATCTATCAGATTATTATTACTTCATTATTACTATTTTCATTTAATAAATATTATCTTTTTACCTTCTTCATACATATATTTTGAAAGTTGTGTACAATAAACCCACTGACGATTTGCAGTCTTATAATCACTTTCTGTTGTTACAGTTAAAGAATTTGTTTGTTGAGCTGGTGATTGCAGAGGTGTGGTGGTCGTTAAATTTGATGAACACATTGTTGACTGCATACCAGTAGAAGTCATATTCAATGACTGTGATTGTGATTTTTCATTGGAATTTGACTGATGATAATAATCTTGTAATTTTGGTAACTGATCCTTTAAAAATTTTATAAGTGTCGCAGTCCACTCAGTAGTAGGATCAGGTAATTGACGTTTTTTATTTTTTGCTTCTGATACTGCAATAGTATAAGCAGAACTCAATTTTATAAACCATGCTGCACGTAACATTGGTACTTGATATTCAGACAACATCATAAATATTTCTTCTTTTTTATTAAAACTTGGTGCACGTTTAGCTAATGCCATCAATGGTTTATTTCCTACTAAATCTTTAAACCATGCTTCAATACAGTGTTTATTTCTTACAATAGCTGGCCAAAAATTATCTTTTGGATTAATTTGTTGTCGTTTACGACCTGAGTCAGGAAGTGTGCATAACTCTTCCTTTTTTGCAATAATTGCATTAAAATAAGCACCCACCTAAAACAATAACATTATTAATTAAATACGATTAAAATTATAAACTTGCATTAAATTTACTTTTCATTCAAAAAAATATTTATTGTTTTAAATGAAACACTGTAAATTAATAGAAAATGTTTTAATTTTTGTTTGTGTGTACACATGTACTTAAATATTTAGTGTAATATATTTAAAAACATAAAATTTCACTACAAAAATGTTGATATTAAAAATAACATGGTGTAAAAAAAAAGCAATATTTATATGAATATATATTCATATTTCATAAAAACATATCTTTATTTAGTAATACTGCTGAATACAAAAATGGGTAATAATATAGATTTGTACATCATTTAGTATTATGAAGCTATCTATATATAATGGTATATATATATATATATATATATATATATATATATATATATATATATATATATATATATCAAAGTTTACAAGATTATTTTGGAAAACAAATAAAAAAAATGTTGAATAGTTCGGTCGTGCAAATTAATTCTATTTTTAATAAGATAATGATTCCAAACATAATGCATATGAAATCCTGCAATAGATATTATATAACACTACCCTGCAATCACAGAATACATTTCATTAAACATATATAGGATACATTTAATTATTAATAAAGTTAAACAAAAGAAGTAATTGCAAATAAGTAGGAAAATAAAACCAGAAGTGACAAAAAGAAAAAAAGTGCTGTTTTGTAATTAATTTTAATATTTTCTTAATATTTTACTTATTAATTTGAACTTTCATTACTTTTTTGCAATAAGTTTCTTTAGTTAATGGCGATTTTTTTAATTTATTGAATTATAATTAGCAATACATACACAAATTTCAATTAAAAAATTATTTGATGAAATGCTTCTAGTTAAAGAAATAAAAAATATTTACTTGTGAAAATCTTAACTGTACCAAAATTTTTAATCTACATACATATATATGTGTGTGTATATATATATATATATATATATATATATATATTTATATATAATATATTAAATTTTTCAATTTCGTTTGATAAGTATGGTATATTTATTTATTGTTTAATTTAATTAAATTTTTCAATTTAGTTTTTCTTACTTTTTGACCATACTTATCAAACGACCCACGTGTGTGTATATATATATATATATATATATATATATATATATATATATATATATATATTATTATTATTATTTTTACTATTTTTCATATTTCTGCACTTAACAATAAGAACATGAAAATAATATCTAAAAATGTTATTTACGTTAATATCAACGTAATTTTTAATTATTATTTCAATAATAAACAAAAAAATTTGTATTAAAATTGTATTAGTTGTTTTTTTTTATATTACAGTTATGTAACAAATATTTAAAATAAGTATTATCTTGAAAGTGTTCTATCTTATAAATGAGTTAAAACCTTATTTTCATCTGAAAAATTCTTTTATTTCAATATAAGTTTTAATTTTAAATATGATTTCATTGTAATACTCATTTCATTTCTAATTAGATACTTGAAGGAAAAATTATCTGAACTATTTCATGAGGACATTACATTATTTTAATACATACAACATTCATGTTTTATTTTTTAATATCAATTCTTTTTCTCTTTAAATATTTAAGTTACATATAACAAACATTTTTAACTTCTAAAAAAATAAAATATAAAAAAAAACGATGAATAATTTAATAAAGAAAAAATATATGATGAAAATTTATTCATAAATTTATTTCTTACTTGACTAATATATTTTGTAATATAGTTTTTTGTTAAAATCTAAAATATTTTGTTATTTCAATATTTTATACAAAATTATTACAGATGTTAAGTTTTTAAAAAGTTCAATACAAAAATTAAAACTTTAAAAATAAATAAAAAAATTTGAATTAAATATCAATATAATATTGTACTTTAAACTAGCATATATTTTTATAATGTAATGATGATAACGAAATAAAATATTATATGATTCAATAATTCACTAATAATTCAAAATATTTAAAAAAAATTTAAGTTTTAATTATTTTTAAACTGATATTAATTCTTTGCATTCAAAATACACTTCTCAAAATCTGGCATTCAACTCCATAAATGTCTTTCAAACATTCTATTGATATACTGATATTGTTTTCTGACCTTTGAATACATTTTAAAAAATAAAAGATTACTTAACACATTACGGTCCAGGTTGTTTGTGCGAAAATTGATGTATGTAGCCGGCATATTTTAAAGCGATTTAAAGAAATCTTTGAAAATTGTAGGGTTGAAGGTTGAAATTTACTGTTATCTTTTGTTTTGAATATTATCAAAGCACGCGGTATTGTCTAGTCGATAAGAAATATCATTTTCAATATATATATTGCAACATGTTTATATGTCGCAGACATTTAATGCACAGTACATAAAACTATTTATATGTCTCCGTCATTTCACGAGCAGTCGACAAAAAACATATTTTTATGTCTTCAGACAATATAGTGTTAATGTGCAGTATTTACTTTTATATTATAATTTTTAGAATATTTTTTTAATTATGATTTATATATAATTTCCTTATTTACAATCACATGTTTAAAATGTACGATATACACCAAAAAAAATTGGAGTTAATGGTTAATTTCACCACAAAACTGTCAAAGTGCGAAAAGTTAACTTTCTTTAAATATATGTCAATACATTTTAAATTACACAACTCAAAAAATATTGTAATACATTACTGCAACGTTTATATTAAAGTGAAATGTAAAAGGGATTTATCTGTTACCTTGCTTGCTGTAACATTGCAGTTTCGAGCTGTACCAAACTCATCAGACAACTGTGGCATAGTGGCAAATCCATGTTTAACATTTAAACTTGTTAATTCGTCCTCTTTTTGTTTTGGTTCTTGTGGATAAACATCAGGTGGGCCTATACGAGGCTTTTTTAATGGACGTTTTTCATATAAGGACATCATTGTGTCTTCATATATCAAATTATTAAATAATTTAATAAATAAGTTATATACACTGTTTTTCCAAATAAACTTTCATTAATTACAAGTACATATATATATATATATATATATATATATATATATATATATATATATATATATATATATATATATATATATTCATATTCATTTATAAATACTAATACGTACAAATATTTATTTATTTATGTATTCCATAATTTTCTATAAATCTATTCAAACTTATTGCAAAAGATCTTGTTACGAACTCATCTTCCATCTTAACAAAGCGAATTGTAGGTTAGACAAATATAATTATAGCAATTGGTTTGTATAGGTTAAATTTAAACATCAGTTTTTGGTAAATATACATATAATGTGCATAGTTGAACTGACATGAAGTCATTGATTTTAAAATATAAAGAAATATATTTTTTGATTTCTATCTATTTTTCCTTAGTTTTTATATTCAACAGATTTTAAATTGGAAGGAAAAATAATTGATTACTGTATTTTATATTTATAATACAGAATTTTCAAAATTTGAATTTTATAATGGTATTTTTTATTTCAAAATACTTAACAAACAATAAATGCAAGAAAAGTATTTGATATAATTATAAAATGGTCGTGCATCAATTAACAGATCAGGTAATTTCATTTGAGGTTAAAAATAAGGCGTGTGGTGTATGTTTTGGTTATATGTATTGAAAAACAATTTACTAAGATATTATTTTTCAGCCTCCTATAATTCAAGCAATATTTAAAAATGATTTAGAAAATTTAAAAAACATATTAAAAGAAAATATAACAGATGTAAATTGTACAGGTATTGAAAAGTATAATATTCAATCTATATCCACTTTAATATACATTTGTCTACACATAGATAATGATAAACGAACACCTTTACATGCAGCAGCTTTTAAAGGGGATGTAGCAATAGTTGAAATATTAATCATAAATGGTGCTAATGTAAATGCAAAAGATTCAAAATGGATAACTCCACTACATTGGGCTTGCTGTAGAAAACATTTGGTAGTGTATATGATTTAGTGAATACTTTATTATAATTAAAATAAAAAAATAGTCATCAACATCCATCTATATATATATATATATATATATATATATATATATATATATATATATATATATATATATATATATATATCTCAATACATTTGGCTACAGACATATAATTAAAAAGAATTTTAAAATTAACTGATATAATAGAATAAGTATAAATAAGAAATCACAATAATTATTAAATAAAATAGTTAATGTTAATTTTATAGGATGTTGTGGAAATTTTATTAAAAAATAAAGCTGACCCGCTCACACGAGATAGACAATATCAAAATTGTTTTCATATCTCTGCTGCTAATAATTCAACTGTAGAAATTATACAGTTATTGTTACACAAGTCTACAAGAAGTTTAAGTCAGAATCAAGTTCAAAATGATTGTTTTAATAATTACAATAATGAAATAAATAATCATGGTATTTCAACTGTAGATGATAATCTATTAAGGTAATGTTATAGAGTGATTTATTTTAAAATGTTAAAATTTTAAGTCATTTAAATATTTCAATACAAATTTTTGATTACATATGTAAACTTTTAATTTGACATATATATATATATATATATTTGTCATTATGTGAATGTATATATAAATGTTTGTGTGTGTGTATATATGAGATTATAAAGTTCACAAGAATGAATAATATTCATTCGTATATATTAAATTTATTTTTTAAATGTAACTGTCACAAAAATTTATAAATATAAAAACTCCATTTTATATTTAACCCTTTCCATACACCTTTCGAAAATACGAGTAAAAGTTAGATTTTTAAGTAGTTTAATTTGAGACTGTTAAGTGAACATTAAATATGGCTATAAATATCAGCTATAAGTAAAAGCTTAGACTGGAGGCTGTGATGGATATATGTACCATTCGTATTTTAATATGATACACGTGTACCAGCAGTACTGTATGAAATAAAAAAACCAATGGACTCAATTTGAATTTTGGTACATCTGTGTACCAGTCATATTGAACGGGTTAATTTATATAGATTTTTATGCAAATCTTAGTTGTTAAATAAATAATTTTAGGATAATTATCATTTGATTTATTAAGAATTAATAGTAAACCATTTGTTTAAAAAAATATATGACTAGAAAATTTTCTTATCAATAGCTTTAAATTTTTAAATTATCTACAATTTAAATTCCTTAAATTTAAATACTATCTTATTAAAAAATAGTTTTAAATATTTTAGTAAAAAATAAATAAATTTTAAAAATATTTATTGTTTTTTACATTTGTTATAATAATCATTTTTTATATAATAATAATATCCATACTGAAATTACTACGTAATATACTAGAGAATACTTTGTATATGTGTCTGTTTATATTTTATCATTATATATATATTTATATATATTCATATATATTCATACATAAAAGTTAAAACAATGTTATATATACATATCTATTAATTTATGTGTAAAAAGATATATGTGTATATTTTAATTTGAAAGTATATGAATATATAACTTTATTTACCACTTACTTTTTTTGACATTTCAATGAAGAACTGATACTATTATAAAAAAAATCAAATTTCAGGCCTTATAAAATATACCCATTTTTCAATTCAGCAATTAATGATAACTTTGGACCTAGCGTATTAGCTTGTTTAAATATTACTGACAGAGGTGGACGAACATTATTGCATCATGCAGCATACAATGGAAGTATGGAAGTGAGTTGTTTATTTTTACTAAAACAAAACACATATTATGTATTGTAAACAATTATTTGTAATAGATAAAGCATATAATATTTAAGAATTAAAATTTATTGTTTTATTATTTTTTATATATAACAGTTGAATTATAAAAAAAATAAATATTAGTACTTTTAATACTAAAATATTAAAAAAAAATACTATTTCCTTTCAATATATTTTGTTTTAAAGAGCATACATATGTATATATATATATATATATATATATATATATATATATATATATATATATATATATATATAAAATATGCATTGACTGCATATACTCTTTTAAAAAAACATAGTAGTCATTAAAATAACATAATTAATTGATTGATTTTTCTAAAAACTTTTGTTGTAAATGAGATTAAGTATTTAAATCAAAAAACATGATTAAAAATAATTTAAATACTAACACTAATATTAGTCAGTGTATAAACATGTATTCAATATAAATAGTTTCATAATCAGTTAAATATTAATAACTTTAATAAAAATGTTTAAGTTTTGATATAAAGAGGTATTAAGCATATTACTATTCTATTTAATCTAAATTTTAAATTTAACATTTTTCTTATATAGTATTTTCTTGTATTTTGTCTTGCTTAAAATATTCACACAGGTACATGTATATTCATATATATATATATATATATAAAATAATTCCATCGCAAAATTGTTATTAATCTACTCTAATCGTGAACGATTATTTCTGAACTTTACTAGTTGTAAATAAACATTCATGACTGCAAATATCATGAGAGAGCTAGTAGGGGGTTAAGCTCTGTATGTGTGTGTGTACACAAACATTATATTACTAATTTTATTTTTAGATTGCAGAATATCTTTTATACAAAGGTTGTTCTATTAATGTAACAGATAAAAGAGATTCCACACCTTTACATTGGGCTTCATATTCAGGTAATGATGAAATGGTACGATTATTACTAGAATATGGTGCTGATCCCAATATCCAAGACAGAGATGTAAGTATATTTTTATTTATATGTTTATGATACATAAACTCAATAATTAATTATCATATTGATCAGTTTATAATATTTTATAAATTCCATAAGAAATATTATCATTTTCAAGTTGACATAAAAATTGTATATGTTATGAAAATTAATATTTGAACATTTCCACAAAAAAGTTACCTCAGATATCACAGATTATTCAAAAGTTGATATTTGACTATTTCAGTTATTTGAAGTAATCATTCAAATTATTTAAAGTAAGCAATTATTATATAATTTAATAAAAAATATATGTTTGGAGTAGCAATTAAAGAAAATTAATTTAACCATAGTGCTAAATTGGAAGAAAATGTTCAATCAGTTTGTATTTAAAAACCTCAAATTGACTTCTATGACATCAGTATTTTTATTTTATAAAAATTGTCACGTTACAAAAACGTCATTCTTTTTGTTTTTTCTATAATATGAACATATGTATATATATATATATATATATATATATATATATATATATATATATATATATATATATATATATATATATATATATATATATATATATATATATATATATAATTAGTAAAACATATGAAATTAATAATAATATAGCTATATACTTATGTAAGAATTTTTTCTTAATTATTACTTAATATTTATATTAATAAAATTTGATAAGCATATTATAATTGTTTTTATTTATTAAACATGTGAATAATAGTTACTTCTTGTTACAATTGACAGAAATGTACTCCATTACATATAGTTTGTGCAACTGGAAATATTGCTGTTTTAACAGAGCTATTATCAAAAAAAAATATTGAAAATGAACAGTTAGCTAATGTTAATATTAGAAATGTATGGGGTAATACTCCGTTACACACAGCATGCTTGCACAGTGATTGTGATAGTATAGTACTGGAATTGTTAAATCATAATGTTGAAATAAATGCACGTAATAATCGTGGTGAAACTGCACTTCATATGACTTCATTACATGGAAGATTTACTCGATCTAAATTATTAATTGACAATGGTAAGTTAAATATAAATTGATTAATAAATAATAGTGTTAAAAATACAAACAGTATATATTAGGTTGGCAAATATCTCCCTTCCGCCTTCTGGTCTTTTGAATTTCGCAGCTATGTACAAAAAAAAAGCGGAAGGGAGATACTTGCCAACCTAATATATATATATATATATATATATATACACGTTATATAGTATGCATGTGCAAATGTGTGTGTGTATATATATATATATATATATAAAATATCATCATTATCCTCATCACTATAATCCTTTTATGGTCTTAACCTCTCTGGCAATGCTAGCCCAGTAGGGATTTTCTTTTCAGAATTCCATAATAGTTTATATATTTTTTATAATTTGAAGTTTTCAGCCCTATGTTCAACCTCCTGACTTTGATGACTCCAACTGAAAATCGAACACAATCTTCTGCATGAAATGATAAATACACACTACTATGCCACCAGTTAACTTAAATGTATATATAAATTTTGATAAAGTCATCATTGTTGCAGGTGCCATAATAGATCTTCAAGATAATAATAACTGCACTGCTTTACATATTGCAGCATTACATGGACATGAACTACTGGCTAATACTTTGTTGAATTATGGAGCTGATGTAAATATGAAGGGGTAAGTCATTTAATTAAAAATTGTGTGTATATATATATATATATATATATATATATATATATATATATATATATATATGTATTTATATGCTTATATTATTTTCATGATTATGTTTACCCCTTGCCAGTCTGCTGGTGAATAAAGCTTTCTTCTAAATGTTTTCAATTCAAATAATCCACTGCATTTCTTTACAAAAAGTTTCAATGAAATTTCTAATATCTTTTTCTTACTTGATTTGTTGATCCCTTTCTTAGCCTTTTTATTTTTCAGTTTCCAGTCAAAATTTTTCATTGTTACATCATCTGGTGTAAACTGTACTTAATCATTTCTTTAATATTTTCCTTTTATTTCAATTTTCTTCAGACAAATAAATGAATTGAACAATACTTTTATTTTTTATGATTATATTTACATACGCATACATATGTGTGTGTGTATGTACGTATGTATATAAATTTTATTATAGTTTTGCTGGACGAACTCCACTTCATATGTGCTGTTTATCTGGTTATGTTGAATGCTGTCGTAAATTCTTACAACAACAAGTTGACATAGATGTTCAAGATAATACTGGAAAAACTCCTTTACATTGTGCTGCATTTAGTGGGTATGTATGTATTATATATATATATATATATATATATATATATATATATATATATATATAAAATATTATATAATTTACATTGTAGTATTGTATCTATTATTTTTAATTTTGTAAATAGATTAATGCAATTTGTTCCAAAAAAAAATATAAAAAAGTAATTTTTAAATGTAATTGTGTAAACTGCATATGCTTTTTTAATGAATATAATTTTTTTTTTATAATTAATTTTAGATCTGTCGAGTGCCTTGATCTTTTAGTTAGCAGCGGTGGTAATTTTAAAATTATTGATAACTTTAGCAGGACACCTTTGCATTATTCTGCATCTCAGGGTAAATATAATTGTTTATATACACTTGTTGGCGTTGGGTCAGAAGTAAATAACCGTGATAAAGATGGTTGTACTCCATTACACTTTGCTGCTGCTTGTGATTTAGAAGGAAGGTACATATATTTTAAATATAATTATATAAATTAATTTATAAGCTATTAACATATATACATAATTTGAATACCGGACTGCATATTTTTTTTATTTTTAGATGTATTCAATATTTGTTGCAACATAAAGCAGACCCTTATTTAAGTGATTATAAAGGATATACACCAATTCATTATTCAGTTGGATCAAAGTTAGGAAATCAAATTGGATTAGGTTATTTACTAGATGCAATTAATAAAGATAAATTGTTTCAAATTGGAGAGGTGAATATTAAAGAAGACTATTTTATAAAAGAACCTCCATCAACACCACTGCATTTAGCTGTAAGTATAAATATTTATATTAATTCACTTTAAAAATGTGCTATGCAATTTTTTTTTAATTCATATATTGTTTGTCATTTGTTACATTAGAAATAAATTTTACAGATTTTATCTTGAAATAAATAAAAATTATTTTGAAAAGAAATAAAATTATTATAAAAAGATATTTCAATTCAAAAATTCAGTTAAAAATAAAATTATTTTTTCATCTTTTAGGCGTATTATGGACATTGTGATATACTGAAATCACTTTTTCATTTTTTTCCTGATGTCAATTTAAGAATTAAGTATAGTAATTGTGCAGCATTACATTTAGCTGCCTATAATGGACATCATCAATGTGTTCAACTACTTTTACAATATGGAGCACTAGTTAATGTAAAAGATTCTTTAAATCGGTAAACAATGTAATAAATATTTAAATTACTCTTATATTACATATATTATTTTCATTGAACTTACATATGTTTTGTGTGTGTGTATGTGCGTATATATATTTACAAAATAAATAATATTATATATGAATTTCAGTTATAATAAAATATTGTTTATATAAGATTAAACATTTTTGTTATTGTTTTATAAAATTTAAAAAATCTTAATGATATCTAAAATATTATACATTTGCAAATACTATAATAATAAATAAAAGTAAATTATGTTGATTAGGTTTTTTTTAAAAAAAAGAACAAAATTAATTTTATAAAAATAAATAATTATTTATAAAGTTATATTAATTTATATGTCTGTAAATTTGAAAAAGTACAATATTATTTATATTTTACTGATATTTTTCTTTAGCTCACCTCTTCATTTTGCTGCAGCTAATGATCATATTGATTGTATAACACTTTTATTAGAAAATACTGAAGATTTTTCAGTTATTAATAATGTTGATTGGTAAGTACTACATTATTTTTATTTTATTATTATCCTTTGTATTATTAACACTTTATAATTTAATGACAGCACACTTATATTAAATATAAGTTGGCCGTGAACTGCAATGCATTGAATACTCAAAAACTATTTGAATTGTAAAAAATATCTCATTGTCTTATTACTTTATATTTTAAATGTATTCATTCAAATATGAAAATAACAAGTTAATTTGTATTCTTTTCAATGAAAAATAATTTATTTAAGTGTATTTTTTTACAGTAAAAATCGTACAGCATTAATATTAGCAGTAGCAAATAGTGCAAATGAATGTGTTGTCAAATTATTAGAAAGTGGCGCAGATGTTAATATACCAGATGAAGATTGCAATACACCTTTATTTAGAGCTGTAAGTTTAATTTATATATAATTTATTACTATTAATACAGAAACATATTTAATAAATATTATAAGTTAAATGTGTATTATTTTTAAATCTAAAAATATATTTTTTAAATTTCACTTACCTTTAAATCCAATTTTGATATAAATAATGGAATAAATATATGTGTATATATAGCACAAAATAATTAAATATGTTATATATATATATATATATATATATATATATATATATATAATTGTACTATAAATTCTTTTCTATATAGATTGTATCAAGCAGTCAAGAAATTGTGTATTTGTTAATTGCACATGGTGCAGATATTAATCACAAAAATCTTCAAGGTAAAACTGTTTTTCATATTTCATGTGCTTTAGGAAAACTTCAATGTCTTTCAGAATTAGTAAAGTATGCTAATATTGAAACAATAAAAATCAGAGATAATCGTGATTGTGGTATACTTCATTGGGCTTCTTATAATGGTAAGATTATATGTATAAAAATTAAAATGATGTTATAAAATATTATTTCAGTTTTGTTATTGTTCTTTTTAGTTTTATACATAATTAATTCATTGAGTATAGCATTAAAAAAATAATTAAGGTCTTTTTTAATAAACTATAGTTTTTAATATACTGATTTTTTTAATAAAATATCAAAATTTTAATCAATTTACATTGATTTTCTTATTTTTTTGTTTCATTTTTGTCAAAAAAAACCCTGTCGTATGTAATTGATTATTTAGATAGATAATACTTTTTTAAAAAATCGAAATTTTACCAACTTAATAATTTAAAGAAATATTTTATTCTGTCAAAAGTAATGTTTTCAGAATAAATATATTTATTTAAACAAGTTTATTTTTATTCATTTATTTGAAAAATTAATAAGCACTCAATTAAAAATAATTAATAAAAAATATTATAACACATTTAAAAATCACTTACATTAAAACAAAAAAGTAATAGCATGTAAAAAAAATATAATTTTTTTTTATCTTTCATTAATTAGAAAATCTATTTTTTTTAAGATTTATATCATTCATATATATTTGAGAGAATTTAATTAATCATTTGAAATTTCATTTATCTTAAAAAAAATAAAATATATATATGTATATGTGTGTGTGCGATTTAAATGATACTATTTATATTCTGTTCATAGGTTATTCAAGCTGTTTACAATATATATCAGATAAAAAATTTTTTGATAAGTTAGAAGGAAATTTATTTTCTCCTATTCATTGTGCAGCGTAAGTATTAATATATATTTGCATTAATAAAAGACTTAATATATGCGAGGTAACATTTATTTAAAACAGTCTACTTTTAATTGTTTTTTTTTTTTTCAAAAACTAATTTTTTTAATTATTCAATCAGTTGTTTAAGTTTAATAAGAAGTTATTGTCACTTATATTGTAACTTAAATTATTATTATTTCATATTGTAACTTAAATAAATTATAATAATTAAAATATATTTTTCAATGTCAATCATGTTTACTAAAAGTAAAATATTAAAAAAATTGAAATATTTATATTAAATTTTACATTTCTTAAAAATATATTTATTTTACTATATTTTAATCAACTGTACTCTTTATGTAATATACATAGAAATGAATACAACATATGTGTATATATTTAAAGAAATATTAAATAAGATAATTATATTTATAAATTTAGAACATAATGGAATAAATGAAAATTTTAATTTCAACAATTAAATTTTCATAATTTCATCTTAAAATAAAGATTAATTTTATAATTTATTTAATTATAGATATAGGGGTTCAGAACAATGCATTGATATACTTATAGAATATTTTGGAAACTCTATTGTTAATTTAAGAGATCATAAAGGCCGAACACCTTTACATATAGCTAGTTTTTATAATCATTTAAAATGTATTGAACTTCTTATTCATCATCATTGTAATATTGAAACACAAGATTATTCTGGAGCAACCCCATTGATTTCTGCTGCAAATAATGGACATTCACAAAGTATTGGTAAGATTTTGTGTGTAAAATGTAATTATGTAATATTTATTGACTTGATTTTTTTATTATGTAATCAAAATTTATTATATATGTGCATATATATATATATATATATATATATATATATATATATATATATATATATATATTCTACTTAACATGTTTTCAGAACTTTTGATTGAATTGGAGGCTAATATTATGTCTTGTGATAAATCTGGTAATACAGCTCTTCACATTTGCTGTATAAAAAAGCAAAGTATGGCAGCATTATCAATTATAGAAAAATGTAAACAGTTAAATAAAGATATTAAAACAATTGTTAATATTACAAATAAGGAATTAAAAATGTATGTATAAAAATATGTACAAGTTATTTGTATGAATTCTTTAAATTAATTGTATTTTAGACCTTTACATATTTCTGCCCGAAATGGATTAGTTGCTGTGACAAAATATCTAATAAAAGCTGGAAGTAATTTAATGGCATTAGATCAAAACGGTAAATTTTACTTTTATATTAATAAAAATAAAATATTTTTTTAAAAATAATATGTTTTTGTATGTAATAAATAATTCAAGTAATTATTTGTTTATATTATATGAATAGATAAAATAACTCATATATACTTATTTAATAAAGTCAAAATTGTAAATAATAGAATACAAATCAATTACACACACATATCAATATATTATTATCATTTTTTTTATTTTAGGTTTAACACCTGCATTAAGTTGCGCAGTAGATTTGAATGTAGCTCGTTGTTTATTTTTAATTTTAACAAGCTATCCTGTCGAACATAATTCAGGTATTATACCTTCATAATATAATAAATGTTATTAATTTATCAAACTAATGAATATTTAAACTATTTATATATTTTAATTTCAGATCAGTTAGAAAACAAAAATGATGACAATCAAAAAGATACATTTACAAATGAAATATATAAACAACAGCTTAACTTAAGTGTTAAGACTGACTTAGAAATAAATCCTTTACTAAATAACTTATCAAATTATAATGTATCAATTAACAAAAATTCAGAGAGTGCTTTAAAAAACAAAACGTAAATAAAATTAAATTATCTAGTCTTGTTTTAAAATAATAAATATATTATTAAAAATTAGACAATATTGGCATAAGGCTGTACTCAGGGTAAATAATTATACAAGATAATGAAAATTGCTTTTTTGACTAAGTTAAAAATATTCTGCTTAAAAATTGTTTATGTGCAAATATAACATTTCTTATGTAATTAAATTACATAACTAGTAAATTTTCCAAATATGTATACATAAAAATAAACATTTTAGAAAATTTAAGATATTTTGAAAGACACTGCAATGTTTTAAACAATTGTTGAGCAAAAGCCAAAAATATTCTATGAAAAAAAAATGTTTATATTAGCTAATCTTAACCTAGAGTACTTGCTATACTCTGTAAAACATTTTGTAATTGCATTTTTTTTTATTTCATATTAAATATTGAAATAATATGAAACTAACAAAACTTAAACATATTGTAATAATAAAATATAAGTGCCTATAGCTGTTGATGAAATGATTGTAATTGTATTTAAGTCAATTGAGTTTTTAAATTAAAAACATTTGTGCCACTTCTTATGAAAACATTATATTAATATATATATAACAAAAATTAGTATGTTAAAATCAAAATTTGTTATTCAATTTACTGTTAAGTCTTTGAATTCAAGGAAAATAAGTTTATCTTTTTGACATATCAATAACAATGTTATATTTGTAATCGTTTTGCCAATGGCAATAGGTATATTATTATCTTCACGGTAGAATTAAACTTATATCGATAATAAAATAGATAAACAATAATTTATAATGAAGTATAATTTATTGAATGTCTTAAAAAGTTTGTTTCTAATGTATTTTATAGTTTTTTTTTACTTGTTTTATTATAATTACATATTTTTTAACAGTAATATAATCATAAACAATGAATAAAATATTCTTATATACAAATGTGTGCAAAAATAAAATTTTAAATTTGTATTTTCAAATGTTTTATATTTTCCTAATGGGGTCATCCAAATGTGATGCCTAGATTTGTGTTATTAAAAAGACTATACATGTTTCTTTTTAATAAAACACAAATTTAGGCATCACATTTGAATCACCTATATATATATTTTGAAAATATATATTCATTAGTCTTGCAGCCAGATTGTATTGTTTTAAATAAAATTTGTGTGTAACCATCTAATTAACCATACTGCCAAATTATAATAAACATTTTTAATGAACTTATTTTTTTTATTATTCCTAAATGATTTTTTATATGAATATTTATCAGTACTTATTCTCGTTTTTTATTTGTTACATAGCTCTATAATTTAAAGATTTTTTTTAAAAAAAAATAATTCAAGAAATAACCTGTTTTATATACTTTTATAATATAGATGTGCATAGATCATTGTACTCAACACATTTAATTCAGACAATGATTATCACAGCTGGTAAAACTATATAATAATATAGTTAAAATATTAAAAACCTAAACCAATTTAGTAATAAATTTAACCCGTCAATATTACAATAAAAGAGTATAAGTTTTTAATTAGGTGACTATCAGTTATTTCGAAACAGCAAAATGATCTAAAACACTACACAGATGTTAAGATAAATTATTTGGTTGAATAGTTGGTAAAATGTTAAGTAATCTCGCTATTAATGATCTCATTAAGGATAAAGACCAACATATAAACAATTCATGCAGAAAGTAGAAATAGATATATCCAATATGGTTAATTGCCAGCTGTCTGAAAATGTTATGTGATAACGTAATACACTTTTTTTGACAGTTTAACACGTTTGTAAATGGCCGTATATCTTAATATATATATATTAAGAAATTTTAAAAACCGAGTTTTAAATTTACTTAATATTTAAGTGATACATTTTTCTCTAAAATAATTTTCTCGATATTTTGTAATAATGTTACGATTTTTGAGTAGACGTAAAAACCGTCAACAAACAAATAAAGGAATAAGTAGTGGCACATGTCAACATGAATCTATTAGTGGTAATCAAAGTTTACAAGCGTTATCAAGCAGTATTCAGCAAAATATAAAATTAACCCAAAAAAGCCTTAACAACAAAAATATTGTACAATGTAAAGTAATTTTATTGGATGGAACAGATTTGTCAGTAGAATTGTCAGTGAGTATAATAGTTTAATGAAGTTATTTATTATGCACTATTTTTTTTTTTTTTAAACTGCAACTATAAAATAACTTTTCTTTTACAAAATTTTGCTAATTTCTTATAATAAGAATTATATTTTTCAAGACAATAGTTAGGTTTTAATCTCCTTTTTGCAATGTATAAATCCTAAACACATGAATTTTAGTTTTTTGATATCTCAGTTATTTAAATAGAAAATAAATTTATAAATTGATTATATAGATACAAATTATTTGATTTTTCATAAAAATTACTGAAAAGTAAATATTTTAATAATATTTATCTTTAAACAAATGTTTAAGAAGTATTGTTTCTTTATATTATACTAATATTTTTTTATGTAACTTGTTTCAGCAAGTTTTTCAAATATTACTAAAATAAGAGTCTATAAGAGCTGTTTTGGCTAGTAAGCACCATTAAGATTATTTTAGTACATATTGTAAATGAATAACGAATAATAGTCAAAAGTAGACATTGTAATAAGATATCTTTTTTTAAATAAAAAAAACATCAAATAAAAATGTATTATATATGTATATATATATATATATTTACTAATTAAATATTATACATTTATTCAAAACACACAGAAAAATTATTAATATTGAACATGATAAACATATTAGTTGTATAGAATTTTAATAATTTGTTAGGAACTATTTTCTTATACTAAAATTACATTATAATATACAAAGTGTATGTACCTCAAAAAAAAAATTCTACATATCTCATTAACTAATGATTTTTTGTCATAATATGAACTATAAATAAAAAATATCAAGTTTCAATGTAACTATAATTTTTATTTTTTTTTTCAGAAAAAAGCACTTGCTTCAGATTTATATGAACAGGTATTTTATTCATTAGACTTGATTGAAAAAGATTATTTTGGATTACAATATACAGATATTCATCATGTAAAACATTGGTTGGATCCAACTAAGTCTATAAAAAAACAAGTTAAGAGTTAGTTAAATATATTATTTGTGAAAATCTATTTTATATATATTTGTGTGTGTGTGTATATCTGTGTATATGTTACACAGATTTATATATATACACACACACATGCACATAAACACACAATATTTCTAAAATCTTTTCTCAATCCCTATTATTTTCACTAAAACTGTGGTGTTATATTCACAGTTGTTTTTAATGATATTTATTTTTAATTTTTGTTGTCCAAGTTAAAATAAAACAAAATCTTTTAAAATTACTTGTTATTTGTAAAGAAGTTATGTGTAGTTATTTTAGCATTTAGTTTAGCAGTATATATTTTTACATATATGTGTGTATAAATACCTTTTTAAATTAAGCTTATTAATGTTTTTATATAGTTTATTTATCATTTAACTGCATAATGTCGGTAAGATAATATCCATTTTTTTATTTAATATTCTATTTAATGTAGAACTATTTTGAACATAATTTATTAACATAAAATTTAAAATATATTTTAAAGTTTTTATTTCATTTCCTTTTAGTTGGGCCTCCATATACTTTAAGACTTAAAGTAAAATTTTATTCATCAGAACCAAACAGTTTAAGAGAAGAATTAACACGATATCAATTTTTCTTACAACTTAAGCATGATATCTTGGAAGGCAAATTAGATTGTCCAGAACAAACTTTAATTGAATTATCTGCTCTTGCACTTCAATGTAAGTATAATTAAAATATCTTTTAGTTTTAATTTTATGTAATATATATTATTTTTAGTAATAGATTGTGTTTGTTCACACACTGTTAACAACAATATATATTTTGATACTGTGGTTAGTTCATTATTTTAAGAAAACTCCAATAATAAAATTTTATGTCTTTTTTTGAACAATACACATTTTGATGACCATACCATTATTTTCAAAGAATGATTTTATAAAATTAATTTATATTTGATTTTATATTATGCTCTGAAAATAATTGTGTAGCTATTAAAATGAGTATAAAGCAGAAACAATGAACATAAATAATTTTTGAATACTTTTATGCAAATCTTATTATGTTGAAGCATTCTTCTATTGTTAAAAAGTATTTTATTTTATATTTTTTTCAGCTGAACTTGGTGACTATGATGAAACAGTACATTCAGCAGCAACTGTTAGTGAATTTCATTTTGTCCCAAATCAATCAGAAGAACTTGAAATTTTAATTCTAGATGAATATAAAAAATGTAAAGGTAAGTATTAACTATAATAAAATGGCATAGATGTGTGTGTCCATGTACGCATGTATGTACATATATATATATATATATATATATATATATATATATATATATATATATATATATGTATATATATATATATATATATATATATATATATATATATATATATATATATATATATATATATATATATATATATATATATATATATGTATATATATTTTAGGACTCAGTCCAGCACAAGCTGAAATAAATTATTTAAATAAAGTGAAATGGTTAGAAATGTATGGAGTAGATATGCACACTGTACTGGTAAGTAAAAAATATATTTCTCTATTATCTAATTTTTTGTTAATGTGTTTTGTAGTATACCTTGTTTAATAGAAGTAGTTGAAGAAAATATATAACAATTGAGAAAGTAGTACCTTACACTTGTATTTGATATAAAGAAGCTTAAAAATATACAGTTTACAATTAATATTATAGTAGTACCTTTTATATATAACAATTTACTTAATACATTATATTGAATAAAATAAATAAATTTAATTTTCCTTCCTTGTAGGCATTATAAAATAATATCAAATAAAAATTATTTTATTTTTAATTCATAATATTGTAGTAATAATCAAATTTAATCAATATTGTAGTAATGATCTCTTCTTAAATTTAGATTTTTTATCGTGTTTAGTGTTTGCTTTTGCTCTTACATCTCTAAGAGTATGTTTTTATATAAACTAATGATTGTAAAATTTCTACTTAAGTTGTATTTGTATAAATTATAGATTGAGAAATGTATGTACTATATTAATAAGAGTTTATTTTGATTCTTATCTATGCTAATAATTCAAGTAACTTTAGGTTACTATTTATTTTGAAACTGTGGCAGATTCGCTTTCATATAAATGAATTATCCTCCCCCTTTTACAAGTTGCAGAGTAGGCAAAAAATTATCCAATTGATGACTAAAATTTTAGTTATTTAAAATTAATCGTTAGTTATGATTAATTTCATAATAATTAGTTGTTTCAAGTGATTAATAAAGCTAATGATTTGGAATTAGTCTTTTTAAATTAATCTGTAATAAAGTAATCATTAGTCATTGTTTTTAATCACCAATCATTTTAAGCAATTAAACTGATTAATTTCAATATTCAAAATTGTACAATATTAATTCAATGCAGTATTAGTTAAATACGACTATTCATTAAATCGTCATGAAAAATTATTTAAAACTTTAAATTCAAATTTTCTAATAAAATTATATAATTACAAATGATTTTTAATAAAATTGAATTTATAATTTTAATGAAATTGAATTTTAAATGATTATTAATGAAACATAATAATTTTTAAATTATTTTTAAAGAAATATGTAAACAGTTAAAATAAAAGATAAAAAAAGGGTTTCATTCACACTTTTCATTCCATTTTTTAGATGGTAAAATAGGATGAATTCTGTTTAGCACAGAAATTCATTTCAGAAAAAAAGGAAATACATAAGGGAAAAAACTTAACTTGAGATTTTAGTAGGTTTTTTATTATTTTTTTACCAAGCTATTTTTTTAAAGAAATACAATGAAAATAGCATTATTAATTCTGTGGGATGAAAATGAGATGAAAATTTAGTCGAATAGCACCCTACTCTGACAAGATGTTGTGAATTGTTCCATAATCACTTATTATTCACTTTGTTGTTATAAACAATAAAGTTCACACTAAATGATTATTGAACACTTTGTAACACCTTGTGGTGTTGAGAGTGATAATTCATTTGTGTAACTTGAATTTTTTGATTTTTTAAATGTGTATGTACGAGGGTCGTTTGATAAGTATGATAAAAAAATAAGAAAAACTAAATTGAAAAATTTAATTAAATTAAACAATAAATAAATTTACCATATTTATCAAACGACCCTCATATATTAATATACATTTAAAATTCTTCAATTTTTTTCAGGGAAAAGATGGAATGGAATATCATTTAGGATTAACACCTACTGGCATACTAGTTTTTGAAGGTTCTCAAAAAATTGGTCTTTTCTTTTGGCCAAAAATTGGAAAACTAGATTTTAAGAAAAAAAAATTAACTTTAATTGTCGTTGAAGACAATGATGATGGCCATGAACAAGAACATACTTTTGTGTTTCGGTAAATATTGATTTTTCTAAAAAAAATAATAATTTTGTAATAATTACATATATATATATATATATATATATATATATATGCACATGTACACTCATTCATCTCACATATACATATGTAGGAGACACAAATGAGAGTGAAGGGTTTAGATACATTTACTTCCTTACTATCTCTACTATTCTTCAGTCTCATTTAGGCCATCCTTTGTGTGTATGTGTGTGAGTGTATATATATATATATATATATATATATATATATATATATATATATATATATATTACATTATTAAAATTTATCTCATTTTAATGTAAATTAAATATAAAATTACTGGCATTTTTATTTTAATTTTGCCTCTCAGATTTTATTACGCTTGTTTTATTGAAGCATATTTATGATGGATACAGTACATTAAAAATTAATACTAAAAAAAAGAAAGAAATTGAATTATAAAAAACCATTTTAACTAATAATAACATCATAATATTTTTAACAATTTCAATAACTTTTTTTCTTAACCTTTTCAATAAATACAAATTTTCTATAAAATTCATGACTTTATTTGTTTAATTATATTGTTATAGATAATATTGACTTCTTGATTGACCTAATATATTTCTAGACTAATTATATTATGGATCAAATTTGGAAAAGCAAATCTTTACATATTTTAGGTATGTGGGTGATATTGGCATGTGTTGCACAAAATGTTGATTTTGAATATTACATTCCTTTTTTATACTTAATATTGAATTAAAATTATTGCTTTTTTTAATATTGTTATTATTATTTACTTACAAACAGTATATACTTCTTTTTAAAATCAACACATTTAAATTGTGTTCATTTGAAAGCTCATGCATGTTTTTAAAAATATTGCATTTGTATGTGCATATACACGCATGCACGTGTGTGTGTACATATATATATATATATATATATATATATATATATATATATATATATATATATATATATATATATATATATATATATATATATATATATATATATATATATATATAGTCATCTAAATGTGATGCTTAAATTTATATTTATATATATAAACTATACATGTTATATATAGTCATCTATACATATGTTTCTATTTCAATAAAACACAAACTACACACATGTTTCCCTATACACCACCACCCTATACATATGTTTCTTTTCAATAAAACACAAATCTAGACGTCACATTTGGATGTCCCTATATATATATATATATATATATATATATATATATATATATATATATATATATATATATATATATATATATATATATATATAATATAAGTGTGTGTGTGTGTGTGTGTGTGTGTGTGTAACTGATAGACTATTGTATAAAATGTTTTGAAATATTACATATTATCTCTGTCTCCCCGCCCCCTTATTCTATGTGGGGGGTATGCGTGTGTAGGAGAAAGAGATCAGAAAAATTAAAAATGTAATACTTCATTTTAAAATATTTTATAAAACAGTATACTTTGCAAAGTATACAAATTAACAAAAGTAAGGTAACTTCTGTTTATATGTATTAAAAAAAAATGGTATGATTTATTTTGATAAATTTTTATTATATTTATATTAGTTAAAGTAATTAAAAACTATTCCCTCAAATAACAATAGTGAATAGTTTTAAATTTACTTAACAAGTAAAATAATTACACTAGTTTATTTAAGTGTGTAGAATATAGTTTATTGATATAAAGAAAGCTTCTCCAGCATGATTTTGATTATGTATCATACCTAATCTATACCATACCTATACCATTTATTATTTATTTACTATCTATACCATTTATCATACCTAATAAAATATACCTTTAATACAACAATAACATTAATTAAAATATATTTAAATTATTTAATCAAGTAACTATTCATTCTTACGTAATTCTTTTTCTTAAAATTATTATTATTATACATGTGTATACATTTTTTATGCAATAATAATAAATTATATTATTGTTATTTTATAAAAAAATAGAAGTGAGAATCATTATAATTTCAAGTATGAAAATGTATTTTAAATTTATTTTAATTATCATGCACTATTATGTTTGTATTTTAAAAGTGAAAATATAGTATATTATATTGTATTTTTTTTCACAGCCTTTATAATGAAAAAGCCTGTAAACATTTATGGAAATGTGCAGTAGAACATCATGCATTTTTCAGATTGAGAGCACCTGTGAAAGGACCTTCAGCTCGACAGAATTTTTTCAGAATGGGATCACGATTTCGTTATTCAGGTGAAATAAGTTGTTTAAAAAATCATTTTGTGTTTTTGAATTTAATTACATTTTGTATTAAATAATTACTTATTTATATATTACTAATCATTATTATCATTAATGAGAATATATATTTTTAATATCGTTATTATTCACATATGTCTTATGTATTCATAAATATAAATAACTGTTGTTAAATAAATGTGAAATTTATTTAAAGAAACTAATTGTTTTTAGGTCGCACTGAATACCAAACCACACAAAGGCAGAGAGCAAGACGAACAGTACAGTTTGAACGTAGACCCTCACAACGTTATGCTAGACGTCAAAGTCATGTTTTAAGAGAAAGGCAAAGGTAAAATTGAATAATTTTGTTGAGAGTTTTAATTATTCTTTGTAATTAATTTAATTTATATTTTTATTGTAAAATTTAAAATTATTTAGATATAAATTAGAATATAGATTAGTTTATAAATAACAATTTTGATAAATGATTTTCAATATTTGTAGAGCAAATCGAAATGAATCTGTTGAAACTAATGCAACAACTTCTTCATGCAATACACAACCTGAAACAGTTTTTATTGAACCATCAAGCCCTCGACGTAGTCAACGATCAGTTAAAAGTGATATTACTATCAACACATCTTCTTCAAATCCTGAAACTGCTGAATTACTAATATTGAATGATGCACCAGCACAAATTCAGCTTACTGTTGATTTAAATCAAAATCAACATCATCCAACTATATTAGATGCCCAAAGGTACAAAGAAATGTTTTTAAAACTTTACATTACTGGTAGGAAGTTAAAATATAATAAACATTTCTATATAAAAATAAAATTATTTTCATTCTCAGAAAAATTTGAAATAATATTTTATAATGTTTTTTTACAATTCTATTTTTTTTTAAAAAAAAATAGACTTACTGTACCAAAATAAAAAATTAGCATTAGTATTAATTTTTAAATAAATATATCAAATCCTAAAAATATATTTTTATTAAAATTTCAATTTATATTTTGTTATCTATGTGTAATGCATGTATTTTATATAAAACAAACTAAAATATACATTTAATTAAATGTTCAATTGAAAAATGAATTGTAGAGATAAATTATATAAAAATGATAAAATAAATAAAAAGTAATTTAATGCTAATTCTTTATTTAATTTTTCTTAATGTTTCTTTTTATTATATATATATATATATATATATATATATATATATATATATATATATATATATATTTCATTTAAAAAAAAAAATAATCTAAATTTTATTTCCAACAGTCCTTCACTATCAATACATTCTTCTGAAAGTGATACATTAAATAAAAATATTAGTGTCATGAATTCAACTGATAAAACTGTTAAAACTATTGAAGCATATAATTTCGATTTAGACGATAGTGCTAAACTTGATTCTCTAATAAAATCTATTGCAAAAGATAGTTTGACTCATGTGAAATTTGAAGAAAATAATTCTGCATTATTAAGTAAAAGTGAAGGTATTTATCAGGAACTCATATTTAAATATTAAGTAATTGTATTATAATATTTTATCCTTTTTATTCTCTAAACTAAAAATTATTAAAAGCATTTCAATATTATAGACAACATAGATGATATTAAAAAGACAAACACAAATGAATTACAAAATAATCAAATGAAGTACTTGAATTCAGGAATGAAACCTATACCTAAAAACCAATTGAAATGTAATATTTTAAAAGGTTAGTTTTTAAAAAAAAGAAATCTCATAGAATATCTTCAAAAAATAAGTAGAATTAAATCAACTATATTGTATATTAAAATAAATAATTATATTAAAATATAAGCCCAATTTAAAATAAGTATTATAAATAATAAAATTGTATTTTTACTCTCTGATTTTAAGAAGTAAAATTATCTTTTGGCATATTAAATATATTTTTATAATAAATATTTTTAGCTAAAACAGAAGAAAATCAAACAACTAACAATACAACTCCATCATTCAATATTGGTGGTGCTCTTTCACAAAAACTTACAAATCGGCAAAATATCAATCTTAATACAGCAGTTAATGTTATTGACAATTCAACTTGTAGTGGATTAAATTCACCTCCAAGTTCTTTAAATGCAGCTACTTTCGTCAGTGTGGTAAGTTTAATAATTTATATTTTTGAATTAATAATAAGTCCATATGAAGTACTTGTAATGCTGCAATTTTAAGTTAATAATGATTCAGTCTTGTATTTTATTTTATAAATAGTTCATTCTCAAACATGAATTTAATATAATAATTTTAAAATTCACCTACAAATATAGTAATTTTTAAATCTCATTTCAAATATAATTCATTTTAAAAGTTTATCATAATAAACATTTGTTTGTTTCTATAACATATATATATATATATATATATATATATATATATATATATATATATATATATATATATATATATATATATATATATATATATATATAATATACACACACACATATTTGTGTGTGTGTGTTAAGTAGCATGTATGTATTTATGTGTGCAGTTATTTTAATTGGAATAATATAATTTTTTGAATCACTTTATATTAATGTAAAGTAATCATTCAACTAATAATGTTTCTCCATTATTCAGAAACTAAAATGATTGATATTGAAATATATATATATATATTTTAAATTAATGTATTAATAATTTTTTGCAATGAACAATGTATGTCTTAAAATTAGTATTTAAAATAAGAACAATTAAAAAATATAAGGTAAAAATATAAAGTGATTTCATATATTATAAAATCATTTTTAAAGGTTGCTTATTAGTTTTGTATAAAATTAATGTTTTGTATGAAATTAATCTTTTGTATTTACAGCTTTTTATTTGGGCCGCTTGTGGAACATTAATGTCATACATCATTTAATAATTTTTAAAAAAATAAAATATTTACATTTTTTTTTATTGTTTATTCCGATTTAAATTAATTTATTTTACATTATTCAGTATTTTCAATGAAAAATATTTCATTAAAATAATTAATTTAAAAAGTCAGTGTTCTTGAACTAATATCAAATTATTTCATTTTAATCTTGATTTTTTACATAAAGATAAATTTAAAAATGTATATTATTCTAATTTACATCAATCATGTCAGCTGTTGCAATAAGTTCGAAAATATTTATGCCTCGATATTTTTAGTATATATGTACAAATGTTTAAGTAAAAATATTGTAAATTTAAAAATTATTTGATATTTATTCAAAAACTACTAATATGTTATAAATGATATATTTTTAAGTTATACAATATATTGAAACTTTAAAGTAAAATTTATTCAGATAAAATAAGTTTATTGGAAAACTAAATTTTATGATTTTTCAGATTGTATTTTGAATATGAAAAACAATCATCATTTCATTTTATATATGTGCATTTATGTAAATTTACAAATGAATGTGTGTGTGTGTCTATATATATATATATATTGTGAACACATACATATGCCCATAAATGAAAATGCACACAAAATATTTTTTTTTCTACTATTTACAATATTTTGGAAATTTTAATATGACAAAATTATGTTGCTTTATAGTGTATAGTAATAATTTGTGTGTGTGCTTTTTCAATCATTGCTAATATGCTTTTTTCTCTCATTTTATTCCTCATTTGGTTTATCTTATCCTTTACATATCCTTTGTATTAAAAATCAAATTCCTAAAGGGAGGAGACAAATTAACATTAAATGTATCTGGGCTTTCAAAAATTGATAATGGCGATTCTTCTGAAACAAATGCTTCTAAAACTGAATCTTGTTTAAATTCCATTACACACGAATCAAAAACTGATAGAAATATTGAATCAAATAGATGTCAAACTCCTGTAACAGTCACACATTTTAATTATAGTTCAAAAGGAAAATTAGAAAAAATTATGTTGCCTTCTCAAAATTTCGAAGTTAAAACCAAATCTGTACCTCTCACATTATTAAATATAACCAATACAGATTATAACTCTATTACTGACACACCAAGCACAAATGATTCAAAATCATTTTTTACTTCAAACTCACCTACATTTGGACCTAAACGTCTGATGTCAGATGATCCTGAACATGAATTAAATCTTAAAATAGATCAAAACATTTCAAAAATTGCACAAAAATCGCCAAAAAGTCCTAAATCATTATTTTTCGATCATTTTGATACTAGTATTGTTAAAAATAAAAATCCTTTCATTGAACCATTTGAAAAAATTGAAACAAATATTAATCGTAATAAAAATGATGATAGTGAAATGATCGTTATCAATCCATTCCATCCGAATAATCCTTTTAGAGATGAAGCAAATAAAGCTGAATCATTGTCTGCTGAATCAACAACTACAAATAAAGCATTACGACAGGATCAGGTATGTAGTTTTAATTTTTTTTAGTACTGGCTGTTAATTAAATCATTTATTTTCATACTTTCTCTGTTTCAAAATTAAACTTTTAACATGGACATAAAACTCATAATGTTAGTTAAAGCTTAATAAACTATGCTAATAAGTACAGTGCTTTGTTTAGGTCCTATGTGCTATTAATCTTAAGAAAAATAATGGGGCTTTTTACAAACTTTAATGCATGAATTTGTTTTTCTTAATACATATTGTATGTATTTTGTTTTATTTTAAAAGTACAAAATATTATGTCTATTAAGGCTATTTTATTTCTGTAGGAATTACAATCTTCAAAACCGAATAAAGCAACAATTGATGAAATGACTTCAAATCAGTCATTGTCTCAACTATCGCCATGGCTAGTTTCAACTGAAAATGTCGGTACCACAGTTCCAAAAACAGGAAATAAAAGTGATACTTCCAGTGCAGCTAAATTTCAACGAAAGAGTGTTATCATCACTCAATTATAAAAAAGATTTATATATAACTATTATGTTGCCATTCATATTAGTATGAAATATTTGATTTGAATTATCCTTGACATATATATTTAAAATGTAGATATGAATATATCCCAACTCTTAATTATAAAGTTTAATAAAAAGAAATTAAGTTATATATAAAAAAATTCAGATGTAGTTTAGTTACATTTTTGAATTAAATTTTATTCAGAACAAAACTTTACTCAGTGTAATGTGCCATCTAAAAAAGTATATTATTAAAAAAATTCTATATAATATATTTGTATACAAATATTTATCAAAAACATCAAATTTATGTATGTGTATATTATGCGTGCGTGTGTGTGTGTGTGAATATATACACATACATATGCATTGACAATTATGTGTATGCATATGTGTTAGTACTTTTATTGTATTTCATTTTTTTTTTTTGACTGCTTAATTTATTATAATTTTAAAATTATTTGAAACTCTTGGAAATGTTAAATAAATACTGTTCAGAATAATCAATTTTTAAAATACTTTACAGCTATATTGATTATAATATATTTTATGCATGCACGTTCATGCACACATACATATATATATACACATATATATTTTTTTTTGTTTATAAATGCTTACAAAATAACACAATAGAATTTTTAATTATCAGTTGTATAATTTTTAAACTTTAATAAGAAAAGTAATGTTTTATCAGAATGAAATCAAGTCACTATTTTTGTAGAATAAATTTAAATTAAAAAATAGTTATAAAGTTTTACTTATTTAATATTTAGTTTATTATAAAAAAATAAAATATTATAGTGCTTTATCTGTGTTAACTAGAATTTAATCATTTACAATTTTCAATGAATTCTATTTTAACCATATGGTATTAATAGCATTTTATGGATCAAATTTACACAATAAATATTGCTGTCTATGATATAAAATTTAATGTAAAGTATACAATCATATTATAGAGTTTTTATTTTATGAATTGGCATAAATAAGACAGTATTATATTTTTCATTTATTTGTAAAAGCTGTATTTATTTTAACAAATACTTAAATTGTAAAAAAGTCTTAAATATCTAAATATCATCATAAGTATTAGATAACAATAAAAAAGTGTATACAAATACATTATCATATATGCATACATACGACTGAAATTAAAAAAAAATGTAATCAATTCCGTCCGAGTGTGTCTATACATGTCCATATACATGTATATATGTGTGTGTATGTGTACATTATATTATATATATATATATATATATATATATATATATATATATATATATATATATATATATATATATATATATATATATATATATGCACACACTTGTACCACACTTTTCAATTTGGTACTTAAAATATTGTATAAACATTTATATTTTTATTGAATTTATATCAAATAAACGTATTTATCAATATATATATATATATATATATATATATATATATATATATATATATATATATATATATATATATATATATGTATATGTATATATAATATATGTAATTTTATAAAACCTGATTACTTTTATAATTATATCGACTTCCTGTTCAAATGATTGAAAATGATAAGTTATTTTTATAAGTTTGAGTTAATTGTTGACACCATTTTTTATAAAATATCATTTTTATGATAAATTATAATGAAAAATAAAATTAGAAGTATGTAGGTATTCAAAATGAAAAAAAAAACAATGCACGTGGACACTAAACAATTGCTTCATAAAATGTTGAAGTTACACACACACATTTATATCTATATATATATATATATATATATATATATATATATATATATATATATATATATATATATATATATATATACTTATTAAATACTATATTAAAGAAAGCATTAGTTTGCAATATATATAGAGAGAGAGTATTTTTCTTGTTTTGTAATTATAAATTCATTTTTAGTTACTCTACATTAATTATTAATTCCCTGAGGCAAATTTTAAGAAGTATTCTTTTCTTATGTTGATACTGTAACAATCCATTTAACATGTATTATCACCGTAACACTACAAATAATGTGTTCAATAATTACTTATTGTTCACTTTCTTTGTTTATAAGTTAATGTGCACTCCAATGTCCATGCCATCAACTTCAGAGGACTTTATTGTAAAATCTCAGACTGCCCAATCGCTAAAACTTTAGCACTACACTATGAAAATCGACTTAGATTTATCGATTTCGAAAAAATATTTTTTGGCAAAAAACGCAAAAACTTCAAAGGGCGGTGGTGTGTTGTGAAATTTTCAAAAAAATTAAGAATTTTTTTGTAATTTTTTGTTATATTCGTATTGGTTTATGGTCCGTAGGTACGTTTATAAGCATTAAAAGATTGCGCCGAAATTATCATTATAAAGTATTTATATATCATTAAAAATATGTTACTGAGTACAATATTGTGCGGTGTTGAATTAAAATTCATGTTATTATATTACTGTGTTTAACATATATTAATATGAAACTAGAAAAATGAAAATAATATTTCAAATATGGCAACGACTTTCAATTTTATTTCTGATTCTCTTATTTAATAATTTTTTTATACATATGCAAAAATTTGTAGTTTTTTAAAAAAAAAATTTTTGAGTAAGTGCTATTAAAGTGAAAAATCTATAATGGTATGAATAATAGTCAATTTCAAATTAAAAACGATTGCAAATAATTCAGTTATCTTTTAATAAAACTTGACAATAAGAATTATGAAAAATTACTTTATTCCAAAACTATAATTTTAATGAAATTGTTAGCATACTCTCAGGAGATAAGTATAATCTAAAATTGTTTGAGGTAGAAGAACCTAAATACACTAAACAGAAACTATATCAATTTATAAAACTATACTTAAAATATAATACTGAAAAAATTAATTATACAATTAAATAGCTAATAGTAATTAAGAAAACTCATATTTTTTCAATTACTGATAATCAAATTATATTGAAATGATACGTACAAAAACTTAACATAGGTATACAGTTTAATATGAATTGAATATGACTGTAAAGCAGTTTCCAAAATTGAAATAAAAATACATTACTTAGTGCACAATTTATATATTTTGACTCATTTAATATACAAATGTTCCAATATATAAATATTTTTATAAAAATAAAATAAAAACAAATGTTCAAAGAAAGAAACATATATATCTGAAATATAAACATTGGAAACAATTTAATTTCTAAATCAAATAATTTTCTAAACAATAAACAATTACTTTACAAAAACAAATTACATTAAGAACAAATAATGCATGTGATTTTCAACATAACTTAAAAATCCAATAGAGATTAAGAAAGTTATTAGAACAAAGTGTAATTGCATGAATTTTTGTTTTGTATGCATGTGTTATATATACACGCATGCACAAAAAACATTACTTTTTTTAAAAAAATATATTTCTTGAAAATCACGATTTAATTACAAACATATCAAGCAATAAAAATAATGCTTATTTTAAATAACAACTAATTCTTAATGGTGCTTAAATAAAAATATTTTTCACTTAACAATAGTTTTAAAAGATGAACCACAATAAGACCAGTTCAATTTTATGATTTATTTTAAATGACTCATGTCATTAAAACAACTATATCAATCGTGAAATAAAATAATGAAATACAAATTTTTCATATAAGTAATTAAAATGCAATGTTTAAAATTTAGTTATAAAATATATATAAACTGTTGACAATTCAATTTGAATTAAACACATTTTTAGACAAAATTTAAATGTTTAATTTTTTTCATTTTGAATTAAATTATATAAAAAAAATAATAAAAAGTTAAAAACTTTTTTTTTTAATTTTCAAATATATCATGTAAGATTTTTGAAATTTATTTCCCACATCAAAATAATGTACATAGACTTTTTTGCCAATTTTTCAAATTGATTTACTACCGAAATTAAATTTATTAGAATATTTTATTCATTTCATGTCTTTTCTAACATGATGATTTTTACATTCTTATTTGTAACAGAATTAATACAATTGATTTCTAATTGAATATTTATTCTATATTACTAAAACTGATAAATGATTTTACTTATCTTTATATTGATACTGAAATTGCAAGAATGTTTTCAATGTCAAAACAAGAATATATCAATATGTACTGTCAATATTCATTAAATATATCATATTTATTAAATTTAATAATTGTTACAAATTTAATTATTTTTAAATAATAAACATAAATATTTTATAACAAAAATAAATATTTATTAATACACAAATTAGCTAACATACACTGTTTCTGACACTTTTATATTACATGAATACAATTACAACAGAAAATCACTTACAATGATGTTACCAAAACATTTACGAAACAAGCAGTTATATATTAAATCATTTAAGAAATAAATAATAAATGTTTACTTTTAAGTTGAAATATTTGTAAACATAATTGATGTATGATATAAAAAATAAGTTTCAGTTCAAGTATAGTAAAAAAAAATGATCATTTGAAATTATTTTATATGGAAATATATTTAATTTCAACTTAAATACATTGAAAACACTATTGTATGCATAAAACAATTTTTTCAATGAACTCAAATGGTTACAATGAACCATTTTTTTCTTAAAAAAAATGACATTTATATTGACTTAAACAAAAGTTTCAATTTTCATTCTGTTTTGATCTTAGTTAAAATAATAAATTGTTCTTTATTTTAAAATATTTTTTTATTGCATAAAAATAAAGTCATCTTGTATGAATAACATATTAAAACCTTCACATTAGAGCATCCATTGAAAATAAATAATGCTATATTTTCTTTTCATAAAATCATCCATGTATTATTAAAATTACTAGACAATAATTTTAATTATAAAGTTTTTTTGAACTCTGTAACATTACAAATTGAATATTAAAAATCATCATGCATTTTTACAAACACAAAAGTACATAAAGTATTCGAAAATAAAACTTTTAATATTCTTTAGCAAATAAGAAGGTTGACTAAATAAAATCGATTGCATATGTATGTTACTACATTATATTTTTTATTACACAAAAGAACAGATAGAATAAAATCAGCTGCATATCTTGAATATTTTGATTCAATTTTGTGCCGGAACTGACTGAATTGTAGTTTCTCTTTGAACTGTACTTGGTCGTATTGAATTCGACTGTCTAAGATCATCAAAAGTGCCAGTAGGTAATGCTGCACTGACAGTAATTGGAGGCATTCCTGGTAGAGTAATTGGAGTAGTTAAAGCAGTACTTCTCCATCCATCGACTGATGGTTCCATATTAACTGAAGATGGAATTGTTGGAACTATTGTTGATACTGCTTCACTTGATTCCGGCAATGGCGCATTCAATATAGTTGATACTACTGGTAAAGAAGCTTCTTCTGTCACTCCGTGTAATATAGGACCAGGCATTGGCACAAGTGGTATTCGATTAGGTGTTGTATTACATACAACAGGAGGAGGTAAATTACCAAACAAATCACTAACTGTCCCAAAGGCTGGAGGTTGATCGAACAAATGAGCAGTACCAGATACTGGAGGCTCAGTTTCTTTTGCATTCGACTATAAATAAAATTGTCATATACATAAAAATAATAATTTTAAAAAAATAATCTTAAAAATGAACAAATATTAAAATATTCAATTGAATTAATAATTACTTTATAATTTCCCAACAAAATTAAAATTTTAAATATAATTTCAGTAGTATTTTATACTTACTGGTCTAATATCACTCGGTAAACTTCTGATCGGAATACGATGAAGATAACCATAACCTATGCCACAGCCGAGACTACCTTCACCGCCCCAAGATAAATTCGGTGTAATCGATACCTCACGACAAAGATCATCGTTCGTGTTATACACATACAGTTTTAATGCACGGCCTTCGTGTGCTTCAATTAATGTAAATAAATCTTCGCTTTCGTGTAGAACAGAATCAGCACCAATAATATAATCAGAAAAAGATCTTAAGCCAGCAAGTTCTGCAGGTGATGATGGATGAACCTCCTAAAAATGTATTTATTAATAAAAATCTAAAATATCATCCCAATTTTCTTTAATAAATATAGTTTTCAAAATTAAATATGAAAAACAGTCAAAAATTTTATATGCATCTTCAAATAAGATAGTCATAGATATTTAATAATAAAATTAATTGTGAAAATGTACTTATTATAGGAAATAATTTTATCACTTACCAGAACATGCCATACATTTTCATTAGCACCTTCAAATGAACAGAAACGTATACTAACACCTAATAACCCTTGTCCACCCCATGAATTACTTGGTGTGACATTTATTTCTCTAACACTTTGTGTTTTACTACTATAAATTGTCATCTTTAATATTTTATCTGAAAATATTCAAAACAATAAACATTTCAAAACACATTTTATTTATATTACTTTAATTTATTCTCACCGACTCCATTTCGAAGAAGCTCCTTAAGTGTTTCATTATCTTGATCGAGACGAGTATTTCCAATCGCTACTATAAAGTCAAAAAATGCTTCGAGACCTGCTTTATGACCTGGAGAATTTTCTTGAACCTAGAATCAATCACATAAAAATTGTATAAATAGTATCAACCTACAATACGAAGCATTAAATAAATAATAAAAATTGACATTACTTATGTTAGAAATACAACTGAAATGTGAAATACGATTTTATGTAACATTCTGAGCATTACAAAACGTCCAATACTTTAATATAACAATATAAATTTTGAAATAAATAGTAAATTTTGAATAAAGACCCCAATGAAAAATATTTAATTATTGCTTGTTTTTCAAATTTTTATAGTACAATATATTTAAATTGAACAAAATATAAATACATGAATTTTAAACTTTACAGTACATATGAATATAGACTGCTTCAATTAAAGTAAATTTTTAAATAGAATTGCAACGTTGGAATAATATTTCATTATAGCACGTACTCAATAAAAAAATAAATAAATAATATGACTGATGAAACAAATGACAACCGACTAACATTAGAAATCCTCACCCGTAAAACATGATAACCTTCTGTACCACCACCAGGAATATGTACACTATTTTTTCCGCCCATTTTAATAAATTAAATACATAGCACCTCACAACTAATATTAAACAAAACACACACTGAATAAAAAATACGTGGCACAACAAACACACATCCTCTAAATGTACTGTGAGATAGCATACGTTTCATAACAAAATGCATGTCTTCAGACAGTAGTCCTCAACTTTTTATGAAATTCAACCTGTAAATAACCGATATTTCCAACAAAATTTAAATATAGTACAATTCATATATAAATATATTTCTATACGTACATAAATTATTTTCTTGCTTTTTGTCGGATAAATATAAAATAACAATTTTTAATTATAAACTTGCCCGATAACCTTACATTTAAATAAAGTATATTTTGTCAAGTTCATTGATATGAAAACTACTATGTGGTTACGAAGTAATTTTATGTTCAAAAGTATTTACTGTAATATCAATAAATTAACGAAAAACAACTTGTGAGTATAATTATTAATAATCGATTCTTTATAATACATAAAAAATATATTAAAGGTTATTAGATTTACAAAAAAGATATGATAGTAGTTATGAACCTGAAGGTAAAACAACTGTACAAATGCTCAATCAGGAAGCTGATATTGGAATAATGATAAATGGTATAAGTCAAGTAATTATTTAATTATTCTATAAAGAATAATTTAGGAAAGAAACATTAAACTTTATTAATTATTTTAGGTAGGCTTTCGTTTAAATAATGGCATGACTGTGCTCGGTTCCATGGCAGTGTTTCCGAGGTAAATAATAAAAAAGACATACATTTAAACTTTATATAAAAATTGTAATCAGTTTTTATTATAATATGTATATTTATATGAAATCGGAATTTAAATTTGTAATGTATTAAAAAATTGTCATAAATATTTAATGAAATTAAAATTCAACGTAATCTAGATTTATAATATATAATTAGAAATCAAATGTTTAATATGAACGTTGGATTGCACAATATGTGATATGTTATATTTTTATCCAATAAGAGTCAAATGCTAAAACTTAATTTAATTTGTGTTACTGTTTCGGTGTTAATTCATGTAATTTTCAGTTATATCATATGAAATTTATTTTTATATATACTTAAATTGATTAAATATTACATTTAGATTTTATTGAAAACTAAATGTAGTATCAGATTTTCTTCTTAGTTAAATGATTTATAATTCCAATTTAATTTAAACGTATAATCCATGTAAATAAATAATTTATATTATTTTTTATATTTATTATAATTGAATTTTAAACATTTTCTTTTTTTTTAAAAAAAAAATAGTGATAACATTGAAACTTTTATTCATGATCTGTGACTTTTTTAGTATTCTAAGAAGTTAACTGATTTTTTCTTGTTTGCAATGTAACCTTTACTAGTTTTGAACATCTTTACTTATTATTATCATCTTTGTATAGGCTGTTTTTTCATATAACTGAGAAATATTAATTGTATTACAATTTTATTTCTTAATTGAACTAATAGTTTTAGTAATAAATATACTACTACATAGAAACCAACTTTATAACTATTCTAGGAATCAGATTTATTGTATATACAAACACATTCTTACATTATATGTGTGGTTGTATATTTATCTATATAATGTGTCTATATATTTATGTAAAATACAAATTAATTTTTTGAAAAAAAAAACATTCTTTTCAAACATTTTAATTTTTTAGGACAGTTTTATCATGGAACGTAAATCATGTATCTGAAATTACAAAAGAATCTTTATCGTTGTTCACCATTATAGAACCTAAAATTGATATTATTGTCTTGGGTATTGGAGACAATCAAGTGAATTTAAATTTCCGAAAACAAATACACGAGTTCATGCAAAAAAATAATATAAATATTGAAATACTTGCTACAGAACAAGCATGTGCAACATTTAATTTTCTTAATGCAGAAAAAAGAAATGTTGGAGGAGTTTTTATTCCACCACAAAATCTAAAAACTACGGATGATGATTTATTACAAACAAAACTTAGATACCAAAAATTGTATCAAGTAGAAGACTAATATTTAAATAGTTTAATTCTTTTTTTATTTTTCTCAATTTAATTAGTGTACTAGTTTTTCAATCTAAAAATTATCTTTGAAATTTAAATGTTTTTTGCCATTCAAGTTTTATATGATATTTTTGGAACTATATTAATGATACAAATTGTTCAAGAACACACTATTCCTTAACAACAGCAATTTTATATATTCAGTGTAATTTTTTAATTTTGAATAAAGCACTTATTTTAAATTCAGTTGATTGTAAGTAAATGCTTATAGTTAACAATTTTATGAGTTTTAAGCTAATATACATATAGCAGTGTTGTGTGTGTGTGTATGTATTAAATAATGATAATAAAATAATAATTTGAAAAATATGAGAAAAAATTATGCTTATTTGAAAAAAAAATATATTTTATAGAATGTTTACAAAAAGATACAGTAAAGGTTGAGTACTGTAGTATTTTATTATTAATAGACTTAAATTAACTTTATTTCAACCAGGATAAGCTATATAATAAAAATAAAAAATATAACCTCATAGTAAATGAAATATTTTTACATAGCAAATGAAAATTTAAAACAGTATCAGCAGGAGATGAAATTCTTGAAAAATTATTTTTAAAGTTTTAAAATTAATTATTAAATACTGGAATATGTTATTTCTACTCAGTCTGGGACATTGCTCTGGCCTGAGCTCGAACCCTTTTTTCATATTCAATACGATTTTGACTGCAAAGAAAGAAAATGTATAAAAAAAACTGAAGTTTTAATTTTTATCTTTGTTTCTTACATTAATACTAAACTTTTTAATGTGAAAATATATGTGTTAATATTTTTCATTTTGTAAGTTTAACATCTACTAAATTTCACATAACTACTAGATGAAAAAAGAATATTTTCACACAAATTAACTACCACTCAACCACAAGATACTGAAAAATTGTTCCGAGTTCATTTTTTGTGAAAATGTATTTAACACAATTTCAAAACAAAATAAATATTTGAAGACCACAAAAAAAATTTACACAATTCAGCGTAAGAAAATGACTGAAATATAAATCTTTAATTCATAAGATTTATATTAAAAACAGTAAAATATTAATTGTTTAAAAAAATTCTGCAGTTATAATCAATAAAATACTGACTATAGAATAATTATTTTACATAATATCAAACGTAACAATAATAACCATAAATATAAATGAAAATTACCAATAAATTGTGTATGCCTCAGCTTGGGCTGGGTCTCTAATATTAGGTTCATTAAGTAAATCTTGAATTCCAAGTAAAATCTGTTTAATTGTAATGGCAGGGCGCCAATCCTTCTCTTCATCTAAAAGTGATAAACACACAGTACCTGAAGGATATACGTTGGGATGGAATAAAGGAGGTTCAAATTTGCATTTTGGAGGACTTGTTGGATAATCATCCTTGAAAATCATACGTAATTTATAATTTCCATTTTCCCATGGAGTCTAAAATTATTTGAAATTATTCCTTTAAGTATAAGATAAATAAACAAAATCCTTAATTGCTTACTCCTTTTTTACCAGGAATGCCACATTCCCAAACCATAAGATTTACAGATCCATCAGCATTCTTAGCAGGTCTAGCAACAAATCCCTAAAATTAAATATTAAAACTTGAATATACTAAAAACAATGTTTTTAATGTAAAGTATAAACGTTTAATTTTTCAAATATAAATATTTTGGAAAAATCTATCACCTATTAAAACCAAAAATTAATTATAAAACTGACATTATATTTATATATATATACATACATATCCATACATATTCATACATATACATACATATATATATATATATATATATATATATATATATATATATATATATATATATACATATATATATATACATACATATATATATATATATATATATATATATATACATACATATCCATACATACATACAAACATATATATATATGTGTATACATACATATACATACATATATATATATATATATATATATATATATATATAACACATTGATTTACGATATACATACGTTATTTAAAATCGTTTTACATATAATTTAATGTATTAAAAAAAGTATTATTTAAAATTATTAATTACACTGATAAATATTATTACTATACATTACTATAAAGAAATACTTTCTTTTAATTCGTAAAAATGAATTTTCACTTATAATTTATATAAATTTTATTATAATATTTTTAAACTTACAAACGGATGATCTTTTCGCCATGCTTTTCGTTCTTCAGCTAAACGTTGGGCAGCTATGCCAGACATATTTACTGTCAAAATTTAAATGATGACGAGACTTTACAAAACAAGCACAATCGGATAATTGTTCAATAATTTAAAATACTACAAAAACTGTAACCAAAAATAAAAATATTTTCTTGATCGGACAATCAACAGACAGCGAATACAGCAACGTATTTACCGCAAAGTATTTTATATGTTTGCAACCAGAGGTTCTTAGTTTTTTTAAAGTGTGTTCTTTTTTATTATGCTCCCAAATTTTGTTGTACACAAAATAATTAATTTTAATTGACTACAAATATAAAAAATATATTTATTTTATATAATTGTTTATAAACATTATACGTATTATAATGTTTATAAACAATTTTGACTTATATTTAGTTTATTGTCTTTATAATTATATGAACATATAAATATAATAAAAAAATCATTTATAGTAATCGTGTTTGATTGAGTACTACTGATTGATTATAATTCAAATTTAAAATGTTTTTTGGTAATTGGGAAAATGGAAAATTCCTTCAGAAGAATAATTACAGATAAAATTCATTTATTGAAACGTAAGTTTATACACTATTGAACATAAATATTTAAGTAATTATATTATACATAATGTCATACTACTGTAGGTTATATTTTCAGTTTTTATGTAAGATATTTATTACGTATTAATGTATATCATTTTGATTTTTTTTAATAATTGTATAATTTCAATTATATTTAAAAATTAACTTGTTATGAGAGGTAAACAAATTATATTCTTCACCAAAATTAATTGTTTTTAATTCAAGCTTTTTATTTCATTGTTTATATATAGATTTTTTAAGCATAATAGAAATTTAAATTGATTTTAATGTAAACTTCCATCACGCTAAAAAAATTATATATATATATATATATATATATATTGAAATTTATGTATATATATATATATAAATTTCGATATTGAATTATGTTGCATAACTCAAAGTTTTGTCAAGTATTTTTTAATTTTATGTTCCATCATGAAGAAATAGAAAATCTTTTCCTAACAAAAACTTTTAATGCATATCTTGTACTATAGATCATATAAACTTATAATAATTAATCAGTTTATTCTCAATATAAATGTATATATTTTTTTCAGGAAATTATTTTTTTTCTTTCTAATATAACAGAAATATGAATCCAGCTGAGTATTTTTTATTTATATTGTAGAGTAAAAAATTGTCTGGTCTATTTTTTCAAACAATTCATTATAATTTATATGGTAATTTTATGTAATCACTATTTTAGTATAATAATGTTCAAAACTTTAATTTTCTAGTTATTTATTTAAAAATTTCAATTAATATTTTGTTTTCACTACATGTATAATTTTTATAAAATATGTGTACATATTATTAATATCTTATCCTTTTTTAATTTTTATATAGACTATATGTGATATTTTTATTTATGTATTATGTTCAATGATCAAATAAATATGTTATATGTCAAAAATGTTTATTAACTCTAATATTTATATATATATATTTTATAGACTGAATTTTAATAATTTATGACAAATTTATGCTTATAAACATAACAATCACTAATATTACACGTGAGTGTTTGTAAATTATTGAACTATTTTTATGTTTCATACATTTAATTTTTTGTAAAAAAATAAGTTTCGTTTTAGTAATGCTCCTATGATTTTTTTTTTAAAAAATACAATATTTTAAAATATTTATTGTACAAGTGCTTGCCTTTAAATACATTTTGTTAATTTAATCTTTCGTGGATAAAAATATTTTTATTTAATTTTTTCTTGTAATAATTACGCCTATGATATATCTAAAAAAAATTTACTTAATATGTGTAACATAAAGTATACTCATACCATAAATGTATACAATGTGGTACTTAAATTTATATTTCAAAATGATTACCCTTATTATTAGTATCATTTTGAATTATTTGTAATTTAAATGAATTGTAAAAATTAATATTTAGTTTTTATATATATATATATATATATATATATATATATATATATATATATATATATATATATATATATATATGTATGTATGTATGTATGTATGTATGTATGTATGTTAATATGTATGTATGATATGTATTATATGTATGTATGTATGTATGTATGTATGTATGTATGTATATATGTAAACCTCTTACCTATCTTGATAATCCTCTTACATATTTGTATTTTAATACTTTTGAATGATAGTTTATATTTAATGATTCTCTTATATCAAAATGTATCCATTGATCATACTTGTATTGTTATAAAGAAAAAGTTTGTACACAATTAACCAGTTTTATTTAAAACATTATTGTTTTCATTAATTTTTTTATTTTAATGTATAGTAATAATGTATCTTTAAAAAAAATTAATAATTCAAATATAAGTGATATTGGGTTTGTTTTTATTCATAAATGTTAATTTAATTGTTTTTATTCATATATATATATATATATATATATATATATATATATATATATATATATATATATATATATAGGTTGGTATTAAAACTATAATTCAAAGTGTAAATTTTATACTATTTAAATGATAATATGTTTATTACAATTTTTTGTAGAAACTGGTGATAGTTCATCATACTTGTGTGCCATTTGCAATGAAGTTTTTTATAGTAAAAAATTATTAAAGGAACATAGTACAAAAAATCATGTTGACGCAAGATTTTCATGTTCTTTGTGTAATAAGTCTTATGCTCAAATGGGTCATTTACGAAGACATATGCTTATTCATACAGGACGTAAAGAGTTTATTTGCCAAATATGTCCTAAGGCTTTCTTAACTAAACGTGAACTTGAAGTGCATATCCGATCACATACTGGTGATAAACCATATGAGTGTGATGTGTGTGGTAAAAGTTTCTCATTGTCTGGAAATTTAATTACTCATAAAAGAATTCATACAGGTGTAAAAAAATTTGAATGCAATATTTGCTTTAAAAAATTTACACAAGCAGGTCATCTTGCTACTCATAAAGTTTATCATACAGGTATAAAAAAACATGTCTGTGGAATCTGTAATAAAGGATTTTGGTTTGAAAGGAATTTAAGACGACATAGTAAAATTCATTTAAAACAGAAAATAAATCGTTGTGTTACTAATAAAGTATTGAAATATTTTTCATGTTCATCTTGCAGTGAGCGTTTTTTAAAAGCTAGTGCTTTATCAACTCATTTGGTGTCTCATAATGATATTTCAAAAGGAACAAAGAAAAATGAAATTAATTGTGTTGAATTTATACAGACAAATACTAAAGAAGAACCAATCAATTATAATGAAAAAAACAATGAAGTTGTAAATAGTGGCACACAATTTATTAAATTTAATGAAGATGAAAAGATTACTTCTAATTTTGAAAGTGTATTTGTAAAACAGGAAATTAAAGATGAAGACTATGAAGAAGAGTGTGGGCATTAATTATTAAAAATAACATTTTCAATTGAATGCTAGTCCTATTTATTTGATATGATAAAGATTAAGATTATATATATTCTCGTAGTGTTTTTCTTTATATAAAATTAGTTTGATTTTAAATTTACACATTTTAAAATGTATGCATTAACAATTTAATATCTTTAATTTACTGTTATGTTAAGTTAGAAAAAAAATATAAATTGGAGTTTTTTCAGATAGTCATTGATTACATAATATTACTTTAGATTTTTATCCTCACTTTTTTTTGCATTAGAAATTGAAAAAAGGAAAAAATGATAAATGCAATTAAAGAATTTACATTATTAAATGTTAAAAAATTATTTTTATAAATCCATTATAAAATGATATTGACCTCTCTAGAAAATATTCAGTTGTTATTGAAACTTGATTCATAAAAATTAGCAATATATATATATATATATATATATATATATATATATATATATATATATATATATATATATATATACATACATACACATATGTATATGTTATTTTTCCTAAAAAAAATAACTATTAAATAGTTTGTAACAAAATAATTATGTCAATTACTGTAAGAAAGTCTGTGATATTTAAAATAACAAGTAAATATATTACAAATGTATGTACAATAACTATGTAAAAATATATTATAAAATTGTAATATAATTCAAAGATGTGAATGTGTGATATGTACATATATATTTTATTTGAAATTTTTAATGTACAAATATATGTAATCTGTATTGCATTATATTATTAATTTTTTTCTAAAGAAAAAAATAAATTTCTAATATTTAATATCTTTTAAATTTGTAAAACAGCCTATATTTAAAAATAATATTTTCATATTTTTTTAACAGTATGGAAAGTATTTTATATAAATATTTTTAGTTTGATATTCACTATAAGGAAATATTACTTCAATAAAGTTACTTAAAAAGTTATAGTATATTTTATTTATATATATTTGCTATAAAATTATGGTGTCTTTTATTACAATAATTTATAATTACATAAAATAAATCTTGTGTAAAACATGTAGTATAAGAAAATTTGTGAAATATTTTTATAAAAGCTTGTATTATTTATTATACAATCAATATATATTTTATTGCATTCAGTGTATTTTATATAGGACAAATGAAATTAATTTTTTATTTGCTATTGTACAATAGTTATGTAAATTAGTAAGATTTTTTATTATATTTTGAATTAAATATGTGCAATTTTACTATAGATACAAATTGTTTTTTTTAATTATTACTTACATTAACATATCTTTAAAAACTATTTGTAATAAATATAAAATAGTCTAAAATTAATAAAAAGTATAGAGTAAGATTTTGTGCAGTTTTTAGAAGTTTATAGTTTTTTTTTCTAATTTTTATGTAAATTGTATTGAATATATAATTATATATATATATATATATATATATATATATATATATATATATATATATATTATATTAATACATGATAAATATGTATAAAAAAACAATATTTTGTATTAGTGTAGGATTTTATTTACTATCATGATAATCATGTAGACATGATTTAAATTACAATTGTTATAAAGAATAAGATATTTACATTAACCTTTTTTCTACATAACCTTAAATGAAATACACCTAAATAACATCTAAGTATGATAAATAAATGATTAATTAATTAAATGTATAGTTATTATACAGTATACAAAAATATAATTTCAATTATGTTGCTTAATATAATTATTAAGAACTTAGGTAGGTACTTTCATAAATATATTTAATTATATTTTTTTAAAATATACTAATAATTAACAGCCACATGAATATTTATTGTATTTAGTTTCTATTAAATGAATATGTTTTTTCTCTTTAATATTAAATTATAACATGTCACAAAGCATATTTAATTCAAAGTCTTTAATTGTAAAACAATCAATGTGACAATGCATTTTGAAGTACACTCTGAGTCATAATTGGATATGAAACCATTGGTTGAGTGGCATTTGACATAGCGATAGCTTGTGAAGTATTTATAGCAGCATTCATTTGGTTATTTCCCGTTAAAGCCATTTGTTGCGATGTTGAAAGATTTTGTTGAGCTAATAACTGAGGAGTACTAGCCAATGCAAGTTGTGCCTGTGATGTTAATTGTGTATTATTAGCAAGAGCAAGTTGTTGAGCTTGAGATGTTAATTGCTGATTGGTGATTGGTTGAGTTTGCTGTGCAAGATTGTTTGCAAGACTTTGGCGAGCTATAGCCAATTGTGCTTGAGATGTATTGGCAATTGTAAGTTGAGATGTCGGATTTGCTAATAATTTTAAATAAAATTAAAAAAATTGATTGATTAATCTTAAATTTTGTATTTGATATGAAGATAATTTTTTTTACCTAGTAATTGCTGACTTTGTGCAATAATCTGCTGTGCTGCTGGTTGAGCAATACTCACAGCAGGTACTGCTTGAACTGGAGCCATTGATACTCCAGCAATTGATACAGGATTTCCTGCAGTTACTGTGGCAATTGAAACAGGAACAGTTGTTACACTTGCATTCACTGTACGTATTACCTGTTTTAAAAAAAAGTACACTTCAATTATAAATAATAATAACAAATCAAAATATTGAAAATATAACATGTATACATACACAAATATATATATATATATATATATACATACACATACATATATTACAGTCATACACACACCATAAATGTATTAAATTGTTTAATTGTATTTCTAAATAATTGCTAGAAAATTAATATACATTAATTTTAATTTATTTAAAATTAACAAATATTAAAATTAATATATATATTACAAGAGTGTATACTCTAATGGAGAGTTTATTTTGGAGGATTGTTATAATTTAGAGGTATATAAGATAAAAATTATTTACTTGTTGGGGTTGAGTTGGAGTAGTATTAGTTATAGTAACAGCTGGTACTGTAACTGAAGTAACATTCGCTTGACTTCGTTTACTTGAAACACGTAATTGTGCATTCTGATCTAAAAGAAACTCATTAGTAGCAGTAAGATCAGATACCTGTAACAAAATAATTTAAATTTTAATAAAATATGAAAAAGTTATATTATATGTGTGTGTACATATATATATATATATATATATATATATATATATATATATATATATATATATATATATATATATATATATACATGCATACACACACGCACACACACACACACACATGTAATTTAAGGAACACTGAATAGATTATAAGCTAATACTCATAATACTAAGAATAACTATATACTATTTATTTTAATATTTTTTAAATTTCACTTTAGATTATAATCTGTTAATACAATTAATGATGTACAACTTGATTATATTTTGAGTTTACATTTTTTTACAATATTTTAAAACCTGTAACTAATTCTTACAAAAGAAAGATGTGTGTGTGTGTATGTGAATGTGTACACACACATATACATACATAAATAAATGTGTAATTATAAAAACTGTATATCAATATATAAGTATATTATCAATATTTAAGTAATATCAGTATATTAATATATAAGTTCATTAACATAGAATTTTTTATTGCTTACTTGTTTTTTAAGTTCTGCTACTTGCTTATGTAAAAGTGCATTTTCTTCTTCTAACATTAATGTCCTAAAATTAAATTTTATTTGATCAGTTATCACATACTCAATTATTTTTTATTTATATAAATGTAACCCAAAAAAGACTAAAGAATAATGAAGAATAGTAAATGATATTAAGCAAGTAAAAGTATGTCTAAGACTTTAGTGTCATTTGGACCATCTATCAATCTATCAAAAAAAAAAAAAAAAAAATTAAAGTATTTTTAATAAGCTTATATGTTGTATACCTTGCATCAAAACTTCTAATATTTGGATTAGATCCCTGCACTGTTGTATTAAAATAATTTTTTAAATGTAATGAACGACTTTCCAAATCACAGTCAGGTACACAATAGCCATTAACATCCAAAAATTCAACACTATTTGGTATGAGATAACGTCTTTTAATTTCAGGTGATCCAAATTCATTGAATTCATTAAATGGAGGAACACTGTTTCGTCGTAAAATACCTTAAAAGTTTATTAAAATTATAATGTGTATATATATATATATATATATATATATATATATATATATATATATATATATATATATATATATATATATATATATATATAATGAATTGAATATATGATAATTAAGTATAGTACATTTTCAGTAATTTAGTGTTATGGGTATACATTTTATTAAAATAAACACTTTATGTTATATTTTTATATTTGTAATATTAAAAAACAATATATAATTAAAGAACTTTACTTTTAAATAATTTCTATAAAACGAAAAAAAATAAAATTTATTTCAGTTATAATAAAATATTGATTATACTTTTTTTTGAATGTTTATTTAGAAGGAGAAAATATTGACTACAAAATAAAATTTCAAACCGTTTCCAATTATAGCATGTTGAGATGGGATATCTATATTATGCATACGATTGAAAGATTGTTCAAACGTATTATTAACATCAAAACGATCACGTTCAGGTCGAAAATTCAATATGCGTCTAATTTCTGATTCATACTCTGTTCGAGACAAGTGTCGAAATTTACAAGAATTTGAACGTCTGTTGAATAAAAACTTTAATTATATTTAATATTCTTTAATACATCATACAGAATAAAAAAATGAAAATATTTTTATATTAAAAATATAAATATTAATTTACCTGCATTCACCATTAAGAAAATTTTTACAAACAGGTAATTGAGATCCTAATGGTATTTGTCGTTTTAATGCTGCATCTAATTGTAAATGTGCTGGAAGTTGTCCAGTTCTTTTATATTCTTCTTCTTCAGCAACAGAACAATGAATAAATCTTTTTAAATAGAATAAAATATAATTATTACAATAATATATAAATATATATATATATATATATATATATATATATATATATATATATATATATATATATATATATATAAATAACATATATTTTATCTTATATTTAAAATTACAAATATATAAATTTCAAAATGAAAAATAATGTTTTCTATAAATTAAACAATTAATGATATCAATACCAAGAATTAAAATTACAGTATTATTCAGTGTAAAATAAATATCTTAAATAATAAAAGAAATAACTAAATTTTATATAAATATTGAATATATTAAAAACTTTAATTATAGTAGTAATTTTACTCAATTATATATTTTAAAAAATATAAGAATTGTTTTTCAATATAGAAAAACAAAATTTTCGGATTCTTTTGATCTTTAAGACACAGTTTACTAAAAAATACATTATTTTTAAAACATACGGTTATGTGTATTTACAAATAATTATTTTTATTTGTGATTACAATAATATGAAAATAACATTTTACAAAAAAAAAAAAAAAAAAACACCTACCTACAGGATGGTCTTGGGCAGCTATTGTTTTGAAAATCATGGCAAAACACTAAAGTAGGCACAGGTTGCCCATTTCCATCATCTAATTTTTCGTGTTTAAATTTACATCTTTGCCTATCACAAAGACCACGAAGAAAATCACGACATATACCTTCTTTATCAGAGTCATTCGATAAATTCACATTTGTTGGTTTTGATTCAGTGTCGGTATTATTTTCCGATGACATTGTAAATATTTGCAATTGTCTATATTTAATTATAAAACATCGATTAACATGTTAGGCCGTCACAATAAACAATACTATCTAAAAAGAAAAAGGATTTGTCTAAGTATAAATAATAAATTTTAATTCAAACATTAACATATTTATGTACGCATACAAATAATATACACATATGCGTGAGATTTGCATGGCAAGTTCATAATTTTTTCATTTTAGAAAATGTTTAAAAAAGTTATAATATCAATTAAAATACTATGAAAATCTGATGATATAAATATATATGCGAGTGTGTACGTGTGCGTGCGTATATAATTAAAAATATCTATAATACAACAAAATTATTAAATAATTGCATAATTTCTTCACACATTAAAAATATAACAAATTATTAGGTACTTAAATACAGTTTTAAATAGTTTCAAATTATTTTCCTAAATATATCTATGTTGAATTTATAAATATTGTTTATTTAAAAATAAATTATTTAGAAATATTATGTTGAAGAAACTATTTTCTTCACTGAAAATGTTATTACATATATATATATATATATATATATATATATATATATATATATATATTAGGTTGGCAATTATATATCTTCCTTATATATATATTTTTTTTTTTTTTTTTTGTACATAGCTGCGAAATTCAAAAGACCAGAAGGCGGAAGGGAGATATTTGCCAACCTAATATATATATATATATATATATATATGCGTGTGTGTGTACTTTTCGTATTTATATTGTTGAATAATTTTCTAAATTAAAAAACTATTATTTCAAACTAGGCGTTTCCTTTTGATATTTCGTTATGCAACATTTAATTATTAAATAGTTTACGAGGGTCGTTTGATAAGTATAGTAAATTCATATATTATTTAATTAATTTAATTACATTTTTCAGTTTAGTTTACCATACTTATCAAACGACCCTCGTATATGTTCACAAAAAGGTATTTATTTTTTTTAAAAAAAAATTCATCGTTAAAATTAAAAATTACACATGATTGATACTTAGATACTAGTTTTAATCCAAACTGATTAATTTTTAATATCATAAATGTCTACAGTAGGCAGTGTTGTAAGGATAATATGCATTTTTTAAACCTAGGCCACATATTAAATGAACAATTTACTTCATACATATTTAAAATATTTATCTACAATAACAAAACAAACTAATCTCGAAGTAAAATATATATATATATATATATATATATATATATATATATATATATATATATATATATATATATATATATATGATATATAGTAGGTATTTTGATATATATACATCCGTTCGATCTTCGATTTTTTATTTGGTTATGTTATACATATCTCGAATATATGTTCCAAATTTCAGCTATGTAGCATGTTTAGTTTGTTGGTGAGAGGCATATAGAAGTGTTTTGCATCCACGATTTTATGTCGAATATCATGGATCAAAGAGTTTGCATTAAATTTTGTGTGAAAAATGGAATCAAGTGTTCCAAAACACTTGAAATGTTGAAAGTGGCATTACGATGAGTCTACTTTAAGCCAAAAAATGTTTACAAGTGGTATAAACTCTTCCAAGAAGGCCGAGAAGACACCAACGACGAACCTACGTTCTGGACGCCCCAGCACGTCAACAATATGAGAACGTTGAAGAAGTGAAGAAAATATATATCGTCGAATTACCATTAGAGAAATTGCTATGATATTTATCTCGTTTGGTTCGTGCCAATCAATTTTAACGGGTGTTTTAGACATATAGTTTGTTCCGAAATTGCTCAATTTTCAATCAGAATTGCTCAAAACCAACACACTAATGATGCCGCAGGCACCGTATTTTTAATACTTCTTCTTGTTCGAAACTGAAGAGGCCCATGAAAGGACGGCGTTTTGCAACGATTGAGGAAATAAAACGGCATCGAATATTGAACAAGATCACAAAAAATGATTTTTGAAATGGATGGAAAAAGCGTTGGCACAAGTTGTATATCCGAGGGGGATTATAGGGGACAAAATAAAATTGATGAATAAATAAATATTCTTTGAAAAAAATAAAATATACCTTATATATTGATCACACCTCGTATATATATATTATATATATACTATATATATATATATATATATATATATATATACATATATATATATATATATATATATATATATATATATATATATATATATATATATATATATATATATATATATATATATATATATATGTATATATATATTGTTCAAGTGAATTAAAAAGAACATTTTTAAATTTTATAAAAAACCTTTTCATTTTTATATAAAAATTATTTACAATATGATACATATGAGAAAATATATACTTTTTGTATTTTGTTAAATATTACTCAAGATAGATAGTTAAAATGTAATTAAATTAATGCGTTTTTTAATATCTTTCATAATAAAATATATCCAATAAAAATGCATATTCAATTAGAATGGATAAGTTTCCAAAAGTTATAAAACATAAGATTAACAGAAATGAATTAGCTTAAAATTTACACTGATACATTTTTTTTACTTTTAAGGCATATTCCTTTTCTATCAATTTATAGAAAAGAATATATAAACGTAAAAATACATTGCGTATATATTAATTTTCTTTGAGAAGAGTGTTTATATAAACTAATTTTGTACACATGGACTGAAAAAATACTTAAAAACAAAAGGAAAATAAATTTATTTTAAATGAATCGTGTATTATTAATTTAAAAAAATAATTTGAATACGGAGAAATAAAGCACTATAGAGAATTATATATTTTAATAAATTACAGTCCTAATATACAATATTAAATCAAAAAATTATTATTTATTAAATATGGGGTATAAAATATACTAGATGTCAAAAATACATGAAGTGTTGAATAATACTTAAAATCATAATCATGTTACAACAGTGGGTGTCTTGCATACTGCTTGCAAAAATGAACATATGAAGTGGTTCATTATTCGTATGTGCACATACGACACGAAAACACGCACACATAAATCTTTTATATAAATAGAAGATTATTAATAACCTTAACTCTTGATTTTCAATATATGTATATATATATATATATATATATATATATATATATATATATATATATATATATACATACACACATAAATTATTATTATTTTTTAACGTACTACAATTTAATTATATCAATAAAATAAATATTTACTGACCAATATACAAACATTTATTAACTAAAAAAATATATTTAAGTAAATATATTGTGCTGACTATTTCATTACTCTACACTTTTAATGATCACTATCTCAACACTGGACACAAGTACATAAAATCTTCTAATTTGATGGAATCTTTATCAATAAAGAGAAAACAACAAGTAACTATAAAATCAAATGATATTTATTTATTGATTTTTTAATGAAAAATGTTCATAGATTTTTACACGAATTTTAATTCAATAATTACGTGCAACATATATTAATTTCATAATTTAATAAAATTTGTTCCATTAATCGTTCTAAAATTTGTTTTTCACAAAATAATCTATGCGTATAACATTTAATAAAGAAATATTTTTTACAATGTTTAAATTACTATTTAAAAAATAATTTCAATTATAAAAATTACTAAATGTTATATTGTTAGTAAAATCAATTAAAATATAGGATCATCCAAATGTAACGCCTACATTTGTTTTATATTACAAAGAAACATGTATAGTATATAGGATAATATGTGAATAGTTTATTTTGTTTCTTTTTAATAAAACACAAATCTAGGTGTCACATTTGGATGATCCTATATTTATATTTGCAGTTATGGATACAAATTTTTTCATGTCTTTAATTTGGCCAAGTGTAAAAATATAGCTCGCTCTCTCCTCCCCCTCTCTCACTATATATACAAATAAATAATTTCAATATACTAATACTATTATCTATTATTTTTTAAAAACTATCAACGTCTCTAAAAAGATTTTTTTTGAAAAAATAAAAGAATTATGAATATTTTTTGTAAAATAATGTCAAGGAAATTCAATCATAATATCAACTACTCACAAGTAGTATTCCTTTTTAATTAAATATTAATTGTTGTTTTAAAAAATAGAAATACACTAAATAATTTGCTACATAACTGAAAATTCATAACGCATTTAATAAATAATGTATACTTATTTGTATTTTCTCTGAACGTGACTTAGTTACAACTACTTAAAACGAACAAGAATAAATACATTAAACACAGTTCAAAAATTAAATATCTTAATATATAAAATTATTTATATAAACATCTCAATGGCAAAAAGGAAAATTTAGGATTTCATGAAGAAATTGTAACTGAAATTTAAAGCCATAATATAAACTAAAAATAATTTAACATTACATACATTACATACATACATACATACATATATATATATATATATATATATATATATATATATAAATTCAAAACTTTTATCCCAAAGTAGTAACTCATTTTCCTTTAACTTTACGTGTTCTGTAAGAAGTAAGTCAAAACTTATTTCTATGCAAGAACCAATACCATAAAATACTCCGGTCAACACGAATATATATCAATATTCTTTTGTAATTCATACAAGTTACAATGGAATTTCTAAATAATCTAATAATATTTGCTAGTTTATGTATATTGTTTACTGGATTATTTGGAAAAATATCATTAGGCGAAAAACCCGGAGATGAAAACTGTGAAACACTGGCATCTGAAATACATCTGATTAAAGGTTGGTGATTTTTTTAAAGTTTTATAAAAACTCTTATGGTTCAATATTTTAAATATTTTTTTTTAAATGTATTATATACTAAAAAATGTAAAAAAATTCATTAATGAATAATTACAATGTATAAATAAAAATATAATATAATGACAAAATAGAAATTAAATATTTTTTTGTTAATTGTACAGTAATAACTGTTTTATTACTTAAATTGTTTTGTGTATATGTTTGTATTTAAATATATTAAAAATTAAAAAGACATATATGAATGAATGAATATATATATATATATATATATATATATATATATATATATATATATATATATATATATAGTATATAATATGTGTGTGTACATATAACAATTTATATTTTCATAAATACATAAATATATTTAAAAATATTTTAAAATTCATTTAAAAACTAAACTATTAAAATTGTAAATAAAATTAAAGCAAATAATAAACAATCCAATCATAATGCATCTTTTATTATTCAAACAGTTTGCTTAATTTGAATAATTATAATTACTTAATTAAAATAAATAAATAAAAATTATTGCTAAGTTCTCTCAGTTATTTATTATATAGGCATTTAAAAAAAACACATATATTAAAATGCAATCACTATACGAGAGTCGTTTGATAAATATAGTAAATTTATTTATTGTTTAATTTAATTAATTACTTTTTTAAATTTAATTTTTCTTATTTTTTACCATGCTTATCAAACGACGCTCGTGTATATATATATATATATATATATATATATATATATATATATATATATATATATACACAGCAATACCTCGCATAGTCCGGCTCCGATTAGTTCGATTTCACTATAGTCCTGTTTGAAATTTCGAAAAAAAAAATTTTTACTTGAAAAAAATCCCAAAAAATTAATACATAAAATTATTTTTATACGCAAATTTTCAAGTCTTCCCCTTTATTAAGAAAACATAATAAAAAAGAAACCCGAAATCGTATATGCACATCGCATGCGCAGTTCTAGTTTTGTGGTCTTTTTTCTTTTTCTATTAGTTTTCGATTAGTAACTCTAAAGTAAAGTAGATTTTTTGATAATTAAATTTTAATTGGAAATGAATTTAAAATGTATTTAAAATGAATGTATTTTGTTTTGTTGATACATACAAACATTTGAATATATTACCGTCGTTTTATTTACTGAAAACTAGAAACAGGAAAAAAATTATTTGGAACCAATTAGCGTTTTTTGTATTTAATTAATGTTTCGACTAGTCCGGTTTCAAATAATCCGGCTAATTAGTGGAATCGATTAGCTGAACTATGCGAGGTATTGCTATATATATATATTATATATATATATATATATATATATATATATATATATATATATATACATATACTTTTTATTCATCATTTATTATAACTTGAAATAAGCATTCTTACATTCATTTAATTTTTAGAGGAATATGACGAACTTGGAAGATTACAACGGACTTGTAATGAAGAAGTAGCGGTTAATAAATGTGAAGGGATGTGTAACAGTCAAGTTCAACCATCAGTGATAACACCAACAGGTTTTCTAAAGGTAATACATACTATCAATATAAACAATTTTATAATAATTTAATAATTAATTATTATTCGCTGATGCTTATTTTGATGGTCTTCCCATCACTGTTTGTGTACAGCATTATAAAATCTTTGAAATTTTGATTGATTGCAAATAATAGTAACACGAAATATAACAGTTCTATAATATAGCGAGCTATCAATGTGAAATAAAAAAAACATGTATATGTATATATATATATATAATTAAAAAATGTAGAGTAATATTTTATATAAATATTAACAAAATCAAGATTTATGCAAAAAAGATAAATTTTACTTAAGAAGATACTACGAATTATTTGTTAAATAATATTTATACTTTTCACTTGTAACCTTATCATATACTACTAATTGTTATTATATTTTATTAAGGAATGCTACTGCTGCCGCGAAAGTTTTCTACGTGAACGTATAATCACACTGACACATTGTTATGATCCTGATGGCGTACGATTAACTGCTGAAGGCACACACAGTATGGATATAAAACTACGAGAACCAGCAGAATGTAATTGTTACAAATGTAGTGATTTCAGTCGATAAATTATTATTTTTATAAGAGTGTAGAAATATTTGTTAAAATTAAAAATAGAACTCATATTGTACATATGTTTACTTACTAATATTGACAATGATACCTATGTTTTTAATGTAATGTTTAATACATTATTATATTAAAAGAATATGTAATAAATGAATTAAACCCATATAGATTAACGTGTATTTTTGATTCCTTTTCAATTTTATTTCTAGAAAAATAACCTCGTATGCACTTTTATTACAATATTGTATTTTTGTCTCCAATACATTAGTTTACTGGAAAAATTGTATACTATTAGACAGCCATATTTTGTATAAAATATTGATTTTAAAAATAGTTTGAGATGTTAATCAAACAAATATTGTAATTTTTATATAAATATATCACTTTTTCTAACACCACAGGGAGGTGAATGATTCATTTATGCAAAAGTAAATTAGCTATAATTTCAAATAAATGGTGATATTTTGTAATTATTTAATCATGTCTACTGTTTTGCTATTAATGAATACAAAAAATTGCTAATAAATTTTACATTCATGTAGTTACACATATATGAGCGCATGTATACGTGTGTGTATATATATATATATATATATATATATATATATATATATATATATATATATATATATATATAGAGAGAGAGAGAGAGAGAGAGAGAGAGAGAGATTACAGCCCTTATGTAGAGCCATGGCCTCTGACAATGACAGCTCAATAGAACCTTTCTCGTCAAAATTTTGTAACAATTGTCTTTATAAGATGAAGTTGTCAATTTCATGCTTAACCCTCGAAAATGAGGGATTTTCCAACTGGGAATCGAACGCACTCTTCCCGCATGGCAAGAGGTGATACATACCATTATGCTATCAGTCGGATATATATATATATATATATATATATATATATATATATATAATAATACCATCGCAAAATTAATGTCATTAATCTACAGATTTTCGGATAAAACAAATTTTAATTGTATTAGCATTAAATCTGAATGCACATCAGACCACCACCAATCTACAATATTAATAAGCATCGTCTACACAGAAGCATTAATATAGCTTTTTAAAGGTTTTATTTTTTATAACTTATTTACATTGTCAAATAGAAATAAGTTTGGAAGCGCCGAGCGAAGCGAGTAGAGGGCGGAGTCCTCTGGTTTATTAGAAGATAATTTTTGAAATTAACAAGTTTTACTTCGAGTTACTGGACATTTAAATATATTTATTTCCACTATAGTAATACCTAATATATCTTATGTCTAATACTCACAATAAATACATATAATGTATATCTTTCTTTAAAAAAGTATAATTCATTAATAGGAGAGATAATGAGAAAATCTAAATAAAAAAGTAATTCTTTATACATAACGTCTATCTTTGTGTTTAAAACGAAGATGTCTGATGGGTTTATTTATTTATTTTTTAAATATGTTTAAAAAATAAATAAATAAACATAAAATAGTACACTAAAACAACTGCTTAAAAAGTTAATACACACACACACACAGATATATATATATATATATATATATATATATATATATATATTAAAATAATTAATCCAATAATTTCAATAAAAATATAAATTTGAAATTTATCTATCCCTCATATAATATAGATAAATTTGAAATTTATCTATATTATATGAGGCTAGTTAAAAATATTGTATGGATACTGTCGCAACTTGTCCGTTGTGATGTACGAATCTGTATTGTACGAGTATTGCGTTATACACGCTTACGGCGTTATACGGCAGCTTGTATGACTTCAACGTCATCGTATAATGTTCCTTTCATATCCATTTTCATTTTTGGGAAAAAAATAGTTGCACCATGCCAAATTTGACAAACATGGTGGATGTTGGATAACGCACACTTGTTTTTCCACCAAAAATTCATGTACAACAGCCTTGTGAGATAGTATATTGTCGTGAAATAAGTACCAACTTCCAGGTTTTTGATGTTCTAGCCTAATTCTTACTATCCTCTGCCACAAATGCTTTATAACACCTAAATATTGAGTTGTAGAAAAATCATGTCGGATTTTTGCAATATGTCGCTAGTCTAATTTTATAGTAAAAACGTCATTTACATCCATATAATTGTTTGACAGTTGACATTTCTGCTTTCATTCACATAAAAAGTTTGAATGATTTGGTTGAGTTTTATAGATTATATAACAAGTTGAAGATGGAAGATCAAATTGTGCATTTTTGCCATATTTTATTGTTTTATTTCCGTACAGGGAAGAACGCATGGCAAGCTTTTGATAAGTTGCATAAAGTTTACGGTAACCGTGGCCTACAAAACGTCAGTGCCAACGATGGTTTGCAAAATTCCGTGTTGGTGATTTTGATGTTAACGACGCTCCTCGCTCAAGAAGGTTAATCGTGGTTAATGACAACAAAAAAGGTATTAATTGAGTCAAACCCGCATTACACGGCACGTGAGATTGCAAAAACATTAAATATTCATCATTCCAGCGTTCATAATCATTTGAAGAAGCTGGGATACATAAGCAAGCTCAATATTTAGGTTTATTTGGTTCCTCATGAACTTAAAGAAGTTCATTTGACTGCGCGTATAAACATTTGCGATATGCTTATTAAAAGTGAAGAAAGCGATCCATTTATAAGCTTATGATAACTAGCAACGAAAAATGGATCATATACTATATTTACGTTTATTGAATGTTTAAAATAATAAATTATACATAGAATACAACCTAATATATATATATATATATATATATATATATATATATATATATTAATATAAAAATTAAAACACGCAACATATCTAATCAATTATATATTCTCCTTCATTTTCTACAATCTTTCTCCATCTGTCAATTATTTTTTTAATACCCGTTTCAAAAAACATTGGATTTCTAGAACCAATAAATTCTTCAATATCATTTTTTTGTCTTCTTTCGTTCGGTAAATTTTTCCATTTAAAAAATGTTGTCGAGATTTAAATAAATGATAATCGCTTGATTCCATGTCCGGAGAATATGATGGATGAGGTAGAAGTTCCCAAGTAAATCTATTTATTTTTTCAATTGTCTTCTTTGAAACACGAGAGCGAACATTATCTTGGTGTAAAATTACACTTTTTCAATTTAAAAGTGCCGGTCTTTTTATGGCCAAAGCCTCTTTCAAACGATCTAACTGTGCACAATATACGTTTGTCGTGATTATCTGCCCATAATCGAATAATTCCACCAAATGCACAGCATGATCTTCTTGATATGTAATCCGGCTCCTGGTGTAGAAATCGGGGGTTGATTCGCGTTCAACCACTGCCTCTTGCATTGTGTGTTGATATAGAGAATTCATTTCTCATCTCCAAAAATTATTTTAAAAATTATTCGTATTGTTTCCAAATCAATAATGACTGGTACATTGATACACGCTGCGTGAGATTCTGTTCGGATAATTTATGAGGTACCAATTTGCCGCAAGTTGACATTTTTCCCATTTTTTTTACTGTTTATGAACAACTCCAGGATGCATTTCGAATCTTTGTACTAGCTCCCGTACCGTTAACTTTGGATCTACTTCGATGGCAGCCTTAATCTTCTCACTATCAATCACTTTTGGTCTACCTGACCTCGGTAAGACTTAAATATCTAAATTCCCAGAACGAAATTTTTTGAACCATATTAGGCACTTTCTAATTTTTACTGTATCCGTGCTCATTGCTTTACAGATATTTTCGATTGCCATTGTTGCATTATATTCAAGTTGAACCTCATAAAGCATAATATGTAGCATAACTGAGTTTTTTTTATCTCCACTGCCATTGTTTATTTGGGGTTGAAAATGTTAAAAAAATATATATATTGGGTTTCGAAAGAACATCATCGACACAAGCACTGCTGGTGAACATCGAAAGAATACTGCAAATATCTCTAGTTTTTCAAAAGTTATGCATTTTAACTGATGTTCAAAAAACGCAAAAACTTAGGTTACAACCTAATATATATATATATACACCAGTGAATGACAGTATTCATTGAGGCTTTCGTCCAGTAGTGGATTGATATATGGGCTTTATGATGTGATGTGAAGTGATATATATATATATATATATATATATACATATATACATGCTCGAAAATGTCTGCGTACATTTATCAATACGGATATATTTCTCAAAAAACAACCTTATTAATGTAAATTTAAAAACAAACATATTTTTTAATAATTCTATAAAGTACTAATTTTTTATACGTGGCAATTCAAAATATTTTAAATTTATAACAAATAAAATAAAAAATAAAACACACAAAAATTCATACAAATTGAGCACAAAATGTCTGCGTACACAATTTATTAAACGGTAAATCATCGATTTTTTTGCAATTTTTGCACTTATTGTTGTTTTAAAATTATCACAGTTTTATGTCCCAGTTAGTATGTTGCAATTGAAATGCTAAAATATTATTTTTAGTAACTAATAGTAAAGTTATTTGCAAAAAATAAATAAGATGGAATTCAAAAAAGGAAATTTCTGTTAGTGAGTGTAAAATTATTTTAAAGTTAGGAAAAGAAGGAAAAAGTTTTCGTGAAATAGGAAAGGGTGTTGGAAGACAATATTCTTTCATTCAAAGGGTAGTAATCAATTTTAAATCCACATTTGAAACCGATTTTTGGCTAGCCGTCGAAGTTAACATTCTGATAAAGACGTAAGACTGTGGCTTCAATGAAATAAAATCCCTGAATAACTGCACTCCAAATTGCAAAAGATATGAAAATAGTATTTAAAAAACAAATCTTTACTGATACTGTACGAAAAATAATAAAAAAGGGTGGATATCATGAACCTGTTGCACGTAAGAAATCATTTATTTCACGTATCAATAGATAAAAATAGATTGCATATGCAAATGAATATTAATAAATTAATCCAGTTTTGGGAAACATGATATTCTTAGACGATAGCAAATACTGCATTTTTGGAATAAAATGACTCAAAATTGTATGTACATCACTGAATAAAAAAAATCTTGTTCCTATTGTGAAACTCGGTGGTGGTATAGTAATGGTATAGGGGTATATAACAAGTAAAGGCGTGGGACAAATGGAGTTTTTAGAATCCACGATGGATAAATATTCTTACTTAGATATTTTAAAACGAAATATAAAGCAAAGTGCTGAAAAATTAAGTCTAGGTCCCGATTATAATTTTTTGCATGACAATGATCCGCCGCACACGGCAGTAGTTGTTAAGCTATAGATATTATATAACGTTCCAAAACAGTTGCATGCACCTCTCCAATCTCTAGACCTAAACCCTATAGAACATATGTGGAATTTTCTCGAACGTAAATTCGCCAACATGGCATAACTGTAAAGGAAATGTTGAAGTAAAGTTATAAAAAAAGAGTGGAATAAGATTAGTGCTAAGGAAACCACAAAAATTGGACCATTCCATGCAAAAACGATTATAGGAGGTTCTTAAAAAAGAGGCTATCCAACCAGTTATTAATTCATTTGAAAAGCTTATTTTACTTTATATTATTTTTGATTGTCATTTTCTGTACGCAGATTTTTCTGCTCAATTTGTATGAACTCTTGTGTTTCTTTATTTTTTAGTTTATTTGTTATAAATTTAAAATGTTTTGAATTGTCATGTATAAATAATTAGTAGTTAATAGAATTAATGAAAAATATATTTCTTTTCAAATTTACATTAATAAGTTTCTTTTATTGATAAATATATCCGTATTGATAAATGTAAGCAGACATTTTCGAGTATGTATATATGTATATATATATATATATATATATATATATATATATATATATATATATATATATATATATATATATATATATATATATATATATAATATTTATATTAAAGAAAGAGAAATTAGAATTTGATTGAAAATGGTTTAATGTCTATATTAACAAATAACATTAAGGAAAAACCAATACTTGAGATTGAATCTAATACTTAAAGGTATAATTGTTAGTTGGTATATGAACAATAAAAGTCTTTTAAATTTAACAAGTTCAGATTTCTTACAAAATATAATCATACATTCATATAATAACAATAATACACATTCATATATTTCATACAATATACAATTATGTACCATAAGAAAATATGGAATAAAAGAAATAAAATATATTTGAAATATGGAAGTAAAATATGAACAATCGACAAATAACTTAACATTTTGGTCAGCCATTTTTTGTCATAATGTTAAAACATTGTGCATGTACTACTGCCGTCATACTGGGGAAACATGTACATTCATCGAAAACTATAAAGTAAAATATCCTGTTATCTCTCTATGAGTTAATGATTCTATATTCTTTATTTATGCAATATTAATATTTAAGGACGATGGAACTGATGTATTTTTCTGTATTAACATATAGATGCAAGTTATAAACATATACAGATGTAATTTAGATTTGAAACAAAGTTCAAATATCTTCTCATATTTTTTTTCTTGCCTTATGATATATGCATGTATTATTTTTTTATATATTATTATTTTTTATTTTATTAATGTAAAAATAATATTGAAAAATGGCTTAAATAGCACCCGAATCATACTTGCGTGTAAACAAATAAAACTTACTTTATTATATAATTAATAAGCATTAAAATAAAAATAATACTTATTTGATTCGTGATTATAATCTTGTACGAATATTATTTGAAATAAGCTACGAATGACAATTTAAAATCCAATAAACACGAATATCCATTACGAATTATCCACTTTTATTTAATGTTATCATTTAAAATAATATTCGTCTTATTAATAACTGTTATTTTTTGCAAGTTATAGAAGAAGTATTTTCTTATTGTATAGTAAATAAACTGGGTTTATTTTCAATATCAATAGTCTGGATTTCACTTATTTTATAAAAAAGGCAATTTTAACGAAATATTAAATTGGAATGAATAACACGATTAAAACAAAATTACATATTTTATGAATTTCAATATTTTAACAATTTGAATACAACTAGGTTAAAAGCAATAACTAACATTTTTAAAATATAAATTACTGGTTTGAAATAAAAATATTCGCAAATAGATAAATAATAATGTACAGAATGTACTGAGATATTAAAAGTGAACAGTGACTGATTTTAATGTTTAAAATATATGCCAAAAAAAAATCATAAAATTAGCCGTTCTTAATTAATATACATTTTATTACATTGCAATAAAAAATACGATTAAATGTAATAAAAAAAATGGCTAAAAATATTAACTTGAATGCGTATCTGTATTTTGTATAAATATTATATTTTTCAATTATTCCTTGATACGATTTTAAAAATAATAAGAACTATTTAAAAAAATACATTAAACAAATTATGCAGTTTTATTAATTTTAAATATTATCATTTTTATCTTACGAATATCAAAAAATTATATATATATATATATATATATATATAACAAGGCATTCATTCTTTGAACTGCTGGTAATTTTTTAAAGTATTTTTTACTCTTTAATGAAACCATTAAAAACAACAGGACTTATTAAAATAAGTTGTGTTGTTATAAATGATAATATTTTAATATTTAAAATATTGTCATTTATAATAATATTTTAGAAATATTATTTATTAATAATAAAACAATGTGTTATGCGTATTATAAATTTTCAAATAAAATAACATTGATTACTTACTTTTATGACAATTTACATATACATTTATCATAGTTTATAGCAAATTAGATATTAATAAAGTAATAACACATTTAAGTAAATAGATTATTACTACACTGCACAATAATTAAAAACATTAATAAAATGATATATCTAAAACTGTAATTTTGTGCTTTCGTAGTTACTATAATTACATATTTTAACACATATATATACACACACACACGCACATAACTTATTTTTTTCAAAATAACAAATTTAAAAGAATGATTCGTCTATTATAAGTTGTGAAAGAAAAAATATTCATTTATAATAGTTATAAAAAATAATTTTACTTCTATTAAATAATTACACTTATTTCAATATATATATATATATATATATATATATATATATATATATATATATATATATATATATATATATATATATATATATATTACATTATTGTGCTACTTTCATAAAAATATTCTATTACTTGTTTCGTTTTTCAAAAAAGGCTCAAAATATTTTTTTACATTACACATTACTTTAATTTCTTATAAAATAAAAAAAATGTAATAATTTTTTAGAAAACTAATTTGGTTTGAAAAAATTAAATAAAGTTTTGATAAAAATGTGGTCTTTTCATCAATTTATACGCGATTAATTTAATAAAGTATAATGAGTTAGTAGTCAATATTAGTTTAATATGATATATTTTATATTAATACATATATATTATTAAATCAGTTTTTTTAAATATATCATTTACAATACAAGAGATAAATAACATCAATAATATATGAATAAAAAAGTGAAATCTCTCAATATTTCTTGTTCACTCTACGCATGCATTCTTTGAACAATGGAAAAAATTACAAATATAATCAGTACTTTCGAGGAAAAAGAAAAGGATAACTGGTAGTTTTAAAATATATTTATTTTCAGAGCGTTTTCATATAAAAAGATTTTCCTACAGGGTTTTCGTCAGTTGCTTTCATTTTGTGTTATGTACAATTTGAAATTTTTATTACAAAATGGACATTAAAGGTAAGTGGATTAACTCTTTTTATACGAATTTGTCAAACGATACATATGTAATTAATTAAATTTTCTGAATCATTTATGTACAAATTAACATATTATTCACATATCATATATATATATATATATATATATATATATATATATATATATATATATATATATATATACATACATACAAGTTTGTAAGAAAAAATTATTTTGACGTAATATTTTAATTTAAATCAAATTAGTTTTTTTAGCGATCCAGTTGTAATTTTTCTACAATAACTAAAAATTTTAATATATATATATATATATATATATATATATATATATATATATATATATATATATATATATATGTTATGTTTTGAAACTGTGGTGAATTCACTTTCACACAAATGAATTATCACCCCAACACCGTAAGATATTAGGAAGTGTTTAATAGTTACTTATTGTTTACTTTGTTTATTTATAATAATGATAACTGTTGTAATATTCGATAGCAACGTCATTATGATCAGAGTGCCCCGTTATAAAATCTAGACTAATTTGAATAAAACTAAGTTTGGTTTTACAAGAAATAGTATATAAGTATTTTTAACTAAAATTGGTCTAGATTTATAACGCGTCACTCTGATAATGATAACATTGCCATCAAAATGCGCATCAACTATCGTTGTTGTAACAAACAAGGTGAAAAATAAATAATTATTGAACACTTTCTAATATCTTGTGATATTGAGGTGAAAATTCATTTTTATGATAATATTTGTCGATTATAAAGTAAAAGTAATATTATTACAATATTTTTAAATGTTAAGTTCAATGTGTGTTACTCCGACACTTCTGTATATATAGTTAATCTATAACCATAAAAATATTTTTAAAATGGTAATTATATTGCTGATAATCCAATAAATTTGATTGTATAATTAAATAAATGCAATTATTGAATAAATGTATATATAATATATGGTAAATTATAAAAGACTAACTTTTTTTCAATTTAGAATTTTCAGGTACAAAAATGTGGCGCGCAATCATATTAACGTTAACAGCATACTTATGTGCAATTACGCCTCAAGGATCAATTAGAGGTATAAAAGCACATACTGCTGCTGATGAATGTCAACTTACTCCTGTGATGCATGTACTTCAATATCCAGGATGCGTTCCAAAACCTATTCCAAGTTTTGCATGTATTGGTCGTTGTGCAAGTTACTTACAGGTCTATTTTTCATTTTTTGAAAAAAAATATTTTATAATTTAAATTTATTGATTAATTAGTGATATTTTATAAATAATAATATTATGTAAATACAAATAAATATTTTTATCAGATTTTTTAAAAGTTTTAAAAAGAAATATATTTATATAAAAAAATAGACGAATTTTATTAATTAATGCAATCTTTTTTATACATTTTTAAATAGCAAAAGATTTTTAAAGTTTCGCACGAATTACCTTACTTAAATTTTGTTTATAAAGTACTAATATTGTAAACAGTTATAAAAATAATATTAAAACAAGTATGGAAATTATTTTTAAAATATGAAAATTACCCTTAAACAAATATAAAAATATTTTTTTATTTTTCTAATATAATTCTAGTTTACGATTTTTCATTTTTAAAATTGTATAAAATCATTTAAACTTTTGAATTTATATATATATATATATATATATATATATATATATATATATATATATATATATATATATATATATATACAGAAAGAGAGAGGTTCAAATGAGACTGAAGAGTTTGAAATTAATTTTAGAGTAGTTACTGATTTTTTTAATTTTTAAGCATAATGGTAAATTGATTTGTTATCCATTTTTTAATTCACGTACTTTTTAAAAATATTAATTTTGTAGTGTATTTTTTTAGATTAAACATAATTAAGTTAGTGAACCTGTCAATTTATTTATACAATTTTCATATATTTACTTACAAAATTCGTTCTTTAAGTATTAAATACCAATAATGTTTATTATTAAAGAAATATTGTCATAAATTATATATAAATAATTTGTGACGAGTTTAATTATAAACTCAATTTATGAACATTTTCTATCGAATTCAATTGAAATAATCTTAGTACATAGTTAAAATTATTTCCAATTGGATTGGTATTAACCATTTACAAATGTATACCTAATTTACATTTATTTTACTGGTTGCATTAATTATTTTCAAATTTATTATTATTAAATATTTTGATTACATAATTGGTTACTGAATTATTAAACACTAATGTACATTATGTAACAATTATAATAAATATTATATACAGGTATCTGGTAATAAATTATGGCAAATGGAACGATCATGTATGTGCTGTCAAGAATCTGGTGAAAGAGAAGCATCGGTATCATTATTCTGCCCGAAAGCCAAAGTTGGTGAACGAAAATTCAGAAAGGTACTTGCAATTTTTTCATTGTCAATTTACATTTAATTTGTAATATTTTTGAGGTTATTAAAGTCAGCTATTGTCATAACTTACCTGAGATCACACCAACGACAAACCCGAATACACTAAATATATTTTACATATTGTTATTAATAAAAAACTAAATGGTTTATTTTTATTGTATTTTAAAAGTACCATAATATATTATTATATGTTATTATATGATTATAGAGACTAACATTAAATGAAATTAGACTTATATTTCAGGGACAATCAACATTTTTCATGTATGTATATATATATATATATATATATATATATATATATATATATATATATATATATATATATGTATATATATGTGTGTGTGTGTGTGTATATATATATGTATATATATATATATATATATATATATATATATATATATAAATATAAATTAATAAATTTTATTTGTGTTAATTTATATATTTACACAAGTAACATAAACTTATATATTTTATTTTTTCATAAGGTTTCTACTAAAGCACCTTTAGAATGTATGTGCCGTCCTTGTTCTGGAGTTGAAGAAAGTACAATAGTTCCACAGGAAATCGCTGGATATAATGATGAAGGACCATTATCAAATCATTTTAGAAAATCGCTATCTCAATAAATTGACTTTAAGATTTTATTCATTCTTCATTTACAACTCAATTATTTCTTTTTATTAAGTTATAAATTAATGTATTGTTTATCATTAACAACAAAAATGTTTTAATTATAAATAATGTACAGATAAAAATGTATAGCATATACTCAAATTATTAATGTTTAAAAATAGTAATATATTGTTTTTATCTATTTACATTTCATATTAAAACCCGATTCATCTTTAGACAGAAATCAATTTTAAATTAATGTATGTGTATATTAATTTTATATTGATTAAAAATATAATTACAGAACTTTGAAGTAAACAGTTCTCTAATGATTTAGCTCTTTAAAATTAAATTTTAACAGTATTTATGAATTGGACAGTAAGTAATGATTGTTAAGATTTTATAATGAACGTGATAATTTATGACATTAATCTTTATTTTTGAACGATAATTATTATTTTTAAATGAATTGGACTTATTTTATCATTAATGAACGGCTAAGTATTTAAAAATTACTTTATAGTTTTATTAAAATATAACATTTAAATTATTTGATCTTTTTAGATTATGGGATACGTGAAGAAAATTTAACTTAAGTAATTCGTAAAATTAGTATATTAATGTAATTTGATCTTTATTTATAATATAGTAATTTTATTTTCTGATATTTTACCCAATAGTTATTTCTTATAATATTTCTATTTCTAATGGGTACCTACATTATAGATGTGTTATAGTTATACAAGTTAAAATGATTATTTTAAATATTGTACCTCTATATAAAAAAATAGTTGTAAAATAGTTTAACATGTTTTTGTGATATTTTATCTTTTATATATATATATATATATATATATATATATATATATATATATATATATATATATATATACCAAAGTATAGACGAGGTCCAATTTTCAAGTTACATTTCATGTATTTAGCAAAATTGGGCATATAAGATAACCTGCAATTTTAGGGTAATTATATGTTTTCGGTTATAATGTATTAACACTTCATAGATGAAATTAGGGGAAATCTCTATTTACGATTATAATTTTATTCGCAATAATAACACAAAACCGATTCAACAAGCTCAGACATAAATCCGTATGATGAGAATTTAGACAATGAAATACTTGATTAACTTTTTACATCAGATTACGAAGAAAATTAGAAACATATACCTAAATAAAATATATTTTTTAAGTAAAATGTATATTTTTTGTATATTTTTAATATTATAGAAATTCTAAATTTATTTTTATATTTTTTAAATAAAGAATCGAATTCTGCTGTATAAAAATATAAATATATAAATAAATATTCATCCCAAAAACAAGGCTCTCTTTTTTTGTATTTGATGTATAAGATGTATAATTAAGACGATTTTTGTATTTGACGTAAAATTAAGACGATCCCTAATTTTTAGACACATTTTAAATTTTTTAAGGGTCGTTTTATATACTGGTATATATATATATATATATATATATATATATGTGTGTGGGTTTTTTAATCGTGATAGAAATTTACATTGAAATTAATTTCAATTTCTATCACGCTTAAAAAATATTAATATATAAAAACAATATTACATAAACATTTTCGTTGTCAGTGAAGCTATAAGTATTTTAATTTTCTTTTTTTGGCAACACTTCTTAGAATTAATGAATTTAAATCTGTTTCTTTCAATGTTTGAAACAGTAGTCTGAATTTCATTAATGTTTGTAAATGTAATATTTTTACTTGAGAATGTATAAACTTCGAAAAAGAAGTTCTAATTTTCGGACATCTACACCAGTCGATAGAGAAAATGCTTCTTTTGAACATTCACAAAGTACTGTACAAAGTACTTTAAGTGATTTAAATATGTCAAGTACAAATGAAATTATGTCTAAAAGAAAACGAGTAGAAAATTCACAAAATAGTGTAAAAAATGACGATAATTGCTTTTGCATATCAGTTTTAAGACAAAGTGGTTTAAAAATTTCTAATGACGAACCTCACTCATTGAGTATGTTGTTTTTGAATGTAATTTCATATAAATACTTGTTTATGATGACTGAAGAATAAGTATTTATTACTATTTATGTGTTATCTGAAATTGTAATTAATGATATATATATATATATATATATATATATATATATATATATATATATATTATTTTATTTTTTTATTTGTTTATTACTTTTTCGAAAAACAATCTGACAACAAATAATTAGGAAACAGAAATTGTTAAGTTTGGCTAAATGATATATTATCATCAATTGGTTGTAATTCCAACTAATATAAATTTCGAGATGTAACATCAAAACAATGATAATTATTGCAAACTTAATATAATTCTTACAAATAATTCCAATAGCATTAAATATAAAATAATTAATATAAATTTAACTTTTTTGATAACATTTTTTTTATTTTATGAATAAGTAAATTGAAATTAATATTTTTGTTATACTGTTACCTTTTTTTTTGTAAAAAAAGATAATATGTGTGGGAATATGTGAATAAAAAGAAAATTATGGATGTATATAAGTACGAGGGTCGTTTGATAAGCGTGGTAAGAAAGTAAGAAAAACTAAATTGAAAAATTTAATTAAATTAAACAATAAATAAATTTACCATACTTATCAAACGACCCTTATATATCAATTATGTATGTGGTGTGTGTATGCTAACTATATATTTATGAATGTGTATATATTATTGTAACTTAAATTATTATTTTTTTATAAAGTTTAATTTTTTTTTATTTTATTTTTTTAGTGTATTGAATTTTATATATGAAATTTAAAAAGTAAATTTTATTGCGTTTCTGTAAAAATAACTATATAATATTTATTTGTAGCTAAAGATCAAGCATTAATTGTTCAATCACTTGAATATATTTTGGGTCAAGATAATGTGAAATCAAAAGTGGATAAATTTATAAAGTCTTTTGAAGAGTACTGTTCTCAAGAAAGTCAATTTAAAAAAATGTTACTCCCAACAAAGGTAGATTTACTGGAGTTTTTCCATTCTGATTTATTAATCATACTAACTAGGCTAAAATAACAAAACTAAATTTCAATTTTTTATAGTTAGTAACTTTGAAGATCTTTATAAAATATTATATTGTCTATAACACATCTTTTAACAAATTTTAAACATATAGAATAGTTACTTTTACAAATTAATCTTTTATAATAAATTATTTATGTCAATACACAGTTTCAGATTTATTAATAAGTCGATTATCTTTATATTTTTAAATACTAGGTACCTCTACCCCCTACTCACGTTACTCGTCAATTCCCGAATTTGCTTCTATTTAACAATGTAAATAAGTTATAAAAAACGAAATGTTTAAAAAGCTATATTAATACTTCTGTATAGATGATGTTTATTATAATATATATCTTTTGTTAATTTTAATATTTCATAAAATTTGTACTTCAGTAATTCTCTAAAAACTTTTGAAAAATTTGGAAACGAAATTTTTACATCATTTCTGAGGTGAAGGCAGAACACCATTATTTTTTAAATAGAAAGATGTTATTAGAACAAATCAAATTATTGTATTTGTTAATTAACAGCTGACTGAAATATTTTCATGTATTATTAAATATCATTTTTGGGTAACTTAAAAATTATTTTGAACAGTAACAATTTTAATGTTGTGTTAATACAAATATTGTATTAATTCAAAAAAATGTTTTTACAATTGAATACTTGTAAGAGTAATATATATATATACATACGTAATGTATTTCCAATATTTATATATATACATATATAATGTATTTCCAATATTTATATATATGTAAGATTTATTTTTTTATTAATTTTTAATTATTTATGTATGAGTAATATCTATATATCTATATATATATATATATATATATATATACATAATGTTTTCCAATATTTATATATATATATTATATTAATTTATTTCAGTTAGAAAAAAATAATGATATTGAATTAGTTAGTGGTATTCAGCAAGAAAGTGTAATACGCATACTTTTACTTGTAGATTGTTTACAGACTTCTGTAATTAAATTAATGCTTGAAAAAATTTCTAATTGTGTATTAAATAAGTAAGTAAGAAATATTAATATTTTTTGCATAAAAGTTATAAAAACATTTGTTTACATATAAAATAAAATTAAAAGTATTAGAAATTACTGTGTAACAAAAAATAATAAGCTAATAAATATTATTTTTGTATTCTAAAAAATATCTTCTTAATACAATATGTAAACATTTTATCTTTGTATATATGTTTGTAAATATAATAACATTAAATATATGTTTTCATTTCAGTGACAATGAACGTAGTTTATTGCGTTTACTTTTAAAGCCATTGCGTTTTCTTCCTTATGTTCACGATGTTGATGCTTTTGGTCGTGGAATTTTAGATATAACTGAGTCAGCGTCAGACTTTAATCAGCTTGAATTAGTTTGTATTTTACCGGATATATTACCTGATGATCAACATGATAATGCTGCTGAAATGCTAAAGTATTGAGTATTTTAAAATATATGTAAACAGATCAATCTGGTCTCTGATTTATATCATTTCATACTTTGTTAATGAAAAATTAATTTATAAAAACTAAGATAAAATTTAAAGAGATTCTTCTTACCTTCATTTAGCTCTAATATATAGTTAATCATATTAGTGTAATTATTAATATATGCATACAGATAATAATTTAATATAAACATAATATTGTTAAGACTTGCATTTTAGGGATTTTATTAGAGATGATGATATTAGATTAGCATCAGTAGACTGTTTAAGTCATTTAATTCTTACACCTGAACGACACCAAGAAATTAAAGAACAAGTACTAGAAACTATGAGATCAGCTATTCCATTTTTTGATTTTCCTGCTTTAACTCGATTCATCTTAGCTGATTGTCCAAGTGACTTGGAATTAGACACAGTCAAGAGCTTACGGCAGGTGTTAGATTTTATAGCAGTAGATAAAAAGCAAGAAAATGATTACTCTACTAGTCAAATGTTAACTTTTTCTAATTTACGAACAATTACTATGCGTAGTCGTAGTTTATCATCTGTATGGATACAAGCTATTCAGTCTGTCAAGTGGCATACAGATCATAAGTAATATATTTTATTTGTATGTTTAAAAAAATTTTTTTTAGTATTTGTATATATGAATGAAAATGCTACTTTTAAATTCAATTTTGTTTATAAAGTTTGTCAAATTTAAAAGAAATTATTTGTAATATATTCATTTTTCCTATATTAAATTTATTTTAGAACACTTGTGTACATTCTTTAAAAAGTTTTTTTTAAATATTTCTTTTTATTATTGAATATTGTTACTGTAATGTTTATAATATATTTTTAGGCCTTTTGATATAGCAATATTAATTGTAATTTACTCAGCGTTTAGTTCTCAAAAAAAGATTGTAGAAGCTGTTTTTAAAAAACGAATAAAACAAGGGTTATTTAAAAAAACATTACTTACAACTACATTTAAGAAATATTTGGTGGTTAGTACTTTTTTTATTTAAATAATTTTGTTAGAATTAAAAAATGTAAATAAATTAGATAAGCCACTTATAATGTTATAAATTTTCAACCATTGTGTGTGCATTTGAGTGAATATATATGTACATACATATATATATATATATGTGTGTGTGTGTGTGTGTTTGTTTGTATTTATACAAGTGGTTGAAAAAAATGAGGTCGATGAGCTTTAATTTAATAAAGACCTTGCATATTTTTTTTTATTATAGATTGAAGTAATAAAAGAATATCTTCCACAAATTTTGTCTATTGCATCAGCTTTATTTCAAATGCGTGATGGAATTCTTATAACAAATTTTGCATCTGCTATGTTTATGTAAGATTTTTTTGACAGTAATTTTATAAATATACTTAAATTATATTTTAATGGAAATTGTATATATGCGAGTGTGCGTGCATTTGTGTAGATGTGTACATATTTTAAAAATATATTTTCAATGTTTTATATTAATTTATTTTTTTGTACTTAATATTTTTGTAATGTACTAAATATTAAAATTTGCATAAAAAAATATTAATAATATGCTGTGTTTTTTAAAATGTACAAACTTCGATTTGGAATTGTAATACTTAATTTAAGTTCAGTTAGAAATAATATATTTAATAGAATAGTATTGTATATATCTGAGTCTGTATAATCAAACAAGGAAAATAGTATATGTATTAAAGCTATGTTTTTATAGATTGGTATTTACACATCCTGAGGCAAAAGCTTATCAACAACAAAGAGTTATAAATGCTTTGATTTCATTAGTGGGCAGTACGAGTTCTGCAGCACTACCTTTAAATACTTTGGTAGTACTTGCGAAAAATAATACAGATAGATTAAAGGCTCATGTGGCACTACTGCTTAATTTATTAGAAAAAATAGATAGTCTTAATCTTGAAGAAGTTCGATGTGTATTTGATATATTGTGTAAACTTGCTTTTAATTCTGAACCTCTAGAATCACTTCAAGACAATTTACACATGTTAGTAAGCAAACAACTTTCAAGTTATAAACAGGTGTAAGTTAATTTTATATCTTAATTTTCACTTCTCAGATTACATTTTATTGTTTAAATGTAGTAAGTACAATTATTCATTGTGTGTGTGTATATATACAAGAGTCATTTGATAAGTATTGTAAAAAAGTAAGAAAAACTTAATTGAAAACTTTCATTAAATTAAACAATAAATAAATTTACCATACTTATCAAACGACTAGTAATTGTGAAATACATATAACTACTAATACAAATAAAATTTCATGATGATAGAGTTTTTAGTTTTTGTTTATCAAATTCTGTAATAATATTTATTATATATATATATATAGAGAGAGAGAGAGAGACACACACACACACACATATGCACACATACATACATACACACACACAATATTATTTATACACACATTTTTAGAGTAAAATTTCGAGGGGTTATAGGAGCCGTTATGATAGTGAAACATATGATATCAAATTCAGTTAATAGTGAGAGTGTCGATTCAGAAATCTCTTTTGAAACTGTAGCTGATTTACCAGAAGGTCCATCTCGTGAAGCTGCACAACTTCTTGGTAAGAGTATAATGTGTAATTTTTGTATTAATATTAAATATTTGTGTGTGCGTGTGTGTGTATATATATATATATATATATATATATATATATATATATATATATATATATATATATATATATATATATATATATATATATATATATATATAGGTCATCAAAATGTGACGCCTAGATTTGTGTTTTATTAAAAAGAAAATTATGCACATGTTTCCTTATACACCACCTTATACACATGTTTATTTTTAATAAAATACATCTAGACATATATATATATATATATTTATATACATACACACACACATACAGATATATACACTTACTTTTTTTTAGAAACAATGATGATAAATATACGAGGGCATATAGAAGCCACAGGGCTTGCATATGATCAACTTGCTATTATGCTAAGAAAATTAGAACCATTAGATAAATATTTTCTTGTATGTATTCTTATTACATTATATAATATTTTTTTAAAATTACGTAATATGTTAATTAATTAAAAATGTATTAAATTGTAGTAATACACTTTTGGAGGCATAATTAGTGCAGTATAATAAATTTGTCTCTTTGCATTTATTCCTTTTGATAAATTACTGTTTTTTAAAAATTTATTTTATTTTCATACAAATGAGTTATCACTCAAAAACTACAAGGTATTGTAAAAGTTTCTGATAATTATTTATTGATCACTTCATTTATTAATAAGTTGATGAACATTTTGTTGGCAATGCCATTATCATAAGAGTGCTGCATTATAAAATCTAGATTTAATAAAATGTTTTGACACTAAGTCTATAAATAAATAAAGTGAATAATAAATAACTATGGAACACTTTTACATTATCCTATATTGTTGGTGTTATAATTCATCTCTGTGAAAGTGAATTCACCGCAGTTCCAAAACAAACAGTGACTTTATTGTATTAATTATATATCTTGTATGTATATTTTTAAATGAATTAATGTTGTACATTTTTTTTTTATTTATTTCTTTTATTATTTTAGATTTGGTTGTTGGATACAGTTACTAATGATTTTCAAAATAATTTTATTACTGAAAAATTATCACAAAATTCGTAAGTGTATTATTTAAATCATATATTTTAATGATAATGAAAAGCATTATATATAAATATTGTAATTTAACAGTATACTTTGAAATAAAAAATATTTTTTTTACAGAAAGCATTTAGATTGTTTAATGCAATTTAAAATAAATGAAACTCAAGAAGAAGAAAGTTCATTTGCAATTGATATAGCAAATATTTGTTTTCAAAATAATTCAGTGTAAGTTTAAGACTATTACTCACTTTGGAAACATTAATTTTGTCAATGTGTATTTTTTTTCTACATTTTATAAAGAATGATTTCAATGAGTAGACTATATTTTTTTATAACATGAATATATTTAAATCTTAAAATGTGTTTTTTTTTTACATAAATGAATCACTTTAAACATTATAAGGTTTTGTAAAATTTATGTTTGTATTGTAAATATACATTTTGATGCTGTCATCATTAAAACTTAATTTTTTTTAATATTCTTGTAAAATCTTATAGTATTAGGGGAGTGATTCATTTTTATTAAAGGTATTTAATTACGGTATCCAACTAATTATAACTAAAAATTATTTAAAAGGTTTTATGTAAATTATATGTATAAAAAAGTAAATTATATTAGGCAAGTGATGTGGTGTATATTAAAAATTATCTATTTATTTTTGTAACATAGTAATATTTTATTATTATTTATGCAGATTTTTTTCTTGTAAAATCATTTTATTTTTATTTCAGCAATCATTCAAAAATGGTGATTTTAGCACCGTTGTTTAGATTAATGCGTTTATTACATCATAAACAATATAGAGGAGATCTTACAACAATTGATGCTTTGCTAGGTTGTGCTGTAGTAATGCCTATTGTTGATAATGTGAAGGAATTAAGTCCTGATCAAATACACTTAGTATTAGATTGTTATTTTCACTGTGCTAATTGGTTTCGAGAAATTATAAGTGCATTTGTGGTTCAAACAAAAGATACTTCTACTCATCAAAAAGTAATTATTTCAAATCTGAAAATACCTTTTTTAATATGTGTATATATATATATATATATATATATATATATATATATATATATATATATATATATATATATATATATATATATATAAAGAATAAATATAAATTTTGTATACTTAAATTATGTTTGAAAGGAATATAATGAAATAATTTATATAGAAATATAATAACAGAAATATTATAATAATTGAAAAGTATTAATAAGATATTTTATATTTTAGGTTTTAAGTCGTTTATGTGCTTTAGTTAAGTTGGAAACAGATTTAGCAGATCTTATGCAGTATGCATCTGTTAATTATAGACCTCCTTCCAATCGATTTCCAACTGATATTTTCAAACAACCTTCACCAGTTACAACATCTAGTGGTATTTTAATTACTTTCAGTTTTATTTTAATATATTTATTTATGTAATATCTCTTTTATTGAGACTTTAATGTTATTCTTTTTTGTATCGTACTGAAACCAGTTTTAGCAGTATGTGTCATCTCTAAGTAGATTATTGATACCAAGTATTAATAAAATACGTGAAGATGACACATATAAAATCGGTTCTAGCATATACACACAAAAAAATGAATCTTAATAAAAGAGTATTTTAGAATAGGATTATAGACAAGAATACAAGAAACAAAATTTATTTATGTAATTAAATGTTTTATATATATATATATATATATATATATTATGTACAATTTTAGTAGCTAAAGGTCGGTCAAAAAAGCAAAAAAGTTTGTCTGTTACTAATCCTTCATTGCCTGGTCCAAGTCAATGTGTAACTACAATTGTACCTAACCAAAAAGTAGTAAAAAAAATATCTCCTTCATATTTTCGAGACTTAGATACTGAAGTACTTGTTCTTCTCAGAGAACCTTTACATATATCTGTAGAGGTAAATATTTTTAATGATATTAAAGTATTTGGATGAATTTTAAATATTTTGTGTTTTTGTAGATATATTATTAGGATATAAATTTGTGTTATAGTATAAAAATATTTTTTCATATTAATTAATTTTACATATTATTTTCTAAATAAAATATTAATCAAAACATTCAGTCTGAGTTTGCCATTACTTGATATTTAATTTTATTTCATATATTTTAATTATTTTATGTTGCTATTAACACATTTGAATGTTCATTATTTTAAAATTAATTTTTATCATGTAAAAACATTTTTTGTATGATAAAAACTAATAACATTAAGAATTTATTTAAATTAATAAATTTAAATAAAATAAGTTGTTATTACAAACAATCATCTATTTTTATTCTTTTAGGTAACAATGCATAAAATATTATTTTTACTAATTAATAATGTTTTTGAATATTGAAAATTGTTTTAGCTAAATTACCTTCCTTATTTTTTCATTTTCTGTATTTTAGCATAATGGTGACAAAAACAATTGGAGTTTAATTGAGTTGCAATTTATTTTAGAAGATATAGTGCGAAAACTTAAAAGTCTAATGCAAGTTTCAAAATCAACTCATGGTTCTGAAATTAATGATTTACATTTAGTACATCCTGAACTTTTTGTTCAGGATTGTATTAAATTAATGCCTAATGTTTGTTCAAATATTATTTTATTACAGAAGCATATTGAGGTAATAAATAATTATACTTATTTTCTAAAAATGTCTTCAAATAAATGCTTTAAATCAATTTACATTTATTTAGATTGTTTTTATTTCTATTGAATAATGGAAAAAAAATCTTTATTTTAATTAATTAAGAAAATATATTTTTTTATTTCATTTTAAACAACTAATACTCTTTTTTCTATAGAATAAAATAAATTTAAATTTAATAATTATAATTGTATTAAAGTTATATATTATTCGTTTTATTGTTTTTAAGACTAATTTTGTAAATTAATTATTTAATTTTTCAAAATTCTTTTTTACTACAAAACTTACTAAAATACATATGTAGTTAAGATGTCTTGTGAAAATTAAACTAGATAGATTCTCGTATTTTAACAGCATGTATATATGTATGTATTTATGAACTCAACATACATAAATTAATATAAGTCAATATTATTTCAATTACAATATAAAGTAATTGTTAAGTAATTAAATGTATTATTTTAGAAATTGCTAGATTCTTGTGATCATGTACGGGATGCATTGTGTATGTTTTCTGATACATCAGTATGTGTTAAAATTTGTTTTGGTTTACTTTTGGAATTTCAAGCTTTAATTGTATCTTGGCCTGAATTGCAATCATCAAAAAATATAAATTTATTAAAAGGTAAATTTAATTTATATATATTTTTTAATATATATTTATGTATGTATGTATATAAATATATGTACACTTATTCACAATAGTCATACACAGTCTGTTTGTATGTTTCTACAGAATATTTAATTATGCATTATAGATATTTTACGTGCAGTTGTTAATAGTAATCACTCTGAGCTCAGATCTATACGTGAACTTGTAGTTGAATCTTCTGAACAAGTAATTAGTCTAGGTGATTTTTGTTTAAATTTACATTCAGCTGTAAGTTTAGTACAGTTTTTACAAAATATTGTTATATATTCACCAGATTCATCACTTCAGAAAAAAACAGGTATTGATTTTTTTTGTAGGAAAGAGAAAATAATTCACATTATAATTACTTGTATGTATGTGTGTGTGTTTGAGTATATATATGTATATATATATATATATATATATATATATATATATATATATATATATATATATATATATATATATATATGTATATATATATATATATATATATATATATATATAGTGAGAGGGGGGGGGGAGAAAGTTAAAGATTGAGAAAAGGAGATCCAAATTATTTTTGTGTTTTAGTACTTTTATGCAAAAAACTATTGTACCTTAACTGGTATGATACTAGAAAAGCTGTACCTGATCAAGGTTCTGAATATAATATTAATGTAAGTTTTAATTTTGAACTAAATTTGTATACATTTATGTGTGCGTGTCAAGATTGTTTCACAGGAGTGAGCAAAGCTAGTGCGGTGTTGTAGCCTTCCTGGGGTTGACAAGCAGAAGGCAGAGCCCCCTAGTGCTTATATATATATATATATATATATATATATATATATATATATATATATACATGTACATATACATGTACATATACATTATAAACTGCTTGAAAACTATCTTGTTTCCATTTCTTAATTTTGTTTTGTAAGATAACAATAAATAAAAAAAATGTTTGAGAGGATTAATTAAAATTTTACTTATTTATAATTTTCATTTATTTTTATAGCAATTCTATTTAATAAGAAATGTTAAATTATATTATACACCTCATTTCAAATTTTATTTTTTAATATAATTAATAATTTTTGAAATTTCTCTATTCTTTATTTACATTTTATCATTACATTAGTTCTATTTATTTTAAAAGTACATTTGTTACTAATATTAGATTATATTAATGTGTTACAATATGTTTTTATTCTATACTGTTATTTCATATTGTGGATAATTTGTTTTTTATAAATGAATAAGTATTTCAAAATAACATTTTATTAAAGTTAAATTTTATTAAATATTCAAAAATTACTTATTGATGCACATTCAGTGGCAGTGTCTTAATCATCAAAGCACAAGTACATAAATGAATTAATGTATAAAGTTGATTGTATACACAAATGAAAATTCAACTTAAGTATAATTCTTATTATTGATTTTTTTTTAGATAAATATACTCATAAAAGGTTATTTGAGTGATATGGATCTTGATACAATACATCATTTAGTAGAAAAGATAAAAGAAGAATGTTTACTTCTTAAAACAAATACTGATTGTTTATCAACATTCCCATGTATTCGAAAGTAATAATATTAAAAAAGTATAAATTTGTGTTAATATAGTAATATTTATATTATTTTAGAGGAAATTTTCCATTACTTATTCGAGCAGTTTGTACAGCCCTTGTAAGCAGTAGCCGATCTCGTCTTAATATAACAACTTCACCTGATAAGCACTTATTGTCATGGTACACTATTTCTGTTGTCTTACAAAATTTGGTGCAAATAATTAAAGTACATGAAATAAAAATTAATTTACATACTTTCTTTCGGGTATGTTTCTTTTTAAAGCTATATTTATTTTGTGAATATATGTTTTTTTCACAAATTTTATAGTGGTCTCTTGAAATATTCAAATTGTTCTTAAATCGAGGAATGACTGTTATTGAAGTTTGTATACGTTCACAATCAGATGATGTAATTAAGGTTTTACGTACAATGCAACAATCTACTAGATTTCTACATAGTCTTTGTTGCCATTCAAAGGTAAACACTGAATATTTTAATATATGAACTTTACTGAATGAATTCATGAATATTATATATATATATAACTTGCATATTTTATACAGAAAACAAAAGATAGAAATTTAATTGGACTTGTCCCAACAATGCGACTTACACTAGAGGCACTTATTTATCGTGTAAAAGCTGCACTTGTAGCCAATAATTGTTCAGATGCTTTTTGGATGGGAAATCTTCGTAATAAAGATATATATGGTGAAGAAATTTTATCACAGGTAAAATAGAACATTCAGTTATGTTTATATATATATATATATATATATTATTTTCCAGTCTACAAATAATTCTGAAATGCAACAAGATGATGAAGAAGATTTACCTTCAGATGATAATGATGATATTACTGGTATTGAATAAAAACAAAAGCTAAAAATTCCATTAATTTTTAAATATATATATAGTAATGGCTATTACCAATAATTAATTGTAATTTCATTTAGAGATCATCTTTGAATATTCTTATTGGTTTTTATATTGTTATAAAGAATTGGTAAGATGCAATTTTTTCAACCATAAATAAGATAAATTACATATTTTTTTTCATATGAAAAATATATATTGTTTATCAAATTTTCTGATTATTTAAGAAATTTGTGTTTAAGTTAATAAATGTAGTAATGTTTAGTGTACAATGTTTATTTGTTTTTAGATAATTTTCATTGCTACTTGAATTGATCAGAAATTTATCATAATACTGAAAAAAAATTGTAATTTTGAAATGCATAAATGAATACTTAATATATATGTTTTATTATTTAGATATATAAAATATTACATTTTTTAATAAATTTAAATATCAGTTTTCAAATTTATTAATAAATTTTTCAAATAAGGATTATTATATTTCAATGCTTTTTGTTTAAAATACATAAGAGTTCGGTTCTAAAAAAAAAAAATAGGACTTTAAACAAAATACAAAATTTGACAATATATTACACATTAAAACAGTAATAAATTACACATTAAATGTGTTAAATAAAAACAAAAATCTTACCATATACTGAACATCAGCATTAGAATTTTTTTGTGCTAACTGCCAAAGATTAATAACTAATGTTGTAATATTTTGTTTTGAAAGATCTCCTCGTAGTATTATGATAATACATAATTTTACAGCCAGTGTTGATTGTAAACGATGATCACTTTGCTGGCCTAAATGTTTTAAATGTAATAAAAGTTTTTCTATTATACTTCCTGCTATTTTATTTACTTCAAAAATAAATTTTTGGTCTGAACCATATAATGAATCATTTGAATCCACTAAAAATAAAAATTAAATTTAAAAACTATATAGTAATAACAAATATAGGATATTAAAAAAATAATTTTAAATTAATGTTTTTGTTCCAATAAGTTTCCTACTTGTATCTTTATTTTTATTTTTGAATTATTATATTTTATTAACTTCTGTGAATGGTTTTGGCTTGAAAGTCATCTTCAAGATATTTTAATGTTACATTTTATTTGTTGTGTATCTGTTTATTGTTTGATTTAAATTTAAATTGGAATGTTAATCACAAATATAAAATACCCAGATACAAGATACACAAAATAAAAAATCTATTAGGATGGCTTTTAATTATTCATGAAAGACAAAAAATGATAATTGTTCCAAAAAAAATATAGAAAAATACAAAAAAGGTTGTATTTTTCATTATCTTTCAGAAATATAAAAATATTTTTTTACTATAACTATAAACACATGTACATTTCTATACCGTTAAGAATTTCAAATTGCATTTATAAAAAAGCTTGTTCTTTTTTAAAAATTGTAATTTATGTAAAAATTGATCAATAATAGTTTAAATAAATAATACAGTTTAATACTAATAACAGCTTAAATTATTTATTACTTATAAAACAATAAGTGTATTTTACCTCTATCAACATGATATAAATATGTGTCTTGAATTGTAGCTCCAAGCAAATTAAGAATTTGTAAATATATAGTCATTTCTGCAATACTATAAGGCTCCCATGAATAATGCTGGATAATGTTAATTAATCCTCGAGTCAAATATAATGTACTTTGATCTGGACTATCCTAATAATTGCAATTTTTTGTATTTTAAACTTTTATTTCTTTACCATAAATTTGTTATTACAATTCAATCATTTTGATATATTTTATTTACTTTCTTTTAATTTAATAAATTAAAAGAAATAAAATAACATATGAATACTAATTAAAAAACAAAAGAACTTACTGGTACAACAAGCAATGTAGACAGAAAATTTTGAACGAAATCTATTACTAAATGTTCAGAATTACATTGTTTACCATCAATTTCAATTGTATGAGGAAGTTCTGGTAATGAACTCAGAGCAACTTTAAAACAAGCATCAGCTGAAATATTTTAATGATCAAAATGTAGATATAGGAAATAAAAAATAATGTTAAAAAAAATATAAAACACTGAAATTTATACTTTAACAGTTTTAGTGCCAAATTTTTTTTTTAACAAGTAATACAAGCACGATCACGCTCTTTGGCACTAAAACGGTTAATATAAATAACACGTACCTTGACCAAGGCAATGATTTAACAATGCAACTTTGCCTGATAGTAAATAAAGTCGTAATCGTACTAGTACAGATGCAATAGATGGTATTGTAATATAACAATAAGCAGCACAAGCTCGAACAAAAGCACCTGTTTTTTGTGTATGTTGACCTTTTACAAGTTGTCTAGTTTCAACTGATAACCGATTAACACGCTAAAAGATAAATTAAAAAATACAACTTTCATCACTAAAAATTTCATTAAAAATAAATTTTTTTTTTTTGGTAGATTTTTCAAGATATAAAAGTAAAATATATTCAATAAAAAACTATATAATTTCAATAAAACCATATACCTCATACTATTTTACTTTAAATTAGAATGTTATACTATTAATAACTATTTGTTAATATGTATGTGTGCATTTGTATATATAAACACAAATAATATGCATAAAAACATTTAAACAAATATTATTATTACTGACTTGTACAAGTTGTGTTAAAACAGTATCAAGGTTAGTAAATGTTGCTCTTGCTTCTACATAAAAATTCAGTTGTTGTTCAAAATCACGACCATGTTCCACATGTTTTATGAAATTATTGATAAGATTTCCTATTTGTCTTCGTTCATCATCAACTGTCAATGCACTGCAAAATAATGTTTATATTTTTAAAATTTATTATATTTATAAAAGCAATTCACAAAATGCTGTATTTGTTAATTATATTCATTTCAATAAAATAAAACATTTATGTTCTGATTAAATATTCTACATAATAAAAATTATAAATTTTATCAAATTATATTATAATATTTTTATCTACTAAAAATATTATACATTAAAATATACATGATCAAATAAAAATATTGACAATTATAGCTAACAATAAAGATAAATGCTATAAAACTTACTTAACGGAATCATGAAGTATGTGACAAATTGACATAAGTGCATTAGTTACGACTGGATCATTAACAATTAAAGGCCTTGCAGCATATGCATTCATTACAAGTTTACATGCTTCAACACGTGCATTTTCCCTCGAAAAGAAATCAAGTAATGGCAAAAACGAATCCTTAAAGATAAATATAAATATTATTTTAATAATGTCTGTTAAATGTCTGTTAAAATTAAGTCAAAAATATGCAATAACTATGAATAAATATAGTAAATAATTCATTTTAAGTCCTATAAATAATATGTTTCATTAAGCAAATAATTATAATCAAAATTATGTTTATATGTGTATGTATGTAATAAGCAAAATGATAATTACCATGGTAAATAAAGATTCAAAATCTTGAATATACAAAACCACTTTTTCAAGAATTGATAATAATTGTGAAGTATAATTTTCATATACTCTATTTGGTGATAAATGATTAATAATATCATTAAGGAACGTATTTATTTCACGACTCTATAATAAAAAAAAAATTTTAATACATTTGTAACATATTTAATAAAAATATGAACTTGTATGTGCATGATTGTGTGTATATATATCATCATCACATCATTAAGCCCATATCAATCCACTACTGGACGAAAGCCTCAATGAATGCTACCATATATATATATATATGCATGTGCACATACACAAATATGCATACAAAGATATTTTATAACAAAATATTAATTTAAAAATATATGTTTCAAAAAACTTATTGAAAAAATCACTGTTAAAAATACATTAAGTATTTTAATATTTCACACCTATAAAAAAATAACGTTTTTTAAGTAAACAAGTAATCAAAGTGAGGTCTATCAGTATTATTAAAAAAAAAGAAATATTATTATTATTGTACTAAAACAAAATACTTACTGAAAAATTTGATACTGCATACTGAACCCATACTTCTGCACAATTAATGTAATGTAATGGATCATTTAATGTACTGACAACTCGCCATACTGCATTAAGTATTATTCGGCACTGATCCTGTGGTGGTGCTACAAGTCCTAAACATAATCCAAGTGTTCGAAAAAGTACATATATAGGAAAACCTAAAAAAAATTGGTTATTAACGATTATGTATATTGCAATAAAAAAAGAATATTACCTTCATCTTCACATTTTGTTATCATTTCTATTAACTGCATTGCACGATCTGCTATAAAATTTGGTTTGAAAGAAATCATTATTGTATTTAATAAAAGACCACTGTAATTATAAAATAAATTGTATAAATAATAATTCTATTAAAAATTTATATATTTAATTTTAATGGAACCTATTAGTTTGAAGCTGACATTGTTCTATAATTCGGTCTATTAAATGGGTATCTGAAGTGGCTGCAGCTGCTTGTAAAATCCAGTTGAGAGCTGGAGTATATAAACTTAAATACCCACTCATTTCAACTCGTTGACACTGTAGTTCAGCTTTAATGCTATTACTAAAAACCTATAAAGTATCATTGAAAAATTATATGTAAATAATTTTTGATTTATAAATTGTAATTATTTTTTTAAAATTTTTATATATAATGTTATACCTGATTATATGATGTTAAAAAATCATAAAAATTCTCTGATAAATATTTTCTGTCTGTCAGAGGAGTGGAAACTGTCATTCCAACACGACAGAGATAACATCGTGCATACACAGCTACTAGTGGATGTCCAATTCCTCGTATCATTCGTGTTAAACGCATTAAAGCCGCCGAATATTCACTAAATAAAAAAATGACATTAATATTTAAGTAATCAATTCTAAAACAGTTATTTATTTTTTTAACAATCAGCCTTATTCTATAATTTCATTAACATTTTGTATAAACATTATTTTTTTTATTTTTATTTTTCATATATATTTGTATTTCTCATTATATAGTATTTTTGTCTTTCCTGAATGATTTATTATTGTTCATATTTTTGATTATATCTTCATTTGTTAATTTAACATATACTGATTTGAATTCATTAAAAATAATAAAATAAAAAGTCCATATCAGTCATAAAAGATAATAAATAATATAGCTGTCCAACAAATAAAATCAATAAAAATGTATAATATGTTTTGTTTAACAACATACATACCTACTAGTTAAAAAACTGTAAGATTTTAATATAGCCATTTCAACATATAGCCGAGGTACAAGTTCTCTAATAGATGAAATTTTATAAAACCAATTACGACATGTTTCTTTGGCTGTTTCAGGAACAATATCTGGAGTAAAATTATCTGGTAAAGCTGATGGTATTTTACTTCCTGGCCTGAAAAAATAATAAGTAAAGTGTAAAATAATTGTACATAATGAAGAAATACTTTTAGTATTTTATGTGTGTATATAGGTACATACAAATTATTAAAAATTAATAAAAAACTAAACTTACTCATAATATTCTGCTTTTGCTTTTAATCGTTCATGTACAAGTTTTCCAAATATATCAAGAATATCAGTAATAAGAACAAATTTACTAGGATAAAATGGTATTACTGATGTATCAGCTAATAGTTTAGCACACTGAATTGCTATTTTTAAGGCACGTACCCTTTGCTCTCCACGCCAAGCAGTAACCTATATACAAATAAATTCTTTTAGAGCTATTAAAAATAATACATATTATTGAATATATATATATATGTCTGGATTATTTGTATTATTAATTTTATTTCATTTTTCTATTTATAGAAAATTGGATATAATGATTAATATATAGTAGCCACAATAATAGCACCCTCTGGGTTAAATAAAGAAAAACTGTGATATATTCTTAGCCACACTTTCAGTTAGTGATTGAAGATGTATTAAAATATATTTGTATTTGTATGTTAATAAATTCAATATTGTTCAATTTCAACAGCTGGGAACTATTGGTGTACTGCAACATCAAAATTGATACAATTATATGCTACTGATGAAACACTAAATGTTAGTACTTATCTGCAGCCATGAATACTGAGAATGATTTACTAGCAAATATTATCTACTAAGAAACTTAAAATACAAAAGTTCTGTTATATGTTAACATTAACATAAAACTAATTTTACTTTTTTTGTACTGTGCACATTGAATACAGTCTTTATTAATATTTAAAAATAAATTAATTTTCAAATATATAGAACGTGTGTATAAGGTGGTGTATAGGGAAACATGTATAGTTTCTTTTTAATAAAACAAAAATCTCGGCGTCACATTTGGATGATCCTATATAAATGAATATACTATATTTAAGTAAGTTAATATTACCAATTCATTATTTAATTGTTCTATTCGTGTCATGTACTCCTGTTGAGTTAGATCTTGTTCATGTCTAACTGAACCTTCTTCAAATTCATCTAATTGTTCTAGGCGAATTTTTACTTTATCTATTGCAGTATTTTGCGGTTTCATTACAACTATATATATAAAAAATTTAAAATAGTAAAATTACATAATGTACATACTTTCATTTATGGATATATATATATATATATATATATATATATATATATAGATAGATAGATAGATAGATAGATAGATAGATAGATAGATAGTGGGGGAGGAGAGAGGGAGTGGGAGTGAGAGGAGGGGTAAAGGGGAAGATAGATGCATATAAAATTTAAAACATTAAAGATCACCTTTTTCACCGCCAGAAAGAAAACTTGTCATAATAGATAATTTTTCAGATGTTGTAAATTTAGAAAGTATTTCAGAACGACGAACTGACCAAGGTTCAATATTGTCTTCAGGTAATGTTTCATTTTTTTTTTCCAAGGTATCTTTAAAACTCCGCTTAAAATATAAATAGATTTTATGCAATGCTGTTAAAAATTATAATTATACATACTTGTTCTACTGGTGATTTTGTTATAGGAAATAATGTGTCATCATTTGCAAAGCGCCTAAGAGGATCTATATCATCAAGTGTCAATGATTCTAAAGTTGCTGTGGGAGTAGGTGTTGATGATCTTGTACTACTTGCAGTGCTGCCACTAATTCCTTTTCGATTTAAACGACTATCTATAATCTATTAACATAAATATTCCTTAATATGATTTATTAAAAACGGTTGTGTGTGTGTGTGTATATGTATGTGTGTACATTTTAAGGTGATTGAATATATAAAATACAATAGTTTGTTACCGTTACACCACCAGACTTAAGAGGATGATCAACTACATTAATTGATAATAACTTTTTTACTTTGGGATAATAATTTTCATCTCTATTAAAATACCTAAAAAATTAACACAATACTTAAATTATACTCATAACATGAATTTTAATTTCAATACCATTCAATATTTAACGACCCCATGCTTATTTATATAATTTATCTTGACATTACCGCTTATATTTTCAACGAATGTCACTCCTCAGATTTGACATATGCAGAACGTGTGCTATTCAAACAATAATTGTCAAGATCTGAACTGTACTCAAAATTAGAAAGTTAAAATTAATCTCAGAATTTTTATAAGTGGGGTATTTATTTCAATCTTTGATAAAAAAACAACATTAAACTGATTATATAAAAAGTGATAAGAAAGTTAAAGCAAGAATTTTTTGCTCATTGTATTTTCTTTAAATATAACAATGGGCTTTGTTTATTGAAGCTCTCTAAAATTAATACAAATTTATATATGAAATGATAGTTTAAAAGAGTATTAATCTATCAGGTCCATTTTTATATATTTTCAAAGTAAAAAATCACTAAATTTTCAATATCAGAAATATAATATTTTTACATAAAAGTATAATTTTAAAAGTAAGAATTTCTTGTGTAAAAGGGCAGTGTCAAATGCTTGTATATAGATATGAATAGAAGTACAAGCATGAGAATGAATAAATCTTGCTTCATTTAAATTATAAGTCAAGAAATTCCGTTAAGTAAGGTTTATAGATCGAAGTGCTTTACTATTTATCGGACTTGGTGGTTCATAATTACATAATGCATATACTAGCACAATCTTACTATCTAGAATATAAAAAATGATTTTTCAGAATTAAATTCATTTTTATAAAAAAATATGTAAATTATCAATTATGATTTTAGATTCTAGATTTTTTAAAATTATTTGTGATTCTAATAATATTTATATGTTCTCTAATAAAATATTTACATTTAGTCATTGTTTATTTAATATTACATTTTATTTTTTTAAAAAAATATAAATTAATGAAAATAATACTATTATTGTTCATATAAAAATGTTTGAGAGTTAATAAAATTTTATAAAATATTTAAATATATAATAATATTTTACTAAATTTTATAAAATTATTACACCATACACACAAGCATATGTACTTAAAGGCACATGCATGCACACACACACGCACATATGTCATGATTAGCGTCATTTTATTATATATAAATTTATAACTATTAGCTCATTACAGGAAAACTGCATTTAATGTTATCAATTATTAGTACTTGCTTATATAACTCTAATCAAGTTGTTTTATTGATGATTTTACATACATATGTATTTTTATATATATCAAAAAATATTCATACACACACACTTATATATATATATATATATATATATATATATATATGAATGAATTTTCTTATTTATATATTATATAAAAAAATATAATTTTAAACATTGATAAATTATTAAAATGCATATTTTTCATTTTTATACTAGTATACGTTATAGGGCTAATTAATATACATAAACATTTTTAGTGACACTAGTAAGTATTGTAAAGTTTGACGTTCGGAATGCAACTTAAAAGGTGCTGAGAAGAAAAATGCGTATATAAATATAATTCTAATATTTAATTAGTTCGTAGAATTAAAATTTGATATTTTAATTATTAAATATATATATTATAGTTTATTATTATATTATACGTAGTTAAATAGTGAATATATGTATATACTATTTATCTTTATGTGAATGTGTGTGTATGTATGTATGTACATATATATATATATATATATATATATATATATATATATATATATATATATATATATATATATATATATATATATATATATATATATATAAATAGCTTGTTTATGTACATTCTCATAGATGTGTAAATATGTATATAGATGTAAACAGTTATAATTATTTATTTTTATATTTTTGTAGATGCCAGCCTCGTTGTTATTTGGTATCAACAATGAGGGTCGTGTACATTCACTCTCTACAAACAGTTCTGCGTGGCGAGAAGTTCAATACGTAGGATTAGATTTTAAACGCCTTTCTGCTATTCCTCATTTTTTATGGGCTGTTTGTAGTGATCGACAGATCTATGTACATGTTTATGGACTAGATGTTCCTATACGTGTAAAGGAAGAAGCATATGAAAATGAGGTAACTTTTGGGTTGAATATTATAATTTTTAAAAAAATATAAAAATTGTTTATATATTGTTTAACATTTTTTGTTTGTATTTTTAAATATTTTAAGATATCAATAGTAGTTAATATTTTTAAATTTTTTAGAATTCATGTAATGGCAATGATAAGAAAGTCTTTAAAAAAATACTTTTCAAATTATTATGTTCTTTAATTTAAAGTTGAATGAAAGAAAAAATATTTTTCTTTTAATAATCAGTCTTAACATATTAATTGTAAAAATACATGTTTATAATATCAATAAAAGAAATATATCATTTTCTATGTTAATTGAATATGAATTTTTAACAGTAAATTGGTTAATGTTTTTTTAAAATTTATTCTTGTGGTCACACTCTGTTGTAATTTATTTTTAAGGCAAAGTCACTATCTATGATTGGTAGTTTATTTGAACTAGTTTTAATAGCGTGTGTTGTTATCAGGTACTATTAATACTACTGAATATCAGTAAAAGAGTTACTTAATAAGCTGTAAAAAAGAATCCACTTTTTAACAAATATTTTTTTTTTTATAAGAATGAAATGAATGTTAACTATACTAAGAAATTATTATTTTTATATGATTATTAAATTGATTTTTTATGAATAGCTTAGTGTACATTTTTCATTATAGATCTAAATAATTAAAAAGACTTGTAGATAGTCAAGTTTAAACATGTTTTATGTAATGTTTGTTTTTTATTTGTTTGTATGATTGTTTAATTTTATGTTTTAGCGTTGGCTTCCGTTGGAAGGTTTCAGTTCAAGGTTATTGCCTACAGATCGTTACCATTTTTCTTCTATTGATGGATCAGTTGATAGATCTACTGATAAAATTCGAGTACCATCAATGGCGTGGCAGTGGGAATCAGACTGGCATCTTGATACAACACTTGATGGTCAGCCTCTCGATCATGATGGTTGGACATATGCTGTAGATTTTCCTGCTCAATTTCATGTAAAAAAGCAATGGACAAGTTGTGTTCGTCGACGTAAATGGGTTCGATATAGACGATATAGCGCTATGAATTCATGGTGTGCAATAGCTCCATTACATAAAGATCCAACCCAGGTAATTTTTTATTGTTATAAAAATACTCTTACCCATTTGTTTGTTTATTTTTGTTATTAATTGATATATTTGGTGACAATTATTGTTATAAGTTCAGTAGTAGTAATATTATTAATGTCATTAATTTATTTTGTATTATTACTAAATAGTTTGAATTTGTTATAAATGTCACCTTCTTTAAATAAATTAAAATCTTATAGGAACCTTTTATTGATGTTTCAATCGGAGGTAATCTTCTTCCTGGAGGGCATCCAGGTACTTTTCTTGTATGGGCAGTCACAGCACATGGGCGGGTGAGTATTAATAATTGGTTTTGTATTGTAATAAAAATATTTTATTGTTACTGAAATATATATATATATATATATATATATATATATATATATATATATTTTATTCTTATTATATATATATATATATATATATATATTATATATATATAATATGTATATTTTTTATTCTTATTCAATTTTTTATATTATTAATTTTAAATGAAAATTTTGGTATAAATTTTATCATATTGAATATAATATTTGAAAATTTTCACATATTTTTTTATAACAATTATTATTTATAATAATTTATTCCTGTTTGTAAAAAAGTATTATATTATTATTGAAATATAGGTGGTCCAAATGAGAATGAAAGATAGTAAAAAATAGTAAATAGTAGCAAATAAATGTATGTCTAAATCCGTTGTCTCATTAAAACCACTTTATATATGTTTATGTTTTTAAATATAAAATAATCAAAATAAATAAATATTGTATGATACAAAATGGTTCTATAATTTTAGTTTATCAAATTATTGATCTACATTGGTTAATTGAGGTTGGTCATTGAGGGAAATTTTAAAAAATTAAGACAAAAAAACAAATAACTGATGCAGATCAATAATGCAGTGTATTTAAATTGTAAAAATGTTCTCTGCTATATGATTAATAGTTTTTTGTAAGGTAAGCATTTCCATATTTTAATTATGTACATATTTTAAAGTGTTTTGCTTTAAGTAGATTTTTGTTTTGTTTTTATATAGCTTGAAATCTTTCATTAGTGTTTTAAACTAAATTATTTTATTGAGTTCTTCTAAGTGATTTTTTCCTAAAGTGAATACCAGTAAATGTGATTATTCACTGGTATAAAAATGGAATCTACAAATTAGAAGAATGTTGAGAAAAAATTGTAGAATGTGATGGAGATTACTTAATTGATTAATAAAATCGTTTAGTTAAAAAATTAATCTCTTGCGTGTCATTTTAAAATTAGTCATGAACTTTTGCAATGTTTCTATATATATTTATTAATAATAAAAGAGAAAACATTAATGAAAATATCAAGTCTTATAACAGAACTCATCCCTATTATTACTCACTAGTCATTTTTATTATAAAATTTATTATTGTACTTATTTCTAACATTGTATTTTTTAAAGGTAATGTTTCGAACTGGTGTGAGTACTACATCACCAGAAGGACTTCGATGGACAAATATCTTAACATTATCAGGTTGTGAAGTTAATGAAATTAGTGTAGGTCCAGCAGGTCTTGTATGGGCCTTATTGTGGAATGGATGTGCAATTGTACGTTCAGGAGTCACCAGAGATAATCCTACAGGTGATATTAGTTACAAATTAAAAAACAGGTTTTTATATAAATAAATGTTTAGTTAAAAGAAATACTGATGGTTGTTTTATCATTTTCAAATAATTGTAGATATAGAAATGAATAAGATTAATTTAGTGGTGGGTGGGTGTATAATTAAAATAAAAATTAAGAAATGTGACATTTTATACAAAATTTTAAATTTATGTAGGAAATTCTTGGTTAGAAGTACGTTCTCCTGGAGATGGACTTAAACTAGCCCATATATCAGTTGGTTACAATTCTGTATGGGGTGTAACTATGGATAATAGGGTTTGGTTTAGAAAAGGGATTATTGGAGATTTGTCTGGAAAAAATGAAGATGCTGCAATTGGATCAGGATGGGTAGAAATGGTTGGAAATATGGCAATGGTTTCAGTAGCACCAAATGATCAGGTAAGTTGTGATATTCATAATGTTTTGCAATAGATTTGTGATTTATTTGATTTTGATTATTAATATTTTAGTAGCCATCTTTCTATTTTTATGCCAAAAAAATATTTTCATGTTAAATTATAATAGAATGAAGTTTGAAATTAGAACAATAATATATTTAGTTACACTTGTAATATCTAATTTTTGGAATATAATATATTTTTATGATTAATTAAAAAAATGAATTTAAAAATGTTTATTTACAGGTGTGGGCTGTTGGAAATGAAGATCGTTGTTTATATTTTCGAGCAGGTGTAAGTAATTCAGAATTAACAGGACGTACCTGGAGGGCAGTGCAAGCTCCAGTGCAATTAAGTCGGACGAGTAGTACTGCTACTCTTTCAGGATCTGGTATTGGTCCACATCATGGGTTACGATCTTATGATAAACGACATCGTTCATGGACTTCTTTAGTTAGTATTTTTAATAATATCAAAATTTTAAAACAAAAACTTTTATTAATAAAGCACATTCATACATACACATTTGTACACACATATACATGTGTGTGTGTGTGTATACACATACCACACACGACATATATATACACACACACACATGTATATATTTCTCCAAAAAAGAAAAAAAAAGAAAATGAATCCTTATTATTTACCATTAAATATACTAGTTAACATATTATGCTATAACTATTTCTTTGCACCATTTCTATAAAACATATGTAATTGTGTGTAGGTCTATACTTTTTGTGTTAGTACTTAATCATTTATATGAAGTATTTAATAAAGTGTGTATTTTATAAAAAAATATGTTATATTTTTATTCTTATGAAAAAATGTATTTAGAATTATTTTTTTATAATATAAAATTACATTATTTTATTATAAAATAGTATTATATAATAATGAAATATATTTCATAGAATATTGATTATTTTTAGAATCGACCTCAGAACACAGCCGATTCCACATCTTTTGCTGCTGAATGGGAAGAAACGTCTCGATCAGCCCCTACACCAACATCTCTTCACATAAAACGAAATGGAGTTACTATGATACAAAATTGTTCTGTGCATCCAGAAAGTTATTCAGAAGGATCAGAAACAGAACTTCCACCTACAGGACATACTTCTTCTTCTTCAGTAGGATCTAATAATGAAGAAAATGAAACAACTCGAGCGTCTGTTCCTGATTCTTCTGGAGAACCTTATATTATATCAGGAAAACATTTTGAACAACCAATTAAAAGTTCAAAAGCATGGAGTCCTGTTCGTAGTGTTGGATCTGTAGTATGTATTTTAAATATGTATTTCATTTAATATTATTCAATTAAAATATTTCAGAAAAAAATATAGTAAAATGTGAAATTTAATATTTTAAAATATATGAAAATAATATTATTTAGTAAATCAACAAATGTACAAAATAACTATAATTTATAATTTTTCTTTTTTATCATAAAGTAATTCTTTGTATAAAAAATAATTTGTAATAATTATGATAAATATGAAAAAGTAAGAAATTTTGACTAATATATTGATAGTTTTATGAAATAACATTGATATTTGGATTTTTTCTTATATTTTTATATATTAGAGAAGATTAGTGGCCTTTTGTGTAGAGAAAAATAAATATTTTCTGTTCATATTAGGAAATAAAATATTTAAAATGTATATAGAATATTATAATAAATAGATATGCATTATTTAAAAATTTCCTACCATTCGAGTTTTTTTTTAAAAGTAAGAAAGTTAAATAATAGGTTTTATATAATAGTCGTGTAAAAAAAATATTGATTGAAGATGTATTCTTTGTATGAAGAAACTTTTTTTTTAATTAATCAAAAATGGATTTATAAACAGCCCACCTTTATTACAAAAATCAATTGTTTGTAAATCTTCTCATTTTATATGTAAACTAAGAATTTTGTTTTTGTATATAATAATGTAGTTATGTTAGATTTTGTGTTTAATTAATGTTATCTTTATATTTCCAGGTTGGTACAGAAGCACATCCAGAGTCTGATGTTTGGGATGCTGATTTTTCACGTAGCTCAGGTGTATTTGCTGAAGAAGATGAGTCATTGGCTGTTTGTTGGGCAGAATGTGATGCAACATGGACTTGGTGTACAGCTGGGGCTTGTACAGTAGATCCACAGACTTTACTTCCAAACTGGTTAGTTATGTATTAAGAATTAATTTTTTTGTAATATAAAAATATAAAATGTGCAAAAAAATTTAATATATTCATGTTTGTATAGAATTTTACACACACACACACACACACACACACACACACATATATATATATATATATATATATATATATATAAAACATTTTTATTTATACATTAGGTTTGTGGACAATCCATTTATGCCACAAGCGGAACTTTCACAGCCGTGGCGTATGTATTTACTTCAAGAATTGAAAGCACGTTGTTCTGAAAATCAAATTGATCTTTCGAAATATAAAACAGCTGTTGATACTACTTCATGGAAAAAACGAGGTGAAGCACGTTGTCTCCTACCTACAAAAGATTCTTCTACAATGTCATCAATAGGTGCATATTATGATGATTGTTTCATTGAGTTGGAATGGATCAGTGGTTCTTCTGGCTCATTACATTCTGGAACTCTTACTGTACTAGATCCAGATGGTGTTACTGTTAAAGTGAGTTAAATATTGTTATATTATTTTTCATTATTTTATTTTTAAAAAAACAAGTAAAAATTTAATAGTGATAATTTTTCTTGCATTATTTTTTTGACACAAAAACTAAAAATAATAACATACACACATATATATATATATATATATATATATATATATATATATATACATACATACATACATATATATATATATATATATATATATATATATATATATATATATATATATATATAAATATATATATATATATATATATATATATATATATATATATATATATATATATATACACGAGGGTCGTTTGATAAGTATGGTAAAAAAGTAAGAAAAACTAAACTGAAAAATGTAATTAAATTAAACAATAATAAAATTACCATACTTATCAAACGACCTTCGTGTATATATATATATATATATATATATATATATATATATATATATATATATATATATATATATATATATATATATATATATATATAAATAATATGTAATAATCAATAGTTTTTAAAACAAAAAAATTAATTAATTATATGAGAATATTTTTTTATTATAGATTCAGTTCAGTTTACAAGAAATTTCTTGTGTAATGTGCTGTAGTGAACCAAATAATCCTCGTTTGGCAATTTACACTCCTCGTATGATAAATGGTGATCAGCCTTTACGATTACATTTTTCTAGTGATACTGATATGGAAGATTGGTTGGGAAATCTCACTTTTGGTAAGTTTTATGTAAACAATATTTATTTTAGTATATTTTGTAAAGAGTAGTTTTTGTGAATAAACAGTTTTTAATATTTTAAAATGTTTACTAAGATCATGATTTATTTAGAGATCAATATATATATATATATATATATATATATATATATATATATATATATATATATATATATATATATATATATATATATATATATATATATATATATATATATATATATATATATATATATATATATATATATATATATATATATACACACACATACATACACACCCACACCTTTAGGTTGTTTAATGTTTGTTCAAATATTAAATCAGTTGTAGTGAGATGTTATGTTGGTGATTAATTATGAAATGTTGATGTAAATATATAGTTATTAGTTATAGCATATTATTAATATTTAGAAAGAAGTTTTTTAATATTCTACTGCTATTGGTTAAATGACAATATTGGTATTATATTAGTTAAAAAGTATTTTAAATGATACAATTAAAATTTTGTTTCCACTTTTTTCTTCTGTTGATTACTTGTTTATTTTTATTGAAACCATTTTTTTAATCACTTTTTAAATAATAGTTTTTTCATTTTGTGTTTCAATGATTAATAATTTAATGGTATTTGGATTATTTTAATTAAATAAATAATTTTCATATATACACACATGCTCTCTCTCACACACACACTCATTCTCTCTCACACACGCCCACATTTGTGTGTATATAATATTGTGTCTGTTTACAATTGTTACTTATGTGAAATTTTAAAGTTTTTTTTTTTTAATAAATATCTTTATGATATTAAAAAATACAAATTGTATTAAATTAACTATTACGATATATTAATAACATATAATTAATATTGTGTATTTGTATGTATATATTTAGTGTGTAATATTACAATATATTTTTGTTATGTAATAGTGAGTTGTCGCACAAATGAAGTACAAGGCCGTCCAAGTTCAGAATCAATATGGGCAACAACTTCTCTTGGTGATGTATTTGTTTTTGATCCAGCTACTCTTAAAATCAATCAGTCACAAGGCGGTGATACTTATGCAACAGAACTTGATGTATCTGTTTCCCGTAGCCCATATTCTGCTGTATTATATGAAGGTTTCGGACTAGGATCATCATTAACAATTACAGGTTGTGTTGAAGAAGATGCAGATAGGTTTTCAATTAATCTTGAATGCCACCCTCTTATTAAAATACGTCATAAAGCTGAATCAGAAGTTCGAGACATACCATTTCATTTTAATCCTCGTTTTAATCCTGATAATATTATAGTTAGAAATTCAATGAGAGATGGAAAATGGGATACTGAAGAACGTAGTGGAGATATGGTTTTAGGACCTGGATTAGATTTTACAATTCGTATTACATGTGAACAAGATGGTTTAAAAGTATTTATTCATGGTAAAGAATATACATTTTTCCAACACAGATTACCACCTGAAAGTATACATCAATTAGTTATACGAGGAAAAGTTAAGCTATTTAAAATTGTACATAAATCAAAAAATGTAAGTATTGAATAATAATGTACTATTTATGAATTGAAAAGTAGAAATAATTATATAGGCTCATCCAAATGTGTTGCCTAGATTTGCGTTTTATTAAAAAAAAAGTAAAAGAAACTATACACATGTTTCTTTTTAGAAAACAAAAATCTGGCCGTCACATTTAGATGATCCTATATTTTAATACTAATATGTTTTTAAAATTGTCAAATAATATATATATATATATATATATATATATATATATATATATATATATATATATATATATATATATATATATATATATATATATGAGTATGAGTGCACAGACAACACATACACTATACTGGTGAACATGTAACTTATTTAAACGTGATTAATGCCAATAGCCATTCAACAGAGGATTTTGTTATGTACTATTTGTATCTTTGGATACTTTGTATTTGTTTTGTAATAATGAATTAAGATGACTTTTGCAACTCTTATCATTAAAACTATTTCATAAATATTTGTCAAATACTGTACTTTTTATTTATAATCACTATAAATATATTTTTTATAATTCATAAATAAACCTTGATGTTAGTATTGTAATAATTGCCATTTTATAAAAATTCGCCAAATTATTTTTTCAAAAATATGTATTTTTTTCTTATTTATTTAACTTGTTTTAAGAAGTCCTTATTTGTTATTTTGTAAATTTTAATCTATTTTTCATCAAAAATCAATAACATTTCCTCATAACAAAAGCTTTAAGTTTATTAGATTGTTTTAAATTAATTTGTTGTACTGAAATTAATGTAATTTTAAAATATAAATTTATTGTAATGAGCTAACTTAATAATGAATCTTTATCACAATATAGATTTAAAATTTTATTTTTGTTTTTAAAGGTTATTATATCTCCTCGTGATATATTTTGGAGACAAATGGGTGGTCATTTACGTCGAGTTGAAACCTGTTCTCTTGGTATAACATGGGGAATTGGCTATGACAATACAGCCTGGGTTTATACTGGTGGTTGGGGCGGTGCTTTTCTCAAAGGTAAGTTTTAATTAAGTATTTCATTTTCACATAAATGAATTATCACCCCTAATACCATAAAATGTTATAAAGTGTTTAATAATCACTTTGTTGTTTATAACAATAATAGGCTAATGCGCATTTTGATGATGATGCCATTATCCTCAAAGCATTGTATTACAAAATGTGATATAACACAATGTTTTGATGATTATGGCATCATCATCTAAATGCACATTAACCTATTGTTATTAACAGCAAAGTGAACAATAAGTGATTATTGAACACTTTATAACATCTTATGATATTGGGAATGATAATTCATTTGTATGAAAGTGAATTTGCTACAGTTTTAAAATAAATAGTAAATATTTCAGATTATTTTCAAAGCATGGTTCTTTGTTGTAAGTTTTATTAAGTTACTATCTTTTTTCATATAAAAATTGCTAAGTGTTTAAAAGAAACATTTATTTCAAGTTTTTATTTATAATAATAATAATTGACTTTTTATAAATTTTTGATTATTCAGTTTAAAATTAATAATATGAAATACTCGATTTATGCTTTTTTTTCTTATAAGTTTAAATTATATGTGTTTTATATGTACTTATTAAACACACACACACAAAATTGTAAACATATATGTAATAATGAAATTCAGTAATAAAATTAAGGATAGAAACATTCTGAAATAATTTTTATTTTAGGAATATTAAAATTAGAAATATTCTCATTTTTCCACTTTTTAGGGCTTGAAACTAGTAGTTCTGGAATAAATCCGATGTCAGATACACAGAACTATTATGTATATGAGAATCAACGTTGGAATCCTGTAACAGGGTATACTTCTACTGGGCTTCCTACAGATAGACATATGTGGAGTGATGTAACCGGTAAACAACGTCGTACACGTGATCATGCTAAACCGTTATCAATGCGTTGGCATTGGGCATCAGATTGGCTTGTTGATTTTCATACACCGGGTGGTGTAGATCGTGATGGATGGCAATATGCTGTTGATTTTCCAGCAACATATCATGCTCGAAAATCTTTTACTGATATGGTACGCAGGCGTCGTTGGTATCGTCGTTGCAGATTATCAACAAGTGGTCCATGGCAGGAATTAGGAAATACAAAAATAATTGATATTAGTTTACAGGTATAATTTTATATTTAATTTCAATTAAGAAAATATTTTTTTAATATTTTAATAATCTACTCATGTAATAATATGAGTAAAAAAAATATAATTACTATATGTTTTTGAACTATGGTGAATTCATTGGGCTTTTGCATACTAGTCAGTATGCATACAGTATTCACGCCCATTACAACTTGTCTCACACCTTTTTATCAACAAATTCCCACGCCTAAAAAAATTAGTTTTCGGGTAAGAGCGTGTAAGACAAGTGGTAATGGGCTGTGAATACTTTATGCAAGTTGACTAGTGTACAAAAACCCATTTTCTCACAAATAAATGATCACCACCATTACCACAGGCTATTAAATTGTTCAATAATTACTTATTGTTTACTTTGTTTGTTTATAACAATGAGCTAAAACACATTTTGATAATGATGCCATCATCATCAGAATGTTGTGTTATAAAACCTAGATTTTATAACAACACTCTAATGACGATGGTATTGCCATTGAAATACACATTAACTTATTGTTATAAACAAAATGAACAATAAGTAAATTCATAGAAGCAGTTTAAAAGTAAGTAGTTATTTTAAACACAATAAAATTGTGTAATGTTTCAATTATATACTTTCTGTATTTTTATTTTATTTATATTTATGGTCTTTATGTTGTTAAAAAATAAAGTTGGTGATATCATTAATTAAGAGATTATGTTCTTATATATATATATATATATATACACACATACATACACATACATAGATACATATATGATTATGTATTTTTTTTAAAAGCAACTTAAAAAAATGTTGTAGTCATTGAGTGAAGAAGAACATTTTCCTGTAATTGTCTGGGCTGTAGCTGCACACGGAGATGCTTTATTTAGAGTAGGAGTTACAAAAAATTGTCCAACGGTAAATTAAGATTAAAAGTTATTTAGTAAGTGTGATATATTAAGTAAAATGTTTAGGGTACATGTTGGGAGCATGTGGCTTGTGATCAACCATTAGCAAGTATTGATTGTGGACCAAATAAACAGATTTGGGCTGTAGGACGAAATGGCTCAGTTTATTGGAGATTTGGAATAACTGATGAAAAACCAGAAGGTAATTTATGTGATCAAGTGATTTTTTAAATAATATTAATTTTATATGTGTGTGTGTGTTTTAAATAATATTAATTTTGTGTGTGTGTGTGTGTGTGTACACATAGGGAGTGTATATATGTGTATGTATGTATATATATATATATATATATATATATATATATATATATATATATATATATATATATATACACATTTATATATATAAATTTAAAAAATATTTTATAATAAGTATTATATCAAAAATTAATATATTTATGTAGGTGAACTTTGGAATAATGTAGAACCACCTGGTGGAACTCAATTAAAACAAGTGTCAGTTGGACATAATGTTGTGTGGGGCTTAGATACAACAGGTCGTTTAGCTGTAAGAAGAGAAATTACTTCCTTATTTCCTGAAGGGTCACACTGGCAGATACTACCAAATGTAGTAACTGATCCTGGTAATTATATTATTTAATTAACGTTCGTATGTAGAATCCTCTAAAATATTTTTTTTTTGCAATTGTGTGTGTGTGTGTATACATATATTAAAAAAAAATAATAATTTTAGTTTTGAATATTTTTATAGCTTTTATTTCTTAAAATTTTTCAAATACTTAGCTTATTGTTGTTATACTATTTGTAAATATTGTAAATTCTCATTTTAAGTTATTTAGATAAATCATGAAAGCTAGCCCCATATGTATCTGGTATGATTTAGAATTATTCATTTAGTATATTAGGATTACTGAGGAAGTTATGTTAATGATTTTCTCTCTTTATTTAATTTATAAAATGATCTTTATAACTATAATGCTTTAGCTTTATTGATATTTCATGGATTCTTTTTAAAGATTTTTATTTTAAAAATTATGAGAGTAGTGATAACCATGTCAATAAAGTAATAAAATAACTTTTATAATATTTTGAAATTATGGTGTTCAAAATATATAGTAAATTCTAAATTTTTGTTTAAAATGTTTCAGATACTATAATTTAATTATATTCTTTACTTATACATTGGATTTCTTTTTTTTATTTAAACTAACATTTTATTATTATTATAAATTATAAATCTAACATTTTTTAGCCCTTGTTAGCATTTGTTAGACAAAATCTAGTTGAAAAACAATTTTGCTAATATGAATGTAAGATATTTAGTAGTATGTGTATTACAGGATAGTTGATTTAGGACTAAATATATGTAAATTAATTGTTCATTTGGCTAAACCACTTAAAATAAATGACATTGAAATTCTGTCACAAGATTACTTACAATATCTCTAAAAACATTTCTCTGAGTGACCATATTCAATTTTTGAATCTGAAGAATGCTTGGTAACAGGTGATTAAAATAATATCTTAGGCCTAAAAGATTAAATTGTGTTTTATATTGTGTGTGTGCGTATGCACGTGTGTGTATACATAGTTTAGTTTTTTTTTTTTTTTCAAAAAAACAAATGTTTATAATATTAGTTTAATTTGTATTAGTTTGTTCACAATGAATTTATTAGTGTGTTGAATTTAAGTTTTTCAAAATCGTTTACATTTTTAATAAACAATATTGATATCTAATACTTGTCGATTATCATTATAATTTGCATCTTCTTATTTAGGTTGACAGTTTTCAATATATAAAAAATCTAAATAATAATCAAATATAATAAATCAATTAGACAATTTGTCAATTAAATTTATTATGTTATTTATTGGTTTAATGTTCATTTTCATAATAAAATCTATGGCATTAAAATATGAGTACTACTTTACAAATTCATCAAGTGTAGTATTATTAATTTGTAACTATCAACTTTTATTAAATATCATTTTTGTTATTTCAAGTATTTCATTAGTTATAATGAGTTGTTATACAGTAAATCATGTACATGCAGTTCATTTTTGTTTTATTTTTAGATATATCGAAATTTAGACATGTATCAGTTGGATCTGTAACTGGACAAGTGTGGGCAATTACACATTCTGGAGTAATATGTAAACGCTGTGGAATTTCACCTGATAATCCTGCAGGTACTGGTTGGAATTATGGTATTAATGTAAGTTTTATTGTATATTTTTCTATATTGCATATTATAATTTTTCTTTAGTATATTCTTTTTCTAATAAAATAAATAATATTTGAATTTTCTTATTTAATATAATAGATTAAAAAATACAGCAATAAAAAATCTACTAAATTATGTTTTATTAAATTGAGTAATTAACAGTAATTAGGTTATGATTATAATAAATGCAATTATTTTTTTAATAACCAATTTATATAAGTACATAGATAAAAAGTAACACAAATCAAAAATACAAATCTAGCTGAAATAACTAAAAATGTTATTAATAAGAATCTTCACAAAGTTAATGTTTACCTTGAACTTTATATATATATATATATATATATATATATATATATATATATATATATATATATATATATATATATATATATATTATCATCACTAATTCCTAGTTATATGTGTTTACCACATCTTCAACTGTTGATTATTTTTTTCTTTAATTTATACTATTTGTCATTTATTTTACAAGTGAAGAGGAGAGTATTGTTTGAACATGTATCGTAAGATCTTTTTTACATTATTACTTATAGTTTATGAGGGCTACTAGAGATGTCAGTCATTCAGTAAATGTATTTACTTATTGATACACATTAAATCAAAAAATTTTCAAATACTTACATCAATGCTTACTCATTCAAACATTGATTTAGTCATATATATTCACTTATATACATTCATTTACTCATACATCCACCCATAGACAACTAAATGTTTAATATGTTAAATGTTTACATATTCATACATTTCTTTGCACACTGTTCACTCTTATATCTACTCGTTCTCACACTGAATTATATATATATTTATACATTCACATCTAGTTACACTCTAACTTTATCTCACACCCAATCATTTACCCACTATTTCATGCATTTACACACTCATCTACATTAACTTAATTTAAATGCAATTACTTACTTATATATTATCTACTTACACATTAACTAGCTCCTATATTCTCACTCATTCGTATTTACGCATGAATGCAACTCTTACTTAAACATTTTAACTCATTCAGTGACATATTCATACATTTTTGCTCTCTCATTCTCATATAAAGATTCATTTATACGTTTACCAATTCTTGTAGAGCCACTAATATCCACAAATTCAATCATTCATTCATTTGGATGCACCACTTACACTCACTAAGTTTTTCATTCATGAAGACCCTCACTAAAGAACTTCCATATACATAAATTCATCCACTCAACTTTTCCACTCACACATGCATACACTTATCAATCATACATAATATCTTGTACTCACTTCACTCTTAGATTCACTTACACACTTATTCAAACAGTACACAGTTTCATTTATTCACTCTCAGAATTCATTCACTCATATATTAACCTACTCACTAACTCACACAAATGCTCATACATTGATTTATTCACAAACATATAATAAAAATTATAAAATTATCTTTCATCCACACAAACACACACACATTAATGTATACATTTTTAAATATACAAATTTAAAATATTTCAGGGAACATGGCATCATATTAATGCTAAAGGAATGAAAGCAGGAAGTTAAAGAAAATAAAAATATTGCCAACAACTTAACTCGCCATTAAATATATATAAAATTAATGTTTATATATATATATATATATATATATATATATATATATATATATATATATATACATATACATACATATTATACACACTCATATACATGCATACTTAAACACTCAAATATACTTGTTTATATGTATATATTATTTAACACTGCTTTGTGTTTAATTAAGTACAGTTCTCTCTTTTAAAAATGTTTATCCAAAATATTATATATATATACACACACACACGAGGGTCGTTTGATAAGTATGGTAAAAAAGTAAGAAAAACTAAATTGAAAAATTTAATTAAATTAAACAATAAATAATTTTTCCATACTTATCAAACGACCCTCATGTGTATATATATATATATATATATATATATATATATATATATATATATATATATGTGTGTGTGTGTGTGTGTGTATTTATTTATTTGTATATATGAATAAATGTATGAATATATGTATGTAATAAATACATATGCACATATACAAAGTTGATCACAATAACCAAATACTATATAATAATGCTATTGCTATGTGCTTTTAGTTAATTAAAGTAAATCTAATTGGTTAAGACATATTTTTAATTCTTGAAACAGTAATTATCAATTCTCTATTATTTAAAAACTCATTTATAGCGTTAAATGATGTATGTACATATGTGTTTATATATATATATATATATATATATATATATATATATATATATATATATATATATGTGTGTGTGTGTGTGTGTGTGTGTGTATGTGTATATATATATATATATATATATATATATATATATATATATATGTATATATATATATATATATATATATTCACATATGCTTTTAAATCGAGTATCGTGAATATGGAATATTTTAATTCAGTTTTTAATATAATGTCATTCATATTTTTTAATATTGATTTTAAAAAAATATCTTTGTTATACATTTATAAAATTAGTTATAAATTTCGTACTATTTGTGAAAAATAATTCATAAATTAGTCAAGATTATATTTTTATGAATATTAAATAGCTGTAGTTATTTTTTTATTCTAATTTGATGAATTTTATGATCTGATAATTTTAGTCTTGTTCACAGTTATATTTAATAAGGGAAACTTAAGATACATTATTTTTATTAATACTCTATTTTAATATATTTTCGAAAATAATAAATACTTATTCTATGATAGTAATTACAGTGATATTACAAGATACTAATTCAAAATATGTTGATTAAAATGCTATATATTTTTTAGAGTAATGTAATGATTTTGTATATTATTATGTATGGGTGTTGTGAATATAAGGCAGTTTTATTATAAATATAAATATCCAATACAACAAATTTGTCAAGATATATAATGTCAAGATATTAATGTTACTGTAAAAAATTATAGCTATCATATTGTGATAAGTGTTCATTATAATATTATTTATTATGGTCAACATATTATCTGGTCATTTGGTAGTAAATAGTTTTAAATGCCGTTAAAATAATAGTATACATCAAGTGAAAATTATTTTATAATAAAAATATTGTAACTTTTATTTTGTTCTTTTTTTTTGTAAAAGTAGTATAACAGATCAAAAATTTTGCAAATAAATGTATAAAAATATATTGCAATAAAAAAAATATTAAACATTTTATGAAAATGATACAGTATGTAACAATGTTATATATCTGTATATGTTTAGGTAAAAAATATTTTTAAATATACAAATTTCATAAATTTGTGATACTTTTTGTAAAAAATGTGCATGTATACTATTATGTACATTTTTATTGAGTTCTTCTATGTACCATATTAATTCAAAAAGGTAACAAAGAATATTATTTATAATCAACTATTCTTTTAATATAGGTGTGTGTGTGTAATCGTTATATATATATATATATATATATATATATATATAATATAAATAATGATTTTTTTAATTACAACAAATTTGTTTCATATATTAAATGATACTTTGTGTATAAGATATCCATATCTTTAATTAATTTGTCTGTAAGTATTTATTTTCAGTATATTTTTAATATATAAATCAAGTAATTGATTTGATAAATTACATTATAATTAAATAAAAAATTGGTTGTGAAACAATTGTATTAAATATGCAATGTGTAACAAAAAATGTAAACGTGGATTTTATTATTTACAAATATAGAATATATTAATTGAATATATATATACATATACACACACAGTATATATATATATATATATATATATATATATATATATATATATATATATTCATATATACATATGCACATACATACATATTGATATTTAGTTTTAAAAAAATACTACTTTTGTATATTATAAAAAAGTGAAATCTATAGTCAATATTCTTAGTCAGTATTAAATTATTTAAATAATTTTTAGGTAGTTTTTATTTTCTGTTTAAATGGTATTTGAATCTAAATAGTTTAATACAAATGTAAATTAGATGAACAAATATAACAACACTGGTTAATTTCACTTTTACAATACAAAATTCAATAAATTGTTCAATAAATGTTTATTCTTTGTTTTAATTGTTTGTGTATTTTTCACAGGAAATATAATCATTTAATAATACATAGATTTTATGTGCCTATATGATTGTATTGTCCTTAAAATATTCATAAGCAAATGAAGTAGACAATAATTAACTACTGAATATTTTATTAAAAGGGATTAATTTATTTGTGAAAATGAATGTAATAAAAAATCATAAAAGCATATTTTTTATTCAAATAAATATTTGTATTGTCAATTGTTCTTTTATGTAATTATATATATATATATATATATATATATATATATATATATATATATATATATATACATATATACACACACACACATATACATATGCATATATATACCTATACATTTATACATACATACACGTATTCAATTGATACCTTAATAAATGACTGGAATATTTTAGTTGACTTTATACAATTAATGTCAGTATTAAACTAATTATAACACATATAAAACGACATCTTTTTTATATATCACAGATGTCTCATTAATAAATTGTGCATTTGCTTAGAATGAGCTATGCATATATTTGGTATATTTTTTAATTTTAAAACAAGTACGTTGATTAATGTAATTAGTTTTTTTGCGCTCAAAATCAAAAATATACTATCTATATGACTTTTATGTTAAAACATGTTAAACAATGAGATCTACTAGATATGTATTAAGATTGTATTTGTCACAATGATATTTTAAAATATTAATAGTGGTATTAAACAATAAGTCGAAATATTTTTTTGAAAACAATAAATAATCTGTACAAATAGATTGTTGAATGATTTAGCATGTCCTTATTTTTTTAAAAAAATATTTAAAAATGTATTAATAAAAAAAACAGTTCATCAATTTTACGTTCATTTTTAATAACCGATTTAATTTGTTATTTATTTTTAAATAATAGAAGTATATAAAAATATGTTTATATATATATATATATATATATATATATATATATATATATATACTACTACTACTACTACTGACAGCCCACATCAGCCCACTGCTGGGCGAAAGCCTCGTCGAATGTCATAATTTAAATAAGAAGAGTCTTCCAAGCCTCTTCCATTCTTTCCTGTCTCTGGCCAATCCCATCCAACCTTGGCCTCCACAATACTTCACAATTTCATCTCTCCATCTTTGATGTGGCCTTCCTTTAGGTCTCTTTTTATCTCTTGGTCTCCATTCCGTAACAATCTTCGTCCATCTGTTGTCCTCTCTTCTCGCTACATGTCCTGCCCATGTCCATTTCAACGATTTAACTTGCTCTATTATATCAATTACTTTTGTTTGTTCCCTTATCCATTTATTTGTTTTTCGGTCCAGTTTAGTAATTCCTAACATTATTCTTTCCATACTTCTCTGGGCAGTTAACAGTTTCTGTTTCATTCTTATGTTTAGAGTCCAAGTTTCTGCTCCATACGTACAGGCCGGTAGTACACATTGGTTATATGCCTTTCTTTTCAAACTGATTGGTATATTGCTTTTCATTATACTATTTAGTCTCCCAAATGTTGCCCATGTAGCTCTGATTCTCGTTTTGATTTCTGGCCATAAATCACCATCGTATCTTATAGTTTTCCCTAGGTATTTTATTTCGTCCACTTGTTCCAGGTACTGATTCTCTAATTGTATGTTACTTCTTTCAGCGAAATTATTGAACATGACCTTGGTTTTTCCCATATTTATTTTTAACCCTACTTTTTGGCTTTTTTCTAAGAGGGTTTCGAGTAATGTTTGTAGTTCTTCTGGGTTTTCACTTATTAGCAGTATATCATCCGCAAATCTTAGATGTGACAGATATTCTCCATTTACTTTGATTCCTTTATTTTCAAAATCTGCATCTCTCATGATCTGTTCTAAAATTGCATTAAATATTTTTGGTGATAAACTGTCTCCTTGTCTAACTCCTTTCTCTATTTTTATTTTGTCTGATAGCTCATGTAGTTTAATTTGCGCTGATGAACTTTTATATATTTCCTCCAACAAATCCACATATCTTTTACTAATTCCTTGTTCTTTTAGGGATGAAAATATTGATGATGTACTGACCGAATCGAACGCCTTTTCAAAATCTACAAAAGCCAAACATAGGGGTTGTTCGTATTCGTTATATTTTTCTTGTATCTGTTGTAAAGTATATATATATATATATATATATATATATATATATATATATATATATATATATATATATATATATATATATATATAATGTGCTAGTATAAAATCGACGTTGGTTGCCATACCTAGTGATCGTGATATAGGGTCAAATTCGCAGAATTTCGAAATGTATTTTTTGACCGAAAATGAAAATGTATACTTTCAATTTTCAAAATGCCATTATATATGACACAAATACTATATTCTGTGGTTAGAAAAAGACAGCTGTCATGGTAAGTTTAGTTTACTGTGCTCATATCAAGTCATTACTTTAGGTGGTGTTGTAGTTTACTATTATCCCTGCAAATTGTTATTAATATGAATTTTTGTGTATTTATAAAAATGTATTGGTTTTGGTATTACCGGTGCTATGAATATACGTAGTTAACTTTTTGTGTATATGCTTGGAACGGTTGATTCGATTTTAATGGGTTTTTATGCCTGATTTAAAGTTTTAATTTCCTATACATTGTGTATGTATAAATATATATATATATATATATATATATATATATATATATATATATATATATATATATATATAAAGTACATATATACATACATACAAGAACGACATTCAAAAAGTTCCCGGAAAGTGGTAATTATTGGTAAACGAAATTCTATACCTATAATCAATTGATGGGAGCGTAAACCTGTTTAGACTTGTTTTATCAGGTATTCGTGACAATGCTGCACGATAATTGCACGTGGTGTGGTGTTATGTCAGTTTTAAATTACACTTTCATCTAAGAGCATGAATTTGGTTAAAATTTAAGTGCGCGTTAATATTACGTTCATAGTTAAATTAGATTGGGAAAACCTGATATTTAGGCCATCGCATATTTTTACGGTTCAATGCACCAAAAAAAAAAACACTTTATGAATGGATTAATTGGTTTACTAACGGTTAAGAGAATATAAAAGACGATAGTCGCTGGAGAGACCGTCAATTTCCGTTTCTAAAAAAAATAATCGTGTTGTGGAAACTAGTGAAAAGGATAGCTCGACTGTAGGAATATCCGTAAAATTAGCACAGAGCATTCTGAAAGATAACCTGAATCTAAGCAATCTCTTATCGCGATGGGTTCTGAAGTTGTTGTGCGAAGATCAGCTGGCATTTCGCCCTCTGTTCGCTTCAATTTTTAAATAAATTTGACGTAGATTCTGATGCTTTTCTGAACACGATTGTTACGTGTAACGAAACTTGGATCTACCAGTTTGGTCCCGAAAGTAAGCAACAATTAAAGAAATGGTTACAAAGAGGTTTAGTGCTCTCATAAAGGTTAAGCAGAAAGATCGAATATGAAGGTAATGGCCATCATTTTTTAGGATTCTGATCGAGTGTTGTTCATAGATTTTCTTGAAGGTCAAAGAACATTAACTGCAAGTTATTATGAAATAGTTTTAAGAAAACTACATGCAGCTCTAAAAGAAAAACGACTCGGAGAAATGAATCTATGTGTCTTATTTCACCTTGATATTGTGCCATCTTACTGTATAAGTTCTACCAGGACAGTATTTAGCCCCATCAGACTTTATTCTTAAATTTAAAGACATTCGCTAGAAGTCGATATACAAAGTGAAATGTTTTACAGGGTAGTGGTTAGAATGAGAGCACTGATTTCTATCAGAAGGCCTTAGAAGAATGGCTACATCGTGTGGAAAAATGTTTTAACTTAAATGAAACATATTGAAAAATAAAGCACTTAATTCAATTTACTGGTTTTATTTATATTTTCTGGGAACTGTTTGAACACCCCATGCATAATACATTTATTTCAATGAAATTGATGAATTACTATCCTTTAGATGTCAGAAGATGGTATTGCATAAAATTTGGTGTAAGAAATTTTTGACAACATTGAACATTCTACAAAGCTATACAATGAAAGGCCATTATGTAAAAAAATGAAAGGTAAAAAGTTATTCCCTATTATTTTTTTCATTTTTCAAGTTTGTAGATACAAATTAAATAAGAATTATCTTTCAAAGAAAACATTTATTGATAATGACAAGAAATGATTTATATAAATTATTGGTAAGAACGACTAGTAACATGCTTGATTTATAGCTTACTAGAATAATTTATAAACTTTATAGATTTTGGTATACAGGTAAATAACATTTATGCTATATATTGTAAAGTAACAAACATGACTCATATAATTACGTATATGAGGTATTTTTATTCAATATGTACTATAGAAGTATAGTAATGTCTTTAGAATTTGATTTGGTGTATACAAAATTTAAAAATAAAATTACAGAAAAATATATCAGAATATGTACTGTTTCATGAAGTTTATTTAATGAAGTGTTTTATATATATATATATATATATATATATATATATATATATATATATATATATATATATATATATATATATATATATATATATATATATATATACACGCACGCACGTGTGTGTACACACACACATATACCACATGCAATAAAAACAAATTCTAAAGACTTACTGTATAAATTATTATGTGTAGTTAAAACAACTGAGTTAATAAATTGTTACAGTAAAATATGATATTTGACTATATAAATCATAAAAAGGTCTCTATTATAAAATGTTTGATTGAAAATGTTTCTTAACATAAAACTGATTTGAAACATTTCAAAAAACTAATTTGAATATAAATGAACTTGTAGTTTACTAAGTTAAAATGAGAAGTTTAAACTTCCCCCTTTGTAACACTTACTTAAGTTGAAATTATTATTTATATATTATTTCCTGAAGGATTGTAAATCAAGAAAATATTTGAATTGAGCGAATATTTGTAATGTGTCATAATTTTTCATTTTTTTACAATAGATATTTAAATCAAATGAAAAATTATCTGTTATTGAAAATATATTTAATATTTTATAATTGAATCCAATAAAATAATTTTTTTCTAATTTTATGAAAAAGATGTGAATGGTTTACAAAAATAATAGTTTTTATCCACTAATATGAGTTACTGTAACATGTATAAATATATATATATAAAACCGGAAAATAATATATTTTTATAAGTGAATTTTAATTATAAGAAATTAAAATAAATATTATGCTTAAATGATATTATTAATCATCATGAAAATGTTTAGAAACATCTTTCACAGTATGAACTTATTTAAATCAAAATTAATCATATGAATACACAAATATTATTGTAGTGTATTATACAATTAATAATAATATATACATGTCTAGTTTTGACAATCAATATGCAACAAATTATTGTTGAATCATAATTTACAGGTTTGTGGTTATATAAATATATTTAAATGTGTTTGCATGTATAAATATATATATATATATATATATATATATATATATATATATATATATATATATATATATATATATATATATTTACACACACATACATACATGCACAATGTTTTGATAACTCTTAATTCTGTATATAAATAAAATGTAGAAGTGTTAATAATTTATATTACCTTAATAGTAATATACATATAAATTAAATAATGTGATGTAAAAATCTGTGATGAATTATAAGAAGAATTAAAATATAGATTTCTAAATGTCTGTATATATTATGTTCATATATATATGTGTATGTGCGTGTATATATGTATATATATATTTTTATATATATACACACATACACACTACTGATACATAACATTATTCAATTACAATTTAAACATCATTCAGATTGAGGTAGATTGATAATTTATTAATAAAAATTACTAGTTAGTTAAATTACTCTTTTAAAATTATATATATATATATATATATATATATATATATATATATATATATATATATATATATATATATCTGAACTTGAAATGATATTTATTATTAGTTTTAAAATGTAATAAATAAATGAATATTTCCTATAATTTATAAAAAAATTTAAACATCATATTTTGTATTTTACAACAAAATTTTTTTGGAGAATTCCAGTTATGTTTTTGAAATGTTATATAATATACATGATTTGTTTATTTTATACCTACATACATGAGATTTTAAAATATAAACAAGTAAATACAAATAAATGTATGATTATTTGTAAATGATTGTGTAATTATACACAATTATAAAATGAAACAATTTTCTTGTCATTATTTTAATATTAATTTACTTAAATATTACATATTTTACAAATTTCATATACTATACTTGTATTTAAATATTATTAACAAATTTGTACAGGTGTTTCATAATAGTAATGAAAATTTTAAGCTGAGCAAAAATATTGAACAAATATTCTATAAATATCTGATAAGTGTAACAATTATTTTAAATTAATGGAAATACATTATATATATATATATATATATATATATATATATATATATATATATATATATATATATATATATATATATATATATATATATATATATATATATATATGTATATAAGTTTATATTTATAAACTTTAAGTATATTTTGTATATGAGCAACATATATTTTTATATATAAACATAAGTCAGTGACACAATGTAACAATACTTTAATATGATCATTTTTGTATAATCATATTTTTAAGGGAAAAAACAACAGATATTTTCATTATGACATATTCATTTAAATTATTTAATTGGAGTTTGACTATGTTCAAAAACAAAAAAGGAAAACAAATATTCTTACTGTATGAAAACTATTTTTAATTACTGTTCTAATATCAATGTTTTTTTTTTTTTTTAAAAAAAAAAATACTGATGCAAGTATTCTCATTTATGTATGACAGCAATAATAAATGTGTATATATTTTTTGATTTAGTGAACAAAGCTAATTGCATTTGAAGATCAACTATCATTAAATATTAAATCACTAGACCAAAAAACATAAGGGCATAATTTATATATATATATATATATATATATATATATATATATATATATATATATATATATATATGTGTATGTATGTTGTTTGTATAAACACATTGTAAGGTTCTATAAACAACACAAATTATGCTGCACAATATGTATTACAGTGATGGATAAATTTATGTATTATATTGTTTATATTAATTTGATTAAAAAAATACCGTTACTTCTCTATATCATTGAAATTTTAAAAATCAACATTTGTTGTAACTTCTTTGTCTATTTTATAATTACATAAATAATTTATAAAAAAAATGTTAATTTTATTTTTTACTTATATAAAAACAAAAGTTATTCAGTATGTTACATAATAGTTTTAGTAATTGTATAATTTCACTCTGTAAATGGAAATGTTTCATTTATCATTTCACTGTATATAATAACAATTTATTAATTATGCCATGATGTTAAGAGTGTATTTCAAATAGCTTCCTACGCTCTGCAACTATCCCAGCAAAGGGATAGGGTGAGGCTACATGACGCCGACATACAGGTGATACAGATAACGGTCTACACTGCTGTAATGGATACCTCATCAGTTCTGTCGAAAGGATATTATATTATTAACTAAAATAGTTTTTGTGATTTTTCCAACAGATTTACTTTAATTTAAAAATGGGGTTAAAATTCTAACAGATTGTGTTGGTTTTAAAAAAAATTCAAATTTATTGTGAAACATACACACACACATTACACATATTGTATACACTCTGCAATACACACACTATATACATATGCTCATTGTACACACTCACACACACTTTCCGTACACGCACCCTATACATATACACAAATTATACACACACACATACACGATTACACAGACATCATACATACAAACAGTGTACATGCACAGACACTATACACCCATATATACTTTCCGTGCACATACACCACACACACTCTCCGTACATATACACAGACACCATGCACACAAACACGCACCCTATACACATGCATCACATAAACTGCCCATACATTTACACCCACACTCCATACGTACAAACACACAGGCCCTATACATCAATACACTCTCTGTACACAGACACCATACACCCACACACACTCCGTACATATACACAAACATACACCACACACAAACACACTCTATACACACACACACTCACCATACACATGCAGTCTTATAGTCTAATATTATACCTTTTTGTTTTGTTTTCCTTATATATTGAGCTGAAACAAAAATTTGTAGCGTTTTTTAACTTTTCTTTTAATAAAGCTTTTTATATAGTTCTAATTTTTTTTAATTTATTACATATGTACCATCTTGTTTCACCATATTTCAGGTAGCTTCTTTAAATCCCATTTCCTAGAACTCAATGTCCTTTTCTGTTATAAAGTGCTTGAGGTAATTTTTGCCGTTTTCCAATGATCTCAAGTTTTTTCCATTGAGCAAATTCTATAGTGACTTGAATAAGTTGTAATTTGAAGGCGCTAAGTCAGAGGAATACAGTATATGGAGTAGGACATCCCATCCAAGTTACACCAATTTTTGTCGCATCTGTAAAAACACGTGGTCTTACGGTGTCCTGGTGGAAAACCATGCCCTTTCAATTTGCCAGTTCCGAGCATTTTTAGTTGATCTAAGGACAGAACTTGTTCTAATTTAATGTTTGGTTATGTGAAAGCAGTTCACAGTATAACACTTCCAATCCCACCAAATACATAGTATTATCTTTTTTGGATGATAACTGGTTTTTAGAGTGGTTAAAGTTCGTTCATTTTGTTTTGTCCTGGATCTTTCTCAATTCATGTCATACATGATCCATTTTTCATCATCTACGATAATCCATTTTAAAAATGTATCATTATCGTATTTCAAAAGCATATCACTGACAGAAATATGGTCCATCAAATGTCATTTTGTCAGATTATGTGGAACCCAATCATCATGATGATTCACATAACCTAGTATGCCCAAATGCCTTACAACACTCATTTGAGATACCTTGCATACCTCTGCAATAGAGGTAGCGCGATATAGTAGTGCGATGTAGATTATTTTCAAATAAAGTTGCGATTTAGTCATAAGTCTTTAAGTCTATCGGAGCATTCTTTGTCCTCTAAATCAAAACTGCCACTTCTAAAACAGGCAAATCACTTGCAATGTTTTCCACTACGGCATCATTCATAAACTGCACATATTTTTTTACCGTTTGGGCAGCATTTTTCCCTTTCCGGAAATAAAATAACATGACACTGCATAAGTGCAAGTTGTTTTGTGCATTTTTAAGTTTCAAATTAACATATCAAAAATCAATAAATCACTAAAAGATATACACCAAAAAATATGTACAAATGTTACCTGTCAAAATTAAATTGTGCCATTTATTAAGAAACGCTACAAACTTTTGATTCAAACCAATATATATATATATATATAAAATACATACACATTTTTTTTGTCTACTTACCACATTATTGTTGTGTTTTTGGTCAACATTATCTTGATTTACTAGCCAGTGAGATACTGAATTACTTGATTCAGTGAGATCTGACATTACATGTGCTTGTAATTGTTTATTTCTGAAATATAAACATTACACTATTAAATTTTAACTGTATTGACTTACATGAAATTTCTGTTTCTATTTATGTATGTATGCATATTCACACATAAAAGTTTCTAGCCTAATGATGTATAGCAGTAAAAAATATAACAACCATTTTTGCTTTTGTATTATATTTTTTCATAGCATCCAATTAATTCTACATGTTGAGAAAATATTCTGATTTTTTTTCTTAAAAATGGGTTAAAATTATCAGAATTTCATTTTTACTCTTAAAATTTTTTCATGAACTTTGATTTCAGTTTAAGAATAAATAATAATTGAATTTTATTATTACATGTGTTTAGTTACAAAAAGTATATGTATGAAAAAATAGTAGAATCAGTAATATAAGACAATAGGTTACTAATTGATTTTTGGTGCTTATTCCATATAGTTTAAATGCAGTTATGGCAAATTTGTGGTTCTTATATACGTTTGAAACTTTGAATTTATTTTCAAATGATTTTAACCCCAAAAAATATTCTAATACAAAATAATAAAAAAACATTTTTAAGGTATTCATTGCAATTAGCATATGTTAGTTTTTCAATTGCACCAAAGTGTACAAAATATATTCAATTTTTTCTACATAGTGTATTTTTTGACCCTTGATAAATTTGATACACCTGCTTTAATTTAAATAAAATGTGTACATACACACACACAAACTACTATTAGATGAATAAATTATATGCACATAAAAACATGATTAATTATATTCTTATATTGAAATAGCATATTTCCAATTATATATTAAATAAAGCTCTCAAGTTGGAGATTGGGCATGAGATTGACAACTCATTTTATAAAAACATATCACAAAATTCTGATAAGAAAAAAGTTTTATTGAGTTAACACTACCAGAGGTCAAAGTCCTATAGCACTGAAAAGTAGTAGTAGTCCTATTCATTAAATAACATTTATTTTACCTTGAATCTAATTGCATTATATGTTGCTGTGCCTGTAAAAGCTTATTATTGAGTCGTATTAATTCTTCTTCTAATGTAGCAGATTCAACACATTTAACAGAATATTTTTCTGATAAGGAAAGAATTTCTTGCTTAATTTCTTCCATTTCTTCCCTAAAAATAAAATTTTATAAATATATAATTATTTTCAAGAAAAATAATTAATTAAAATATTGATAGAAAGTTTATTTAAAACTTTATATAAATGTGTGTGTTTGTGTACATAAAAACACACAATTGTATTTGTTTATATCTTTTTTATGTTTTAATTAATCATTGCTAAAATATTACTTTATACTAAATGATTTAATTATTTTATCTTATTTACTCATGTTCTATATTATGTCCTGATTCACCACATAGCATTAATGAAGATGATTCTGAAGACAATTGCATTCTTCTTATAAATTCTTTTTTAAATTTTGCTATTTCTCGTTGAACTTCTGCTTCGTGTGCTTTTCGCATAGCATCAAGAGCAGCAAGTGTGGCTTGTGTTTCTTCTGCTAAAGCAGCTTCTTTTTCAAGTCGTAATTGTTCACGTTCTCTTTTGTGACGTTCTTCTAATTCGAATATAATTCGCCTATGAGAACTTTCCATTGCAACTAAACCTTTTTCACACAAAGCCTTAAATATAAAAAAGTTATAATGCACTTAGTATTATATACTTTAGTTTCATTTTTAATAAATACTAGTTATAAATAAATTTGTATTACAAAAATAAACTATTATTTTTGAATAAATATATGAAATTAGTATTTATAAATTTAAATAAATTTACTTATGTAAACATATACATATACAGTTATAATTTTGTAAATTATTTATTTTATGAGAATAACTTATTTTTTTATGAATTTAAAATTATATATAGAAAGAAATTTGTAAAGATTAGTTTAACATCTGTCATATATTATATACATATCAATATAAACATATATACATATTACTTTAAATTATAAAAACATTATTTACCCTAAGCTGTTCAATTTCTGCTTGATATTTTTGTCGAATATTATCTTCTTCCTGTAGAGCACGATTTAGAACAGACATATTGACTGACTGATCATAAGAGAGAACTTGTACATTTTCAATCTTTTGACAGTGTAATAAATTGTGTGTACAAATTTGCTTGTCTAGACAATTATCTTGGAGTTCTGTTTGTAAAATACTCTTATTTTTTGATGCATCATGTAGTGACTCATTACTGCTATTTTTTTGATCAGAGTGAAGTTGTTGCAATTTATCTTCATGCTCAAAATTTAATCTGTTTGTAAAAAAAGTGAATATAAATATATATATATAATAATAATAAATTTGTACTATAATTTTATTTTACAGTAGATTTCTGTACACACACACACACACACACACTAATAAAATACTGATTTACATAATTGTAGAATTTTATAAATATTTACCTATCAATAGTATTTTGTAACTGTTTACAATGATTACAGTTACGGCGCTTTAGTACACAAGATGTTAGTTCTACAATTCTTCGATGTAAATAAGAACATTTTCCACATATACTGTTCCAGTCAGTTATTTTACTATAGTCTATATCTTTTTCAGGATAAATTTTTTCTTCAATTTCAATATTTCCACCAATGTATTGCTCGATTTTATTTAATTCACGTTCAATAAGTGCTAAAGTATCAACTACATCTTTTATATAAATTTTATCTTTAGAAGAAATCGGATCTCCTTTTTTAATTAAAGGATTATCATATTCTTGAATACTATTCGAACAGGGAAAAGCAGAATGTTCGCACACGTTTTCATTTTCTGCAAATTTAAATATATTCAAAGAATCATTCCACTGATTTAAAGTTGTAATACGTGAATTTATTAAAGTTTTATGAATTATAAAATCAAAGAACTCTTTTAATAAATCTTTAGAAGCATTAAATTTATTCTTTTTATTTGAACAAATATCCAGATTGTCGTATTTTAATTTTTGTAGAGTAGTTTCATATATTGTTCTTAACTGGGTAACATACTCATTTATTTTTGACTGAATACTTTGTCGAATTTTTTTAGACCACTGTTGTAATTTATACATTTCTGATACATCAACATTAAAAGAATGATCAAATTTAATAGCTATATTTGATTCATAGGCTCGAATACAAAAGTCACTAATACGTGATACATCTAATTGTACTAGTCTATCATTAAATGTATCTGGATTTATACTTTGATTTTCTTTACTTTCAACAGCAAGACAGTAAGCAAGTTGATTTAATTTATGAGTTTCATAATCATTTGCTACAACATCTAATTCATCTTTTACTTGCGATAAATATTGAATTGAAGTATTAATTACATTTATTTTTGCATTAGATACACATTTGTTATTTCCTGGTTTTGGAGAGATTTTAACTACATTTCTAGATTTAGCATTATAAAAATCACTTGAAACTGGAATATTCAATTTACGTTTAAAATCAAAAATCAAATAACCTGTTTCATAAATAAAAAATTCAAGAGTGTTACTTTCAGTTCTATTAAATGAATGAAGAGCTTTGTGTACACATTCAATAGTTATTATTTCATATGCTAGTTTTCCAATTAAAACTTCAAAGTTGTTTCTTTTTTCCGAGTTATCATTTTCAGCAAGTTTACCATGTTCATGCATAATTTCATTTAAGTATCTTTTTAATGTATTTTTTGTATGTATTAAGATGTCTGGAAGAGATTCTGTGATTACTAATGAATTATATTTAGTTAGTGGTTTTGAATTTAATATTGTAAACAATTCTTTTAATACTGTTTTAATCAAATCGATATTTGTAAATTTTTTGCTCGAGTTTTTAGAAGACTGTGTATGATATTCATTTATGAGATCAAGACACTGGTTAACTTTTTCTTTGGCTAATGCGATATCAGTTTCCAAAATGTGTAGTTTATCTATTGATGTAATTTCATCAGTATTTGAAATATTATAATCTAATTTGTTTATAGTTTTTTTTGATACATTAACTTCTTCAACAGAACCGGGAAGTTGATTAGAGTCGAGTGCATCATTTATTTTCGATTCAAGAGAACTTAGTCTGATTAAAACTTTCATTGGTTCAGAACTAGTGACACTGTCTAAAGATTTTCTTCGTAGCCTTGCTTCTACACGTTTTAATTTTTTTTCTTCTTCTGGAGTAAGATTACTTGTTTTCAGAGGCAATGATTCATCTTCTTGTTTAGTAATTTTTACTGATGTGGTTGTAGGTTTTCCTGATTGCAGTGCTAGAATTTTCATTTCTAATTCATTCATTTTATCTTCGATTTCTTTGCTAATCGAAAATGACTCACGGCCTTTTAATGAAAGAGAACGACGCTTTCCACGACATTCTTGAAATTTTTGTTTGGATACTCGTAATCGTTTTTCTGTGTCGGAAAGTTTCGTTGTAAGATTATTGACTCTCGCAGCCATCATACCGAGTTGTGAATTATAACTATCTTTTTGCAATTTTATGCTCTGACGTAATACGATATTAACGAGTTCAAGTTCATCGTGTAATGAATATGATTCACGGAGTTTCGATTTCATAGTTTTTATTTCTTGCGCTGCCCTCTCGAAACGAGATTGTAAATTAACATATTCATGTATGATTTGATCTTTATTTAATTCATGTAAATTTAAATCCAAACCAAAACTTATAAGCTCACTTAAAGAATCAATACTTTTACTTTTTTCCATCATTTTAAAATCATAATTTTTATAGTCAGAATCTCGTGTTCGTTTAAAAAACCTGCCATCGACATCAACATCACGTACAAGATGATCATTAGAGTTATAAGGTTCAAATTTTAATTGTCCATTTGATGTTTCACAGGAAGATGTATGTAAGTTAGATATTCTAAATTTTTCTTCGGTTTCATTAGAAGATTCATTGTTGATTTCTTTTCGGTGATTCTTATCTAAATAATATAATTTTTTTGATATTTCAAGATTATTTCTACCTTCATTTAATTTCATTTCAGTTTTTTCTAGTAATGCTAATAATTCTTTCGTTTGCCTTTCTTGTGTTATCGCTTCCAAACCTATTTTGTATAATTCTGAATGCTGCTCTGTACTTTTTACTTCCTTAAAAGATTTATTTAAGCTGTCACTAAGATCATTTTCAGGAAAAATGTCATTTTCAATGTGTTCAAAGTAATTATGATGTTTTCTGGACTCATTTACAATCACTTGTTCAGGATCTGAAATTTCATCTTCCAAATAGGAAGGTATAGAATCATCTGTTCGAATTGAATCAATAGTCGAACGCCGAGATGACGGTGGAGAAGAACGTGATCTTTTACAAACTCGAGAACCAGAACTCGATCTAGATCGAGCTCTTTCTTTAACTCTAGAAATAGGTGTACGAGTTAAAGGTGGAGATGGTGGAAGTTGCTCACCCCAATCACCGTTTTCATACTGACTTCGCCCTAAAAAAAATTGTAAACTAAAATGTTGAATTTTTTTCTATTTTTTAGCATGTATTAAGAAAATATTTACAAAAATGTTTTTAGATTTAATGATAATTTCAGTAACACTGTTTATTATTTCATTTTAACAAAATAATCTATTGAATATAATCAAAAGTTTGGAATTCATACAATATACATCATAAATGAACATTTTTAGTTATGGCAATGCTTTAAATGTTGTTCACAAATTAGTTTATAACATACAAGTCATTAAATACACCATTTATATATGTAGTTGTCTATTGACTTTAATTATTAATTTACATTAACAAACAAAAATATAATTAACTTAAAAAAAATTATTATATAATCAAATTTTCATAAAAAAAATGAATTAAGATTTACTATTAAAGTATACAAAATAAAAAAATCAATTAATTAAAATTCAATATTAAACAATTAATTATTAATAAAATAAAAAATGAAATGTAACTCCTACTAAGTTTTAAATAGAAACGGCACATGGTATAAATTAAGGAATTTATTTATTTTTTATTGATTCCTTTTTAATTATATATCAATTTTTATATTCACCTTCAGAGGCAGTACGATATTCATCATCAGAAGATAACTGCATAGAGCGTGGTGTAACAGGTGTTAATGGTACTATGGAGTCTTTTTCAAGAGATGGAGGCAAATTTGTTACTTCTGAAGATTTTTCTGATAATTTTGCTGCACGTCTTAAAAGTGATATCCAATTATTTCGAATGACAGTAGTGACAGCAGAGAGTATTAATTTGTCATCATTCAGCAACTAAAAATATAAATTACATTACATATATATATATATATATATATATATATATATATATATATATATATATATATATATATATACATGAGGGTCATTTGATAAGTATGATAAATTTATTTATTGTTTAATTTAATTAAATTTTTCAATTTAGTTTTTCTTACTTTTTTACCATACTTATCAAACGACCCTCGTGTATATATATATATATATATATATATATATATATATATATATATATATATATATATATATATATATATATATATATTATAATAATAATTTGTTGCCTATAAATAAACAACACACATCACATTAAACTTATTTTTGTTACACATTCAGATTACTTGTAAATACATTTATTTAATAAAATTGTTAAAAAAATCAAATGTTCTAAAATAATTTAAAATACATTAAAATATAGTTTACTATCATAAAATATTCTTATAGAATTTATTATTAAGGACAAACCGTGAGTTGAAATCCAAAATTTCGTATAACTGGAACTTCAATAATGTTTGTTATACAATTTAAATCAATAACTCCATTTGCTGTTCCAACTTCTTCTGCAGATGGATCACGATAGTAAGAAAGACTGGATCCTTTTAGTACAAACCAATGTCTACTCCACTGATGATCCATTGATAATTTATTTAACCAACCTTTATTTATATTTAGTAATTTTTCAGCAGGTAGCGTATAGGTCAAATCTTTTACTGACATATATTGATTTGATTGATGTGATAATACTTGCTTACATCTATCCAAATCATTTTTATTCTGTAAAAATTTTTAATGGTATTATTAAAATTTCATAAAAATATATAAAATTAATATTTCTTACATTTGCTATATCAACATTTTCTCTCTGAGGTTTTTCAGAAATATTTCCTAAGATAATGTCTGTAGGATGACTAGAAGGTAAATTCAATATGGGTGAAAGTTCTCTACATTTCATTCCTTCTTTGTACTTATCTAAAAGAATAAAAAAATCAGATTATCATTTTTATAAGTTAATCATTTTATGAGTACATTCAAGAGTGATAATGATGAAATATTATTTTTTTTTATTGAAAGTGGTTAAAGTTAATAGAAAATTTAACAAATATTGTTCATTAACCATTAAAAGAAAATAAAGTGTATTATAGTTATATTGAAGAGTGATATTTATAAAATATCAAAAAACTAACTGTAAAAAATAGCAATAATGAAAATGCATATTTAATATTAAATTAAAATTGGTCTATTTAGGTATTATAAGTTCATAATAAAATGTTTATATGATATAAAAAGATAATTATAAAAATATTAATAACATTTAAAATGTATGTATTTTATTATTAACAGCGATTAAAGAACAATCTAATTTTTATTATTATTAAAAATAGTTGTTCTAATGAATCCGAAGAAGTGATACGTATTATATTTCAACTAATATTTATACTGAAATAAAAATTTATTTTCCTTATGAATCAAAATTACTAATAAAAGTAGCGATTTTAAGATATGAATATATTCAATATATTACTTAATGATTTGATTATCTTTTCATTTTTCACAAGTGCTAATTATATTTTAAATGACCATAAAATTATACACAATAAAATAAACATACATGAATTGGTACTTGTAATGAGCCAGTTGTTAGTAAAATTATCCACATTATTGTAATTAACAACTGACTCACTATCTTTTATGACAGACGATGATGAACATGATCTTTTCTTATCTCTATGTTGATGGCGAAATCGAGCTTTTTCATCAGGGCTAATTTTATCACGTGTTGGAGGAGATGCCGATGAGACCGGATTGTCTTTATACACTGAAAAATTTAATGAGATTTTTGCATGCATATGTGTGTATGTGTATATTCATGAATTACTTGTGTCAATATTATAAATTCAATTTATGAATAAATAATGAAAGTAACTTGCTAGTATTGTAAAAATATTAAAACTACCTTTTGTTTCCACGCCAGATGTTGAATTCGTATTTTCTGAAGTTACTGGTGTATCTGGCATTGACTGCTGATTCCATTGTTGTAGTTTGTTATTAGTACCAAAATTGCGACGTGAAATGACAGGTTCAGTATCACAACTATTATACCTTGGTCTAATTGGATTCGGAGTTTCGCCTGCAATTTTTATTTATAAAATTATAATTCAAAAGTAATAGCACAATACATTTACCATACAACTTTTTAGCTATAGATGTGATGGCATTAGTAAATCGTACTACAGTAGTTAAGCTACAATATTTAATTACTAATTGCTACAAACAGTATACAAATGACTGAGTTGTAATAAAATTTTCAATTTAAAGAATTATCTTTTTGAATATACAATAATTAATTGTTACTAATAAAATATTAATATTACAATATTATATTATGGTATTATTGAAATGTCATGAAAAGGTACAACAGCAAAAAGTAATGATAAAACAGTACAATGTATTAAATAAGTAAATGAAATATTTTTATAAATAATAGATTATACTGTTAAAATTATAAAATAATTTAAAACATGTTATTAAAAATATTTATTTTAATAAAGAAGTATGAGTAAATATCGAAATATAATAACTTATTTATTTATTAGTTAAAAAAATAATTATTTTAAGTCAAAATAAGTAAGTACAAATATAAAATACTTACTTCTACAAACAGTTTGTTGTTGGATGATTGTCGTAGACTGACCTCCAGGAAACGTTGCATTTCTTTTGTGCCGTCCCTGAAAATAAAACATATATTTTTCATTAAAATTGTTAATAATGAGAATATGTATTATTTATTTGAAAAGTAATATTTTAAATAATTCAAAAATAATATTTTTTTGTTAAATATTATTCTTTTATTGCAATTAAAGATATATTTATGCATCTTACATAAATGCAAGACTATTATTATATGTATGTGTCTCGAGTTTCACTTTGAGCCACTATAAATTCAAAATAAAAAATACATACAATGTATAAACAAATAGAAAATAGTAAAAAAAAACAGTCTAACAAAATATTGCCAATAATGAAGTAAAAAATATTTACCTGTAAAAATCAACTGTGCAAACACTTATCTTTTATATATGGTCTTTATTTCTTTTAATACTGAACGGAAATAGCTTTTTGTAATTTTACAGGATTATATAAATATTTTATTACTATCTATAAAAATGTTAGGAATTAAGGAATCATTTTTTGCACACATTTAATGTAGTATAATTTAACTGCAATTTCCAGAAACATTAATTAAGACTTTAGGACAAGGAGTGCTGCTAGTGGATTATTTCGTAATGATTCGAGAAGTTTAAGAGGATCATATTTTGATCAAATAAACTTTGTTTCATTGAAAATACATTATATGAATCAAAGCTTATAAAATCAATAATTTTACTTGGCTAAATTTAATATATATTTTATATAAAATAAATGAATTTAAATCGTTCAAATTGTTTTTATTTATTTATTTTATTTTTTTTTTGATCAAAATATTTATGAGTGTAGATAAATGTGTTTTTATGTTTTAATATCTTATTAAAACATGGAATGTAATAAAATTAAGAAAATTTTTATGAAAAATAACAAATTTAGGTCTATACATAAAATAATTCGTAGTTAATGACTAAAATATAAGAAATCAGACCCATAAATTTTCTTTTTGATTTAATATTCGTATTTTGTATAAAATTATGCATTTTTCAGTTAAGCCATTTGTTTAAAATTTACTCAATTTCATGAATACAAATTGAATTTTGGTATATCTAAATATTCGAAAAAATTGAAATGTATAAATTATTTTTAATGATGGAATACTTTAATTTTTCAACGGAGGTGTACTTTTTGTTATCTGTATTGATGTTTAATATTTTCGTGGTCTGAATGTATTTCTTGCAAAAGTATATTTGATTTATATGGCCCAAATAGGACTGAAGGCTACATTCATCAGTTTTAATTGGGCCATCCTATGCATATGTATGGGCGTGCATGAGTGTGAGTACGTGCGTGCGTGCATACGTGTGTGTGTGTATATATATGTTTTATTTTAAATAATTGAAATTGCAATAATTAAAATAAGACATAATTATTTTTCCAATCAATCAACAGCGTACAACAAAATACTGAGCAATCATCAATCCATCAGTCCAACAACTGTGGCTCGAGGAGCTCTTCTATCTGTCGTTGTTACAATCTCATGGCTAGAATTGTATGTTGTTCTTTCAACATTCAGATTAGAACTGATTTACCCACCCAATGTAACAAGTAACAAAGAAACCTCTAGTTCTTATTATCGCGATATTTTATCGACAATCAGAAATTGATTGTCGTGTTTATTATAGGTCTAAATAATTCTTAACGGAATTATTTGTCAACAATTAACGCATGAATTATGTATGCTGTTCCCGTGGGGACAACCTTGGGAAAGTTACGTGTGTTTCATATAACTTATGTGTATATATATATATATATATATACACACATACATACATACTAACATATCTTTATTATATTAGGAAAAAGAGTTCATAATACAACATGAGATAATTCATATTTTAATGTTTATTCTTTTGCTTATCTTTTTAAAACAAAAAATATAGTTATAAATCAAATAAATATATTTTTTCATTTTATAATTAATTATAAGTATTTTTACATAAAACTTGAGGTCAAAGAATAACGTACAAAAAATCTAATTGAAACTATAATTTATAATTTAGCACAGTTAATAATTTAATGTAATCATTATCGGATGTTTTTTGTTGAAAGAAAGATTTAGTAATATATTAGTGAAAAGTGTTTTTTTGGAACGAATTATTTTAAATAAAATATTTTATTATAAATTGTGCATAAAAAGACGAAAATGAACGGACTGTAAGTGGTTTAAAATAATATTTTTATTTTATTTTTTCATAAAAAGATCAAACATTATACACACACACACACACACACACACACACACACATATATATATATATATATATACATACATACATGCATACATACATTGATACCATATTAAATTATATATATTTGTGTTTTATAAAAAGATAAATAGAATAAAATTCAAAAGCACGAACTTTTATTCTTTATTTTTACACCAATTGAGTAAATGTGTGAGGAGTATGTTTATATTCAGTTTATTATTAATTATTAACTGATAAGTCTCTTTTTATTATTTTTTCTATTTAGGTATTTTATTACTTATTTTTCCATAAATTATATATTCAAAAATTATATATATATATATATATATATATATATATATATATATATATATATATATATATATAATATAATATAATATAATATAATATACACATCCACACAATAAATGTGAATCACGTTAACTATGACGAAATAAACAATTCCTATAAAAATAAAATCAATATGCATAAATTTAAAACCTAATTTTCAGATATACGCAGACAATTATGACTTGTCCTTGTTCAGGAAGAACTCAAGTTCCACCAGACTTAGCTGAAGTAGTATCGAAACTCAATCAAGGCTATAAAAAACTATATCATTCAAAATCAAAAAGTTTATTAAAAAAGTACTTGACACGCGATTTGTTCCATGTATTAAAAGTGAAAAAAACAGTATTGAGTTCAAATTTACTTGATGTGATTCAGTCAGGTAATTGAACAAATATTTATCAGGAACGAATATTAGTATGCTTTCAATGGATATGCAATAGAAAATCATTATATATTCACATGTAAATTTAATTTACTTACAAATAAATAAATGGTCAATTAAATGAAAGTAATTAAAATAAACGACCATTATAAATTATTACTACTAATTAATAAAATCAGTATACTGTTATTTTACTTCAATTTACAAAAATTAGAATTAAAGAAAAATTTTTTTTCGATAAGATATATTGAAGTAGTTTAAAGTAAGTCAATTAAAGTGCACAATTCACTTACACGTGTCTAAGTAGCTAATATTTTATTTTAAAATAAATGTTTATAATTGTCTATGTAGTATTATTTTTTTTTTTTTAGTTTTACATGACTCAAACATGTTTTTTCCATTTTTATATTCATATATTTATATAAAAAAGATAGATACTTGTAAAATTAGTTCTGTTAATAGTATGGTTAAATTTATTATAACACATGAATTAACATTTTTATTTACTAAATGTTTTTAAATATCTTTATTTACTAAGAGAATAGATACAAAACTATTGTGTATAATATACATACATACATTCATATATATATATATATATATATTTAATATTTTGTTAATTTATTTATAAATAACAGGTCTAACATTTTATGATTCTTCTATTGGAATTTATGCACCGGACATTAGTGCATATAAAGTATTCGCAGATTTATTTGATCCGATCATTGAAGATTATCATCAAGGATTTGGAAAGACTGATAAACACCCAGATGAGGTAAATATTGAATATAAATTATATACATATATATATATATATATATATATATATATATATATATATATATATATATATGTGTGTGTGTGTGTGTATGTGTGTGTGTGTGTGTGTGTGTGTGTATGTATGTATTTAGATATGTATGCACACATAAATAAAAAATATACATTATATTATGTTCTATACTTTAGGATTGGGGAGATTTGGAAAGTCTAGAGACAAACATCGATCCTACTAATGAATTTATTATTTCGACACGTATTCGTTGCGCTCGCTCTTTATCCGATTATCCTTTTAATCCTAAATTAACAGAGGAACAATATTTAGAAATTGAAAACAAAGCAATAAAAGCATTAAGTAATCTAGATGAAGAGCTAAAAGGAAACTATTATCCATTAAAAGAAATGGACAAAGCATTACAAAAACAATTAATAAACGACCATTATCTTTTCAAACAAGGCGATCGATTCTTAAGAGCAGCCAATGCATGCAGATTTTGGCCAACAGGAAGAGGTATATTTTATAACGAGGATAAAACATTGTTGGTCTGGGTGAATGAAGAAGATCATTTAAGAATTATTTCAATGCAAATGGACGGAAATATCGGAGAAGTATATGCACGACTAATTAAAGCTGTTACTGAAATTGGGAAAGAAATTAATTTTGCACGCGATAGGAGACTTGGATATTTAACATTTTGTCCTACAAATCTAGGTACAACAATTCGTGCATCCGTACATATTAAACTTCTCAAATTGTCAGAAGATGAAGATAAGTTAAATGAAATAGCAGAAAAATTCAACTTACAGGTCAGTTATTCATATTATATATATATATATATATATATATATATATATATATATATATATATATATATATATATATATATATATATATATATGTATGTGTGTGTGTGTATGTGTACACACATGTAAGTAAACAGGATTTAATTAAAATTAAACCATTTTACTTAAAATTTATGTACACAAATTGATAATTTTTAACATTTGTTAATTTAATATATTTTTAATTAACATTCATATACATTTATAATGAATTATGGACATATTTTTGTATAGGTCCGAGGAATACACGGTGAACATTCTAAATCTGAAGGAGGAGTTTATGATATTTCTAATAAAAAAAGGCTTGGACTTACAGAATACGAAGCAGTCCAAGAAATGTACGACGGAATATCAAATATTATTGAAATAGAGAAGGAACTGCAAGAAGTAATTTCAGATTCGGATAGCAAAACTTCGAATAGTAAAACTTCGAACAGTAAAACTTCGAATATCAATTAAAAACCATAGAATATGTTCGTACGATGATATTTTAGGTTTTAATAAATCAAATCTATGCAAATATGTTATTTTATTTTTAAAACGAAAAATTTTATATAGTAAGGGAAGTCGATATATTCTATGGAAGGTAATTAAAATTGTTGATTAAAAATATTTTTCTGAAAAATTAATTTCAAAGACTTTTTTTAAAAAGAATATTGTTGAAGAAATAAAATGTTAAAGAAATACAACCTATTAATGTATAATGTTGTGAACTGGTGTTTTTTTTTTACGTCTTTACAGTGTTATTTTGCGAATTATTATGCATATTATTGCACGTACGCATCATTATATTTTATTAGAAGTACAAGTACGTACATCCGACTAATTCTGCATTTATCATGAATTTGGCATAATTGGTTTGACAATGAGGTTAATTCTCGTTTATATTAATGATTACTCACCTAAATTCAACAAGATCTTATAAAAATGTTCAATATTTGTTAGTTTTTTATATTTCATTTTCACGTCGAACGCTATATTATTTTTGTTAAAGATTTAAAGTTTATTAATTGGCAGGATAATTAATACATTTAAGTAAAATATGACGCAATATATTATTTACGACCTGTCTTATAATTATAATACCAATTATGAAAAAAAAATGTTAATTCTCATGATTTAGTAATAAATAAAATAATAAAATTGGCTATTTGCTCATCAAGATTAAAAAAAATCATTTTTTTATTAGTTATTTAATGACAAAAAAATCACTTTAAGAGACCATTTAATTTAAACCAAAATTAAAAAGAAATACACAAGTAAAATTATTTAAAAAATAAAAAAAGTATATATAGGGTCATCGAAATGTGATGCCCCTGCATTTGTGTTTTATTAAAAAGAAACTATACATGTTTTCCTATACACCCACCCTATACAAATGTTTCTTTTTAATGAAACACAAATCTAGGCATCACATTTGGATGACCCTATATATATATATATATATATATATATATATATATATATATATATATATATATATATATATATATATATATATACGAGTGTTATTTGATAAGTATGGTAAATTTATTTTCAATTTAGTTTTTCTTACTTTTTTACCATACTTATCAAACGACCTCGTATATATATATATATAGAGAGAGAGAGAGAGAGAGAGAGGGAGATTTGACATTCCTGTTGGATAAAGATTTTAGTAAAAAATTCTTAAAGACTTTGTCGGATAAAGATCTTATGAAACGTCTTCTCATTTGAATAATCTAAAATCTGATTTCGTTACGTTAATCTTAAATTTGACAACCTTTTATTGAAATAAAAAAAGTATTATATTAAACAATAGACAAATTACCTTGGATCTGGTGAATACTGTTAATACGTCTGTCCACCAACGAGCTTCTTCGCGACAAGATGCTTTGACGAAATGAACTCGATCCGGTGCAGTTAATGCTAAACTATATGGATGCCCAGTTACGTCTTCAGCACTTGATACTTCCAATACTTGGTTCATGTCTATAACAGCTTGTGGAACTGTTTCTGGCTGAAAATAATTTATAATTTTGAAACGCAATGAGATCGAGTTGAAAACGAAATCAATAAAATTATGAAAAATTTTCGAATCTTACAAATAATAAATGGGATCTATATAAATAAGTCATTTTTAATAAAGAAATAATCTAGTAACACCAAAAGATTTTATAAATATTCAACAATCAATTATTGTTCACTTTTCACTATGTAAATAATGAAAAATATTTTTATGCGTAAATTGATGTGATGAAATAGCTATGCTGTCACCTTATAAAACATTGAAAATATATATCGAATTACACATTGTACAAAAAAAATAGTGGAAAAAGGAATAATCACTTTTATTGTTTCTGTACTGATTATTTCGATTTATTTTTAATATTTAAAAAATATTATATTTTACCTATTGTTTGATAAAAAATTATAAATATTATAAACAAAGTTCAAAATAAAAGTTTATGTGTATGTTTTTTCTTTTTAACAATGTAAATGAGTTTTAAAAAACAAAATGTTTAGAAAGCTATATTAACACTAGGTTTACGGACGTTTCATGTATACCTATCTTTACGGACACGGGTCAATTTGACGCATGAACAAAATCATACATTTTCTTTAAAAAACAACAATTATATAATATTAACTTATAAATGAAACTATAAGATATACATTTATATAAAATTTATAATATTTAACATTATATAACATTACATTTATTCTGTGTATCTTTTACACTTATATACTGGTAAAAAAAATTATCAGTTATATTCCTGTCTTGATGTAAATATGATTCGGCTAACTTTAAAACTATAAAATCCGTCCAAAAGTGTTGAAGTTTGCGTTTCATCTTTACCCCGATTAAGGAAACCATTTTTTAGATATTTTGAATTTACATGTACTGCCAACCAAAACTATATGCTAAATTTATGTGGCTTATTTAGTACATATTGCGTGAATCTGCATCGACTTTCGTAGGGAACAGTTGCTCGTCTATTGAAATATTTTCGTAAGGTTTATAACAGGATTGGCTATTATGTATTAATTTGTTCCATATTTCAGATATCAATGCAAATTTATCTGTACGTAAACGTTCGGATCGTTCTGTTATTTTATCAAATCATATGAATCGAAGAATTTGCATAAATTTATTTCTAGGCATTGTGTTCGAGATGAAAACGGGTCCCGATTTCTTCGACCATAAATAAAAATCTTTCAGTGACTGCTTCATATGCCTTTTTTGTATTAGAGTTTTCCAACTAGCATTAATGCTTATTTTACGATTGCGTCAAATTGACCCGTTCCGTAAAGATAGGTATACCACATACATAATTTCTAAATTAGAAAGTTTTGAAGAAAATTAATTTCCCTATTTTATTTGTCTCGTTAAATGGATAAAAGTCAGTACAAGTGGTAGAAGAAAAATGTAAACGGTTTCTGTAAATTCCCTCATGAAATTCGGAATGTGTCAAAATGACGCGTCCCGTAAACCTAGTGTTAATGTTTCTGTGTAGTCGATGTTTACTATAGATTAATGGTCTGATGTGCATTTAGATCTAATGTCAATACAACCAAAATTTGTTTTGTCCGAAAAGTCTGCTTAAAAATCTATCTTTTTTCTATTTTTTGTTAATTTTAATGTCATAAAATTTGTCTATTCGATAATACCTGTAAAATTTAGAGAAAGTTCAAAAACGAATTTCCTTTATCTCTTTCTATATAAAATAGTTCTACCAAAAAATGTATGTCATTAATGTTTACGCTACTCCGAACGTAAACGATTATATCGATAATTAATGATTGCAATTGGAGAGTGATGTAAAAATGTCAACACATATCACTTTGTAGTTGTAATCGTTAAACTTCGGAGGTAATCATTCATGATCGAAGTAGATTAATAATAATTTTTCGATGGAATTATTTTATATATATATGTATATATATGTATGTATATATATATATATATATATATATATATATATATATATATATATATATATATATATATATATATATATATATATATATATATATATATATATATATACATATACAAATAAAGATAATTCTAATATGCAACAATATGTGAAATACTTACATGTTCATCAACTGAGTAATTTAATTCTCCGTCGTCGTATAAAACAAACCATCTTCGTTGCCATCTCTAAAACAAATAAAAATTAATTTAAATGATTACATACATTACTTTTTAAATCATTATATATATTTTTAAAAAATATTCGTGTAGATCATTCATATATGTATCAATGTATTTGATTCATATAATGAATTAGAAGTTAAAAAGCACTGTGCAATTTTAAGAATTTTTGAATCTAAATTTTGTAGGTATTTCAATAATAAGAATTTTACAAATATGTCAGTAAATATGAACGGAAGATATATATTCATGTACTAGAAAATAGCAGTGCGGTAACGTGTAATTCAAAAGAAGGTTTTTATTGAACTTAACGAATTGCGATTATAGTGACATCTCTTGAATTCTTATTTCTGGTGATAATGAAAAAAACTACAGTGGTAGCATTGAGTATTTCCTTATTGTTTTAGGTAATTCCCCTATTTATTCATTTCATTCATTTATCAACTGTGAGCGAAAATAGCAGTGCGAAATATTTGTAGTCAAAAATTAAAGTTCTTGTGAGTTTTTTTTCTTAATTTGAATTTAAAAGGTAAATTAATAAGGCGTTTACTAATTAAAATCTGTTTTGGTATCATTATTAATATATTACAGAGTTTCAACAGCCAAAAAAGAAGAGGGGAACGTACTGAATTTGAACCAATATTCACCAAAAAAAAAACAATAAAACATGGTGGATGCAGTGTTATTGGCGTGAGCTTGTTTTTCTTGGTTTGGTGAAGGTCCAATTTATTGGATTAAGGAAAAAATAGATGCTGAATTATATGTAAATATAGGATCATCCAAATGTGACTCCTATATTTGTGTTATTAAAAAGATACAAAATAAATTATACACATGTTTCCCTATACACATGTTTCTTTTCAATAAAAGAGACATTTAGAAGTCAGATTTGGATGATCCTATATATAAAACAACATAATGCTTCCGTTTGCTGAGGAAGAAATGCCGTTGCACTAGGTACTTATGCAAGACAATGATCTAGAGTATACATTAAAGAAAGCGAAAAATGGTTATCTGATCATAAGGTGAATGTTCTTCCTTCGCCTGCTCAATCTCCAAACCTCAGCCCAATTGAAAAAATATGAGTTGATATTAATAAAGACATATATAAGAAGCCAGACCTTACAATAGGCATTAATTGTGGTTGGTTTGGAAGGCTATTCCTGAAAACTGATGTAAATAATTAATTGAGTCCATGCTACGAAGGTGTCAAGCTGTTTTTAAAAAAACAAAGATCACGGAACAAAATGCTAAATGCTGAAAATTATCAACAGTGAAAAACATTAACTTGAAAGAGAAAAACTGAAATGCTATTTTAACGAACAATTTAATTATTGAATTTTTATCTTTTTATGATTAAGGATAATTATTCTACTTTGTTTTGAATATAAAAATATTATAATAAAATTTATAATGCATACCTAAAATATTTGTTTACTTTTACTTATGTTGTATAAAATTACCAATATAAAAAAGTAAAGTAACGTTGCTATTTTCACGAACATGACTGTATATACTCGTGTTTATATATATATATATATATATATATATATATATATATATATATATATATATATATACATACATATATATATAAGGAAAATTGTTTGAATTTATATGAAAATTGGGCTAACTTATTGATCAAACAACATAAATTATTGAACACTATTAAACGACAAAGTTAAAAGAAAGTAAGTTTGTATGAAAGCGACAACATTTAACAGGCGGTGATTGGAAAAATGTATCTCCATTTCACCATAACGGTTTAGAAAAACGTTTGTATTCATAGCACTACACTTTTCTTTTCGTTGCATGTGTTATTAGAGATGAAATGACTTTTACGAAATTCGATATATATATATATATATATATATATATATATATATATATATATATATATATATATATATATACAGGTTATAAGAGACGCAAATTTTGAAAATAAAGGAATCAAAGTAAACGGAGAATATCTATCACATCTAATATTTGCAGATGATATACTACTTATAAGTGAAAAACCGGAAGAATTACAAACATTACTCGAAACCCTCTTAGAAAAAAGCCGAAAAGTAGGGTTAAAAATAAATATGGGAAAAACCAAGGTCATGTTCAATAATTTCGCTGAAAGAAGTAAAATACAATTAGAGAATCAGTACCTGGAACAAGTGGACGAAATAAAATACCTAGGGAAAACTATAAGATACGATGGTGATTTATGGCCAGAAATCAAATCGAGAATCAAAGCCACATGGGCAACATTTGGGAGACTAAATAGTATAATGAAAAGCAATATACCAATCAGTTTAAAAAGTAAGGCATATAACCAATGTGTACTACCGGCCTGTACGTATGGAGCAGAAACTTGGACTCTAAACACAAGAATGAAACAGAAACTGCTAACTGTTCAGAGAAGTATGGAAAGAATAATGTTAGGAATTTCCAAACTGGACCGAAAAACAAGTAAATGGATAAGGGAACAAACAAAAGTAATGGATATAATAGAGCAAGTTAAATCGTTGAAATGGACATGGGCAGGACATATAGCGAGAAGAGAGGACAACAGATGGACGAAGATTGTTACGGAATGGAGACCAAGAGATAAAAAGAGACCCAAAGGAAGACCACATCAAAGATGGAGAGATGAAATTGTGAAATATTGTGGAGGGCAAGGTTGGATGAGATTGGCCAGTGACAGGAAAGAATGGAAGAGGCTCGGAAAACTCTTGTTTTTTAATTATGACATTCGACGAGGCTTTCGCCCAGCAGTGGGCTGATGTGGGCTGGAGATGATGATGATGATGATGATGATGATATATATATATATATATATATATATATATATATAACATACATGAAAAAAATTAAAGGAAAATGTATGTCCAGAACAATTAAATATTCTCGTTCTCTTTTCGTCCGATTGTATATTAATGGAACGAAATTTGAACGTTAATATTTTCATTATTCACATCACAAAAAAAACATTCGCATTTTTGCGATCTTATTTAATTTACAATGGAAAAGTTTACAGTTAATAAAAAATAAATTCATTTAACAATCTCTTTGTTTAAATTTATGAAGATTGCCAGTTAACAAAAATTTTGATATTTTTTTAAGATTACTAAATAAGTCTTTAAAATACTGAAAAATTATTTTAAAAAATGGTTTATTATCAATGTTTAGTATATTATTAATTTTCATCAAAAAAATCATAGAAAGGTACGTTTATTATAAAGCATAGACATTTTTGAGACAAATGTATATTTTGACTGTCACTTAAAAACAATATCACGTTTTAGAAAAAAAATACTATATAAATATTAAATATATATTTGTAGCAAATTTCTGTAATATACGGTTTTCTATTGCAACTACGAATCATTAACAACAATTTTATGACATTCCGTAATCCATGTTTGAAAATCATACTACAATTAAAATTCGAATTCCATTATAAAAATATGAAGAGCAGTTATTTTGTACTGTTTTATGAAAATTTTCATTTCTAAAATAAAAATACAATTATAAAGAAAATAATATTTATAATGAATTATGACCTTTTCTAATAATACTTCTACTGATTATTTTTAGTCGATTTTATTTTACATTTATATGCCATGTGTTGAAAATCAGTGATTTTTGTATTTCATACACTAATAAATAAAAAGGTAAAATAAAGGTGATATTAGATATTAGTATCCCGTACGGATATATTTGTGAATATGTAATAAAATAGTTGTTTCAATGACAACTACTTTGCTAGTCATCGTTCCGGAAACTAACTTTTGCACGTGAAATTTTATTTTCCACCATTCATTGTTTATATTAAAGCAGTGAAACATTCAGCTATAAAACAATACGTATATAAATAGACATTATAAGGACATTTTTTTGCGTTATGTGATATAATAAAAATAAGTACAATTTTGCTGCAACTTGTATAAAATTATACGCGTAACATACATAGATATTCGATCATTAAATTGACGGTTTTACAAGAATCCATTTGCGTTATCGTACCTCATTCGCTACAAACATTTCGTTCCGTATTCAACTCGTATTCATTTAACATAGAAACATTTACAATTATGTCAATACAGTTTCACTTTAAAGTGCTCGTAGCAAATGATACTATGAAAGACATAACTTTCCAAGAAAACAATTATTCTTTTTTCGTGTTTCTCTTACACCTGTAATATGGTTGTTATATTAAACATATGTTATAGTGTTTCCACTTATACAGCTATTAATATAATTAAGATATTTACCAATCTTTTCTACAATATACATGTACACAAAACAGATGTCCCAATATATATATATATAAATATATATACACATACATAATATGACATACCGCAATTAATTCAGCTCAATATTTAAGTTTTTCAAAGATTTTATTCTTAACACTTTCAATTTAATGTCAAACATTGATATTTGTCAATAAATTATTATCAAAGCTTATGGTCAATAAGGACGTTTGTCATTTTTCTAATCAAGATATAAATAAAAATATATTAGGTTAAAAATTTGTTTCCATAAATTGGTCTAAGAATCACTAACATATATATATATATATATATATATATATATATATATATATATATATATATATATATATATATACGAGGTTGTTTGATAAGTCCGTGTAAAAATAAAAACTGCTTCATTTTTTTGAATAAATCGTTTTTATTTTTCAACATAGTCTCCTTTTAGGCTTATACACTTCATCCAACGCTGCTCTAGTTTGTTGATCCCTTCCGAATAATAGGATTTGTCCAAGTCTGTAAAATAGTCATTCGTTCCTGCAATCACCTCCTCGTTCGAATAAAATCTTTTTCCCGCGAGCCATTTCTTCATATTAGGGAACAAATAATAGTCCGATGGAGCCAAGTCTGGAGAATAGGGGGATGTGAAACGATTTGGAACCCTATTTCCATTAGTTTTGCGGCCACAACTGCTGAGGTGTGAGCTGGTGCGTTGTGGTGATGAAAGAGGACTTTTTTGTGGGCTAATCGGGGACGTTTTTCTTGCAACTCGGTTTTCAAACGATCCAATAACAATGAATAATATGCACCTGTAATGGTTTTACCCTTTTCCAAATAGTCGATAAAGATTATTCCTTGCGAATCCCAAAAGACAGTCGCCATAACCTTCCCGGCCGAAGGAATTGTCTTCGCCTTTTTCGGAGCAGATTCCCCCTTGATAACCCATTGTTTAGACTGCTCTTTGGTCTCAGGAGTGTAGTGATGTATCCATGTTTCATCTACAGTGATGAAACGACGCTTAAAGTCCTGCGGATTTCGCTGAAACAGCTGCAAACCGTTCTTGCAACACTTCACACGACCTCGTTTTTGGTCGATCGTGAGCAATCGCGGCACCCACCTGGCGGATAGCTTTTTCATGTCCAAATGTTGGTGCAAAATATTATGTACCCGTTCACACGAGATGCCTACAGCACTAATAATCTCACGCACTTTCACTCTTCTGTCATCCATCACCATATCATGGATTTTATCAATGATTTCTGGAGTGGTGACCTCAACAGGGCGTCCAGAACGTTCAGCGTCTCTTGTGCTCATATGGCCACTCCGAAAATTTTGAAACCACTTATAAACCGCACTAATCGAAGGTGCAGAGTCACCATAATGTTTATCAAGCTTCTGTTTAGTCTCCTGAGGCGTTTTGCCTTTAATGAAGTAGTGTTTAATCAAGACGCAAAATTCTTTTTCGTCCATTATTTGACAATCACTCGATTTCCTTGATTCCAACGATTGTCAAACACAAAGGAATAGACCGATATGGCTGAAACTTGATGTGTGTTCTTCCAAGAGGTGCTACTAATTAAAAATAACCTCGATATGCACCAGTGGTGCCATCTTTCGGAATTTACACGGACTTATCAAACAACCTCGTATATATATATATATATATATATATATATATATATATATATATATATATACAAATGTGTATAACTGTGAGTCAGAATTTTATTTAAAGTGTACAATATTTATACATTTCACATTTATTTAAATTTTATTACAACCAAAACTTTTCTGATAACGATGAAAATTAGTATGTTTTAATTAACTGCAAAACTTCGTTAAAATAATATTTATTATTAACCGTTTGAAACCTAATAATTATACATATTAGATATAAGTAAAACTTTATTTAAAGAAGTTGTAAAACAAAATAGTTAATTAACCGACAGTTAATGTTTTTGTAAAGTAAATGTAACTAACTGCAATAAGACACTATTTTCAAATAAATTTATAATGGAATTACTCATGTTCATTTCTTCTGATTAAATATAAATGAATTTATTATCACATTTAATTTATAACATCTAAACTTGGTATATTAATCAGTATCTAATTATAAAACTCATTGAATTTCAGTAATTTTAATTAAAGAATCCATTTTTATCAGCATTCAATATAATCAAAATAGATAATATATTCTTTACGATTGTCTCAAATATAGACAACACTCATATAACACGATACAACGTGATTTCGATAAAACACAATTCAAATTGTAATAACACTTTATTTTTTCATAAATTGTTCACTGCGCAATTTAAAAACAAATTTTATTTTCGTTAAATTTATGCCTGCCTGTATCACGCATGTAGAGTTATAAGTAGCGAATTTATATTAGGGGAAAAAACTTTTATCAGTGATCTGAGCTATACATAACGCGATTTATATATCGCAGCATTTCTATGGAACCCTAACATCCGCATTATACGAGGGTTACCTGTACGAGGGTACTCGCATAAGTACCCGGCCTGATCTAGAGATGGCGGTAGTTGTTTGAAAAATATCACTGTATTAGAAAGTACACAATCTATAAGCATATGTTTCAAGTTTGAGGACGCCACGTTGTTTAGTATTTGTTTGGCAGCCATCAATAGTGAACGTTTTCAGTGAATTTGTGAAAATGGAGAAAATTGGTCATCGTTACGTGATACAATACTTTTATTTGAAAGGCCTCAGCCCAACCAATATAAAAGCTGAACTGGATTCTACTCTGGGTGAGTCTGCTCCTTCGTTTACAACAGTGAAATATTGGGTAGCAGAGTTTAAACGAGGCCGTACGAGCTGCCAAGATGAGCATCGTTGTGGTCGACCAAATGAGGTGACGACTCCAGAAATGGTGAAGAAAATCCACAAAGCGGTACTGGATGATCGTCGACTGAAAGTGCGCGAGCTAGCAGACATAGTAGGCATTTCAAAAAGTGCGGTACATCGCATATTATCTGAAAATTTGGACATGAGAAAGCTGTGTGCAAGATGGGTGCCGCGTTTGCACACACTCGAGCAAAAACAGTGTCGTGAAGATGTTTCAATTGAGTGTTTAGCGAAATTTCACAGCAACAAAGCAGAATTTTTGCGCCGTTTCATAACCATGGATGAAACAAGGGTCCATCACTTCACACCCGAGACAAAAGAACAATCAAAACAATGGACTGAAAAGGAAGAACCGGCTCCAAAGAAGGCGAAGACCGTTTCATCTGCAGGCAAGGTCATGGCGTCGGTTTTTTGGGATGCGCGTGGGATAATTTTCATTGACTATCTTGAAAAAGGAAAAACTATCAACGGCGAGTATTATGCGAACTTATTGCAACGTTTGAGCGAAGAAATCAAGCAAAAACGGCCGCATTTGGCTAAGAAGAAAGTGTTGTTTCATCAAGACAATGCACCAGCTCACAAATCCGTTATTGCAATGACCAAAATTAATGAATTAAAGTTTGAATTGCTACCTCATGCACCCTATTCGCCAGATTTAGCCCTCTCGGATTATTTTCTGTTCCCAAACTTGAAAAAATGGCTCAGTGGTCAAAGATTTCCCAACGATGAAGAAGTGTTGTCGGCAGTTAATGGGTATTTTGAGGAGCAAGACAGTTCTTATTATAAAAAGGGTATCGAACTTATTGAATATCGCTGGGAAAAGTGTATAGAGCTGAAAGGAGATTATGTTGAAAAATAAATATATTTTTTTCCAAAATTTTTGTGTTTTCTTTGTTGGGTCGGGTACTTCTGGGACCACCCTCGTACATTCTAATCTTTGAAAATTTGAATTGTAATTAAATTGTCATTTTTATCATAATATACGGTTTTATCTTAATAATGATGGTTCATATATTTATCGCGCTTGTAGATATTTTTTTGTTTAAAATTTATTTTCATAACCTCATTTTCATTTTATAAATTATATTTTATACAACAGCAATAATATTAAGTTTTTATATTAAAGTTTACTCATTTGTTTGATTAATAAAAGTAACGAGTATATGCATAAGTGTATATTAAATATGTATATACATAGACTTTTATAATTATAATGATTTTGATGACAATGATTATATATAAATGTGTATGTATGTATGTATGTATGTATGTATGTATGTATGTATGTATATATATATATATATATATATATATATATATATATTAAATAGTAATGGTAAAAACAGAGAATAATAATTTTACAAAAGAAGTTACATAAACACTCCTTATATATTCTTTTGAAATAAAAATAATGCCGCGCAACTATATGCCACATGGCACCGAAGTGTTTAAAAGCTACTTAATTTTGATTAAATGAATACAATGTTTTAATATTCGATAGAATCAAATTTCTATGCAAATGCTAAAGTTGTTATTTGCATTGGTATCCAACTGTTCTAATTAAAGAATTATGTTGCACTGTTTGGCATAAATATTCAATGCGAAATCCTGTCACAAATAATAGTTCACTATCTTTTCATGTCCTCTGAACTAAATATTTAAATTGGGCACATAGAATTTATTTTTGTCAAGTGATGTATATATCTATATATACATACACACACACACAGGCAAGTACATTAATTATTTGCAGTAACGAAAGAAATTATGAAATTAAATATATTTTATTATGAATATTCAGGAAATCGCACATAAATAACACTCGTACGGATAATAATGGTGTAATGAATTATGTACGAATATTTTAATTTAAAATATAATTAAAAAAGTGGAGTGAATTATTGAAATTTTGAATTTTTTTTACAAAATGTTTTTTTTTAAATATTAATTTCTACAATAAGAATATTATATTGCAAACATATAAATCACTCATGTCAACATTATAAGATTTTATAAAAATATTTAACCCTTTCTACTCGAGGGTTCCGGAGCGGAGCCATTTAAAATTTGTCTTCAAACTCGAGGGCTCCGCTACGGAGCCAACGTAAATCATTTTCAATTCATAACATAAGGACAAAAGCAAATTGTAATAACTTCTCTTATTCTTTTAGCGAACTCCAAATTTAAGTTGCTGTTTTGAGTTGCTAAGAATATGAGTGAAAAAACGCTTCGAGTGCAAAGAGTTAATTAATGAATTAATCACTTATTGTTGATTTTTTCGCTGATATGCATTTCGAGCTCAGTTTTAAAATTTAAATTAAACTTTTATAATTTTTTCTCATCCTGACCATGATGAAGCTGAACATCCAAATGTACATTAATGAAAAAAAAAAATTATTAACCACTCATACAATTTTATGGAGTCGGGTGAATGATTCATTTGTATTATACAGTGAATTTACCAGAGTACAAAAACGAATGTAATATAGTATAACTATAATATTAGAGGTACCGGATGAAAATGTCCTTTTTTGACATCATCCTTTTCAATGGTCAGTTGTGTTTTGGCTGTCGAACTGTTAACACGTATTTCTTTTGCTATTAATTGGTGGACATCCAAAGCACAACTTTCAAAAGAAATTACATTTTTTTTTTGCACCCTATTTCAAATGAAAGGATTTGTGCCGGATAATCACTTTTTACGAAACTACATGTTATATGAATTTCATCAAAAAAGTAATGCAACGACTGCATCAAAAAAAAAATTGTGACATTTACGGGGACATATTGACTATTCGGCAGTGTCAGAGGTGGTTCAAAAAATTTCGAACTGGAAATTTTGACTTAAGAAATACATCTCGAAGTGAGAGGATAGTGAAAGTGGACAATGAAGTGTTACGCATTGAATTTGAAGCAAATACGACCAAATTTATTCAACAAATAGCAGATACACACTCGGATACTCTTGGTCTAGTGTGCAAGAACATTTAAAAATAATTGGCAAGATTCATAAACAGGGTGTGTGGATACCGTATCATTTAAGTGATGGAAGCAAATCTGTATGAGTTCGAATGTGCCAAGAATTAATAAAATTAGAGAAAAATTCAACATTTCTTCGACATCTTGTGACAGGGGTTGAGGAGTGGATTATGTACTCGAACCAATGTTGCAAAAAGCAGTGGATTCTAAAGGGCAGGTACCACTGGCAACGTCGAAACCGAACTTAACAGTCAAAAAGGTCCTTTTGTCTGTATTGTAAAGGAATTATTCATTATGAAATTATTAAATATGGCCAAATTATTAAATATGGCACAATTCTATTGTGATCAGTTGGAACGATTAAAAAAAGCAATTCGTGTAAAAAGACCTAGAATATTCAATAGAGGAAACATATTTTTCAACACGATATTGCGAGACCTCATACAGCTAAAATTACTCGGGATAAATTAATGGAATATGAATGGAATGTAATTATTCATCCACCATATTCACTCGATCTTGCTCCATCGGATTACCATTTATTTAGATCAATGCAGCACTTTTTATCCGACAAAAATTTTAAGAATATCGAAGAAGTGAAAACGGGTCTCGATGTCTATTTTTCATCCAAATCAAGATTTTTATGCAAATGGCACATTAAAATTACTAGAAAGATGGAAGAAAGTTGTAGCTATCGAGGGAGAATATATAATTAATAATTGATATGGTTATATATATATATATATATATATTAAAGTTGATTTTTTATTTAAAAAACGACATTTTCGTCCGGTACCCGTAATATTATAATATGTCTAATATACGACAGGGTACATATTACCCTGAAAAATAAAGAAAACTGATCAAGATTTTAATAAACATAGACAAAATGATATAGTTTACAACCTGATTATTCGAAAAAAATGAAGTAAAACATTTAAAAATAATAAAAAAAATAAACTGGATGTTAACAAAAATAACCGGCAGTAATAGTTAATAGAAATTACGTAATTCCCAAAAAAATAATCAATTTGCTACTCTTATGTATTAAAAATAGTTTAAATATGAACAAAACTGAGAATATTATAAAGATTATAGTGTAAATAATTTTGAAATAATGAATACTTATAAAATTTAGTTTCAAAAAATACGATTTCATTTTGTAAACATCAATATTCATAAAAATCTTTTTTTAATGGCAAATAGAATGACACAAACTAAAAAACTAAACGAAAAAATAATCATATGCATGTAATAACACCAAAAATGAAATAAACAACAAAGTATTTTTTCAATTAAGTGATCGCGTAAATTTAAATAAATTAATTTGAAAAAGTTAATAAATACAATTTATAAAAAATGTTAAAATTATGAAAGTAGTTTGATAATTTGGTTTCGTAGACCGAAATGAACAAATGTGGAAAATTTATAAACAATTATATTATTCATTTATATCTACATTTACAAAAAATTTTTTCAAAAAATATTAACATGCATATTTCATATTTTCCCTAGATTTGAACAATATTAAGAGTCATAATTTCCAAAAAAAAAGCTCATTGAATATAGATATGATCTTAATTCATGAATATGCTTCAAAATTGAAATTTTCATATTACAACTGATTTGTTACATGGTAATACAAAGCAAAATGTAGTGGAAATTTTCTTTTTATAGATTTTAATTTTCTTTGATTAATACGTATTCATATTACATTATTAAATTTTCATTTACACTATTCACAATTGGATTCAAACATACGAGGTTATTTGATAAGTCCGTGTAAAAATAAAAACTGCTTCATTTTTTTGAATAAATCGTTTTTATTTTTCAACATAGTCTCCTTTTAGGCTTATACACTTCATCCAACGCTGCTCTAGTTTGTTGATCCCTTCCGAATAATAGGATTTGTCCAAGTCTGTAAAATAGTCATTCGTTCCTGCAATCACCTCCTCGTTCGAATAAAATCTTTTTCCCGCGAGCCATTTCTTCATATTAGGGAACAAATAATAGTCCGATGGAGCCAAGTCTGGAGAATAGGGGGGATGTGAAACGATTTGGAACCCTATTTCCATTAGTTTTGCGGCCACAACTGCTGAGGTGTGAGCTGGTGCGTTGTCGTGATGAAAGAGGACTTTTTTGTGGGTTAATCGGGGACGTTTTTCTTGCAACTCGGTTTTCAAACGATCCAATAACAATGAATAATATGCACCTGTAATGGTTTTACCCTTTTCCAAATAGTCGATAAAGATTATTCCTTGCGAATCCCAAAAGACAGTCGCCATAACCTTCCGGCCGAAGGAATTGTCTTCGCCTTTTTCGGAGCAGATTCCCCCTTGATAACCCATTGTTTAGACTGCTCTTTAGTCTCAGGAGTGTAGTGATGTATCCATGTTTCATCTACAGTGATGAAACGACGCTTAAAGTCCTGCGGATTTCGCTGAAACAGCTGCAAACCGTTCTTGCAACACTTCACACGACCTCGTTTTTGATCGATCGTGAGCAATCGCGGCACCCACCTGGCGGATAGCTTTTTCATGTCCAAATGTTGGTGCAAAATATTATGTACCCGTTCACACGAGATGCCTACAGCACTAGTAATCTCACGCACTTTCACTCTTCTGTCATCCATCACCATATCATGGATTTTATCAATGATTTCTGGAGTGGTGACCTCAACAGGGCGTCCAGAACGTTCAGCGTCTCTTGTGCTCATATGGCCACTCCGAAAATTTTGAAACCACTTATAAACCGCACTAATCGAAGGTGCAGAGTCACCATAATGTTTATCAAGCTTCTGTTTAGTCTCCTGAGGCGTTTTGCCTTTAATGAAGTAGTGTTTAATCAACACGCGAAATTCTTTTTCGTCCATTATTTGACAATCACTCGATTTCCTTGATTCCAACGATTGTCAAACACAAAGGAATAGACCGATATGGCTGAAACTTGATGTGTGTTCTTCCAAGAGGTGCTACTAATTAAAAATAACCTCGATATGCACCAGTGGTGCCATCTTTCGGAATTTACACGGACTTATCAAACGACCTCGTATAATTTGTGGTACATCGTGAGAATAGATATATTGTTAAAATCAGACTATATTATTTGTTAATTCAGTGCTGATATATTATTAGTGTATATGTTTTTTTATAAATAATTACAATCATAATCTGTAATTAGTAACAAATATATTTTTAAAAAACACTTTATACAATAGAATAATATAGAATATAGAATGAAACATAATGTAAAAAGATATAATGTACATAAATAATTTTCTAAGATTAATTATATCTACTGTTAAATTACAACAGTAGTACCAGAATTTCAAATTAGAATTAGTTTATTAGGCCTATAAAAATATAATCTTTTATCATTTTCATTCTATTTGAGTATGTCAAGGTGTGTTAATCGATTTACTACTAACAATTGTGTTTATAATTTCTCTAGAAATATAATGAGAGAAAGTGGAAGAATTAAAACTATATACTGAATTGCTAAGTAATAATATGTGAAATATTTGAAAAATGTAAGTTATTTTTAAAAAATTACATTAATATGATAGTTTTTTGTTACATACATTTAATAGCCGACCGAATGAACGAATTACACTTTCAATAGACGTTTAGTAATTAAAAAAAAAATGTAAATAATTGCATATTTCGCTTCAAATAAATGTTAATCGTTTCACTGCTTTCACTTCAATACACTGATAACACATAAACTAGATTAGTAATATTCAATTAAAGAAACGCGAAAGCAGGTAAAAATGTCAACACGATTTTTATGAATTTAAAAACAAAGATTTTAAGTTAACAGAAGCCTCAAAAAATACTGTTCTGATATTAGAACTCGTCTACATATTGTAAATAACTTGGCACAGTAGATCGATTTTTTATAATTGTAAGAAAAAAACATTTATTTACAGTGGATTAGAAATACATATTGTCTTTAAATGTGCAAAAATTGACAATATTTTTATAATAAAAATATACTTTTAGGATACATAAAAAGAGCAATACAAAAATTATTTTATGAATGTTTGCTAATTTACATTTTCCATATACATTATTAGACTCTAATACGATATAAATCAGTTAATTTGTTTATTAAAACACTGCAGTTTATATACTTCAATGGATAGATTAATTAACAAGTTCATTTTTAAAAGAGTTTTAATGATATTATTCACTAATTACATATTATTTTTAAACTGTAATATTTCATTATGCGACAAGCAGTTATATTTACTTCTCTAATAGACACAAAAAAGATTTGTAACAATTATAGTTATAATTGTAGAAAAAACATAACATAACTCAATTACCTTTGTACGTTTAATAGGATCACTAAAATCCCATCCGGGCGCCACAAACATATACCCACATTTGGTAATCTGACGGCTTGTCTGCAATAAAAGATAAATGTAAATTATTACACAAACTTAATTATTATAAATTATATATATTATAACAACAATATTCATTATTGTACTATATTTTAGCCACTTAAAGAAGAGACAAAAAGAAAATTTACTATTTACACATTAAACGTAGTTACAAAAAATATAACATGATAAAATAATTAAAACGAAAATATTTTTTATATACTTTATAAATTTAACATATTTCTCTTAACATGATTTCAGTACTGCGTTTATATATATATATATATATATATATATATATATATATATATATATATAATCTGAATTAAATAATTTAATTATTAATTAAATTATTTATCGCTTTAAAGAAATTAATTTTAAAAAAATAAATAACCTAACTTATTATTCTAAAAAATGAATTTCTATTTTATTATTGTGTAAATATTAATATTATGTTGTCAAGTATCTCCCTTTGTTGTCAAGTATCTCCCTTTTTTTTGTACATAGCCGCGAAATTCAAAAGACATAAAGGCGGAAGGGAGATATTTGACAACCTAATATAATATGCTAAGTTAAAATTTAAAAAATCAATAAATGTAATTACAAGAGCAAAAAGAACAAGTATTAACATAAAATATATATTTAAGAATGATTAGATATTTTATTAAGACGATATTTAAAAATACTATTAAAAAGATGGTTATATAAGACACTAACAGAAATCTATATATAGAAAACAATTAATTGTATCTATTGTAAAATGTAATAATTACCGAAAAAAGTCTCTTTGTTGACACAATACAATGTCTAAAATAAGTTTAAAACTAAACTTAAAGAAAAATGTAAATAAACAATTCCAGATGATCATTCTAAATTTATATATTTAATGTTTTATATTTAAGTTATAATGAAAAAAATTATACATACAGTGGGTCAAAGTGAAACTCGTACAGAATTATGTTTCAAATAATTTTACATATGTATTTTAATATAACATTTTTTTTAGCTTAATTTCTTTATTAAGATTATTTTTATTATATTTGAAAATTTCAATCGTAAATCAATACTTTTACTCCAGAAAAAGTAACAATTTCTGAAAAATTTACAAAAAAACACATCAAAATGAAACTCATACAACTAACAAATTATTTATTAATTTAAAATTTACAATGGATTGAATTACTTTAGTACTTAGTAGAGTAGCCTTTATTAATTTTTATAGCCTTTAAACGATTCGGGATGGATTTAACTAATTTTTCTCAATAAGCTAGATCAATTTTTCTCCATTCTTCTAATAACGCTTTTTCAAATCATTGTTATTAATAATAGTGTGTGTTCTAATGGAAACTTCTAAGTAATTCCATAGATCTTCAACCACACTTATATCAGGTGATTATGGTGGTGTTTCCAGTACTTTGGGGCAGTTATATAATAACCAACTACGTGTTTTATAAGCTTTGTGCTTGAGGTCGTTGTCCTGATAAAAATTAAATGTTTGTAAAATTCCAAGTTTTTGAGCACTGGCTTTCGATTTTTTTCTTAATAGATCAATATAAACATTTTTATTTATAATGCCATCTCTAAAATTAAATTTCCAACCCCTCTCGCAGACATACACCCCCATACCATAACATGTCCGCTCCCATGTTTGACTGTAGGACGGAAGTGTTTTACAGATATTTCTGTATTTGGTTTCTGCCATACATTAATTCTCCCATTGGATCCAAATAAATTATATTTGCTTTCGTCCATAAACAAAATATCTTTCCAATAATCAAAACTCTTATTAACATGTTCCCGAACGAAGCTTAACTTTTGGTTGCGATTAGCTAGATTTATGAAAGGTTTCTTCCTGGCAATACGAGGATGAAACCCATTATTATTTAGTATATTGCGAATTGTTTGGGGGCTTGATTTTTTATTTAGATACTTTTTTACTTCTAAAGTCAATTTGGGTGCGCTAATTTCGAATTTTCTTCAATTTTTCGTAGAATCCAACGCTCGTCATGGTCATTAAAAATCTTGCGGAGACTCTTTCTGACTTTACTGTCAACATTTTGGCCGTTTTTAAAACTTTTTATTACAGATTGCATTGTAGTGTGGCTTTTATTAACTATTTTCCCAATTTCCCGTAGAGTTTTTCCATTTTTTCAATGAAAAATCATTAGCTTTCGCTCGTCCGTCGATGATTGTCCCCTTTGTCTACTCAAAGTGAAAATCCAACTTATATTTTTTACAAAATGATTATAAACGACTTAACAATAGATTTTTTTATAACCAAAGTGACCAAACACATATTTGAAGAGTATACTTTCTTAACACAGCAGTTTTCAAGCGAGAATAATTCGTTGTATGAGTTTCATTTTGATGTATTTTTTGTTCATTTTTCAGAAATTGTTACTTTTTCTGGAGTAGAAGTATTGATTTACGATTGAAATTTTCAAATATAATAAAAATAACCTTAATAAAGAAATTAAGCAAAAAAAATAAAGAAAATTGTTATTATATTAAAATATATGTGTAAAATTATTGGAAGCATAACTCTGTACGAGTTTCACTTTGACCCACTGTAGCTAAAGTTACAAAATATTGGAAATTATTATTTGTTCGTAGATTTTGAGAAGAATTTGGGCAATACGTTAGGTTTTAATTTTAGAATTTTTCAGAGCAATATGTAATTCTAAGTTTATGCACTTTATAAAAATTATACTTTTATATATGAAATATAAAAAAAATACTTAAAATTTTTGAAATTCTAAGATATTATTTTTAAATTATATGTATTTAGACGCAGATTTTTGAAACATAAATACAACATATTGATTAAACCTAACTAAAATATCTGGTTAGAATTGTATTGTAATTAGTGTATAAATATTAAATACGCATTATAGAGTATCATTGTGTACTGAAATAGAATTATTGCGGATAAAATTAAATATACTCTAACAACATACGACAGTTAAATAATAATTAATTACGACTTCAAACGAAAACGTATAATAATAAAACTATATACATAAAATACACACACGTCAAATTGCAGCAAATCCCGTTTCAACTCCTAAACAATAATTGTACACAATGGCGTGTCTTCCTCAAACAGTAACCTGGTTAAATCCACTATATTTATATGGAAACTGACATACATGAAACGTTTTCAATACAAATATTTACATAAGTGTATGCATAAATCCGTTACTATACGAGTGGTATATAGTCATGTAGCACAAGAATCATAATAAAATAATTAGAATTTTTACACGTTCATACATAAAGTTGATTTAAACAATGACGCATATGTTCGCGGTCAATGACTATTATATTTTTCTTACTCCCAGACATATTTTTAATAAATACATAAGACATGTTGCACGAGTCAAAAAGAACATTTAAATTCAATATGCAATATGCAACGGCCATGTACACCTTCATATGTATATGTATATATATATATATATATATATATATATATATATATGTATATATATATATATATAATCTAATTGTAATAATACACTCACAAGTCCTTTTTATTTTCGTACTGTAAAAAAATTTATTTACCAGAATTATAATAAAACTTCAAAATATACTGAACATTTATTTTGATTAAAATGTACTGTAATAAAAAAATATATTTTTAAAAAAGTAATATGTAACTAAATAATAAATAAAAAATGATAATTTTTTGGAACCTTTATTATTCTTTCGAAAAATAAAATATTAATATTTAACATTAATTCAGATAATTGATCCAGATGACCTCGTTAGTTCATTATTCTTTTAACATTGTACTAATTCACTTTTATACAATTCAATCAATCATTCCAACATTATACGAGGATGTATGATCAGTCCGCGTAAAAATAAAAACTGCTCCATTTTTTTGAATAAATCGTTTTTATTTTTCAACATAGTCTCCTTTTAGGCTTATACACTTCATCCAACGCTGCTCTAGTTTGTTGATCCCTTCCGAATAATAGGATTTGTCCAAGTCTGTAAAATAGTCATTCGTTCCTGCAATCACCTCCTCGTTCGAATAAAATCTTTTTCCCGCGAGCCATTTCTTCATATTAGGGAACAAATAATAGTCCGATGGAGCCAAGTCTGGAGAATAGGGGGGATGTGAAACGATTTGGAACCCTATTTCCATTAATTTTGCGGCCACAACTGCTGAGGTGTGAGCTGGTGCGTTGTCGTGATGAAAGAGGAATTTTTTGTGGGCTAATCGGGGACGTTTTTCTTGCAACTCGGTTTTCAAACGATCCAATAACAATGAATAATATGCACCTGTAATGGTTTTACCCTTTTCCAAATAGTCGATAAAGATTATTCCTTGCGAATCCCAAAAGACAGTCGCCATAATCTTCCCGGCCGAAGGAATTGTCTTCGCCTTTTTCGAAGCAGATTCCCCTTGATAACCCATTGTTTAGACTGCTCTTTGGTCTCAGGAGTGTAGTGATGTATCCATGTTTCATCTACAGTGATGAAATGACGCTTAAAGTCCTGCGGATTTCGCTGAAACAGCTGCAAACCGTTCTTGCAACACTTCACACGACCTCGTTTTTGGTCGATCGTGAGCAATCGCGGCACCCACCTGGCGGATAGCTTTTTCATGTCCAAATGGTGGTGCAAAATATTACGTACCCGTTCACACGAGATGCCTATAGTACTAGTAATCTCACGCACTTTCACTCTTCTGTCATCCATCACCATATCATGGATTTTATCAATGATTTCTGGAGTGGTGACCTCAACAGGGCGTCCGGAACGTTCAGCGTCTCTTGTGCTCATATGGCCACTCCGAAAATTTTGAAACCACTTATAAACCGCACTAATCGAAGGTGCAGAGTCACCATAATGTTTATCAAGCTTCTGTTTAGTCTCCTGAAGCGTTTTGCCTTTAATGAAGTAGTGTTTAATCAAGACGCGAAATTCTTTTTCGTCCATTATTTGACAATCACTCGATTTCCTTGATTCCAACGATTGTCAAACACAAAGGAATAGACCGATATGGCTGAAACTTGATGTGTGTTCTTCCAAGAGGTGCTACTAATTAAAAATAACCTCGATATGCACCAGTGATACCATCTTTCGGAATTTACACGGACTTATCAAACGACCTCGTAGCATTTAATATAAAAATAGCTACATTATAAAATCTAAATTTTACAATGCAGAGCTCTGATAATGACGACATGACTATCGAAATGTACATTATTAATGGATAAACACTAAGTGAGTATTAAATGTTTTTATGGTTAGACTAGCGACATTTATTGCAAAAATCCGACATGACTTTTATTTTAAAAATAAGATACAAATGATTTGTTTATAAAAACGATATATCTGATTAAATAGCTGTTTAAATTATAATAAGAAATTCTGTACTGATAATTTTTCATTATTTTTATTATAACAATTAGCCCGATCTGACTAGTTTTATATGTTTTCAAAATATGAATGAATCAAAACATAAACGAATTCATGTATATTTGCTCTTATAAATTCTAAATTATTTTATACAATAAATAAGATTTTTTTCCAACAACCGTAAAATATATCGTTTAACTACAAAGTTGCTGTGTATGTATTACAGTCTCGTATTACTTTTAAATAATTAGTGACACTTTTTTCGCCGGCGTATGCTTTCGCTCGATTTTACGTGTCATTTGTTCAAGATCAAATTATTTAAATTCTTGCTCGTATTTGTTTTGTTTTTCAGCGATACGCTTGTAAAATTTGAATTATTCTGACAAGACGAAAATATGTTAATGTTCAATGAATGCATTGTTTCAACGCTCGATTTAATATAAAGTACTACTTTTACAAGTAGTTATAGCTTGTGAATATGGAGTGCGAATAATTAAGTATCATAAATTAATAACATTATCGCTCGCTTAAATTTTATATTTTTACTTTCGAATGTTACGAGAAAACAATCGATTTGAGCATAGGCATATTAAATAGATTATATAGGAAAAATTAAAAAAAATGTATGAACTTGATAGTCAAATTAAACTCTTTATAATAACATTTTACACCGAAATGCTGGCGGCCGGAGATCTGTTTAGGTTGCGATAAGGCTCAATGTTGAAGTCGTAGTGGACATGAAATGGTATAAAAAGTAGCCTTTGAGCTGTTACTAAATACTGCTGTTCTCAATGCTCATATTTTATATAAAAATATTACCAAGAAGAATATGTGTATCATTGAATTTCGGAAAAAATTAGCTGTACATCTTACAAATTGTCGAAATGAAGAAATTCCATGTAGATATACTGTAAATACATCTCAAAAATCTCATCACAAACTCCCAAAAAAAAAAAAAACTGGAAAAGTGTCTAAAGTGCGAAGATATTGCAAACAATGCTATAAAGACAGTGTGGCACTATTTGGAAGAGAAACTGCCAGAAAGTTGACTAAACAAGTTGTAACATTTTGTGAAACCTGCAAAGGACGACCATTTTTATGTTTACCGTGTTTCAATAAAACTCATTAAATTTTTTTTGGTAAGTAATATTTAGGTACATTCGTGATACGAGGTCAGACAATTAAGTAATGCGACAAAATTCAAAAATCGAGTATATTTAAAAATTAAGGTACATCGCTGCGATCCCCTTCAAAGTAGTCCCCTCCCGCATCTATACACTTATTCCAGCGAGTTTTCCAGTTTTCGTAACAATTCTGGAACACTTCTTGTGGGACCTCTCCGAGTACACTCGTCACAGATTCTTGGATATCTTCAACGGAGTCAAAATGTCGACCTTTGACGAATTTTTTCATATGGGGGACTAGGAAAAAGTCGCAAGGTGACATGTCCGGTGAATAGGGCGGTTGTGGTAACGTTGCGGTGCCTTTAGACGCCAAAAACTGAGAGACACTGAACGCACTGTGACAGGGAGCATTGTCGTGATGCAGAACCCAAGTCTTTGCGATCTCTGGACGCACTCTGAGCACCCTTTTTCGTAATTTTTCGAGCACATTGCGGTAGAATACTTGATTTACGGTTTGTTCAGGTGGTACGAACTCTTTGTGAACCACTCCTTTGCTGTCGAAGAAGCAAATCAACATGGTTTTCACTTTGGACTTGCTCATTCTCGCCTTCTTTGGCCTTGGTGCTCCAGGGGACAGCCACTGTTGGCTTTGTCGTTTAGTTTCGGGGTCATATTGAAAGAAGCAACTTTCATCACCAGTAATAACTCGATCGAGAAGAGTAGGATCACTTTCAACCTGCTCGAGACAATCTTGAGCGATGTTCATTCAATTTCTCTGTTCCATTTTCGTGACATGCACTACTCGCGCGTTGTTACAAAACACTAAAGAGCTGGCGAAGAAATGATCGTACGAGGGTGGTCAAGGTCTCAATCGAGAGAGTAGGGATCTGCTATTACGGTGGCAGAGTTACAGGTTCGCAGTGTTACCACAGGCCGAGAAAAAAAATCGGTCGCATTACTTAATTGTCTGACCTCGTATGATCTCGAAATTATTTAAAATTTATTAATAGAATGTAATTTTTTAAATTTTATATCGTCAATCGCCGTTGACCTACGTGGCCTGCATGGAAAGTTCGGTGTCAGTCACTGGTGACTGACATGGCGCTTAACGTGCTAAAGCTATATTTACAAGTTATACTATTTTTTGATTGTAATTTTATGATTATTTATAGTATTACAATATATTGCGCTACGAATAATCCTTAATCCTTTCACTAGAAGAAAACATGCAACTGCCAGTGTATCAGTATTTTATCCATAGCAATTCATTTATTTTCCTAAAACATCCAGGGTATTCTAGTCTAGAATTTCGAAAAAATCGATTTTTTGCATATTTTCAAAGTTTAGACCTTTAAGAATACGTCCTTAAGAGGATTTTTCGAAATTCGAATTATTTTCGGAGTTATAGCTATTTTTGTGACGCGCCAACCAATCCGGTCTGGCCGGAACGAATTAACTTTAAACGCGTTTTTCTCGAAACTACTTTTTTCGACACGGTTGACATGATATCTCAAGTTCTAATGGACCGATTTACTTGAAATTTGGTACAGAGCTTCTCAATATAACAGTGATTGCTCCCGCCTAGGATTTTTTGAAAATTTTGTTTTTTTACTATTTTTAAAAAATTCCGAAATTTGAAAAAATAGGGCAAAAAATGACTGTTTTTCCACACTACCGCCATTTTGTGATTTTTTTTTAAATTTCCCTAGACGGGGATACTACTATAACGTTCTTTTTTAATAATTTCAAAAAAAAAAATTGTTTCAGATGATCGGAAGGGTTGGAACCACGTCAACCAGAAGACACCTTTTTTTTCGAGCCCCCACTTTGCTAGTCTATACCTTTTTCAATTTTGAATTTTTTGTTTTTAATAATACTTTTTTATATTCTTAAAATATCAATAAATAACTGATAAAAAAATGGATAGTAAAAATATTTGTTGGTTTTTTTTATAGCGCCCGAAAAAACATCTAAAATTCGTGCGTCTAGATTAGAATACCCCCTTAAGAAAATGTGTAATATGTGCAAATAATAGTCAAAGGAGTGAATCACGACGTCATCGAACATCATTAAGACCTCTTAAATATTTCCCAAGATTCATCTATTGTTTCCTGTCCACGGTTAATCTCATCTAATACTTTACAACATCATCTCTCCATATTTAATAGGGTTTCTTTTTGACTCTTGACTCCCATTTCATAATGACTTTTGTCCATCTGTTGTTTTCTCTTCTTGATATAAATCCTGCTCATGCCAGTTTCATTGATTTTATTTGTTTAGTTACATCAGTTACCTTTGTCCGTTCTCGTATTCATTTACAAGTTTTCCAATCACGTTTGGAAATTCCTATCATTATTCATTCCATATTTCTTTATTTTGTCAAATGTTTTTGTTTAATTTGTGTATTCAATGTACAAGAAGCATCTGATCCGTAAGTGCGAGCAGGTAACACACATTAGTTATTTGCTTTCCATTTCAGACTCAGTTCTATTTTACTCTTTGTTATATTATTCATTCTTCCAAATGCTGCACATTTTGCCCTAATTCCTGATCTAACATCTGGTCATAAAATACTGTTATTACGTATAATTATATATATATACCATTCGCATTTTTTTCTTACTGAATGATTTTAATGTATACTTAATCTTTATTACTGATATTCAGTCAGAAAGTTTTAATTTATATTCATTTAAAGCATTTTCGATTTCATTTCTGTAATCGCCTTCGTGTTAACTCTTACGTACAAAATATCAGTTTTTTTTTTGCTTATTTTCAATATAATTAATTCTGATAATTAGTATCATCTTCAAATAACTTTTTGAAACCAATATCGTCAAGTTAAAGATATCAAAACTAGACGTAACAAAAGAACTACGTAGAAAAATGTTTCTAGTTCAATATTTATAAAACGTTTTATCTTAAACTTAAATAAATATTATCTATACTTGTCTTGTGATACAATTGTAACATGAAAACATTGAAAATACAATTGTAGATTACTTATCAAAAATTTACTTAGTTATTCTGACATTTTCAAATGGGTTAAATATTATATACATATATATATATATATATATATATATATATATATATATATATATATATATATACATACACACACACATACCCGTCCTTGAATTTACACGGAGTATCCGTTCCACGTGGATTTGTTTTACGCGAATGAAAATCGCGTAAATTGAGTCTGTCAGTACAATAGAAAAAATATTGGAAATAAAAGCAAGTAAAATTATAGAAACACATATTTATTTCACATAGCTTAACAAAAAAATAATGACGTTTTGGAAAACAAAAGTAGATAAATTTTATTCGGTGTCACTATCGCTACTGTAATTCAAAACAATCAACCTTTTATATATTTATATCGTGTTTTTATACGTTCAAGTAAGAATTTGCGTCACTCTGATATATAATAAATTCCATGAAAAATTATATAAAATGAAATCTATCTGACCGCGTATAAAAAGTACCGCGTAAATCAATACCGCGTATAAAAAGTGCAGCGTAAAAGGAGGTATAATTTGCCGCGTAAAAAAAAACTCGCGTAAAAAAAGTCCCGTGTAAATTGAGGGACGGGTGTGTGTATATATGTATATATGTATATATATATATATATGCAAACCATGTGCTATATATATATATATATATATATATATATATATATATATAACCAGTGGTGTAACGGTTAACATCGCCGCTTGTCATGCGAGAGAAGTGGGTTCGATCTCCAATCTGAGCTATACAATATGTAGAGTTTTTTAACCAAGGTGAAGGTAACCTGTCTAAGGGAGTAAACCTTTGAATAAAAAAATCCTCGTCTACCCACCTGATCAGCAAAGTGGTATGATCAAATACCAGTAGTAACATAGTAACATATTAATGAATATTTATATATATATATATAAATATATATATATATATATATATATATATATATATATATATATATATAGTATATTGATATAGGCTATATATGTATGTATATATATATATATATATATATATATATATATATATATATATAAAATATTCCTTTGATACACAATATTAAAGGAAAATACAGAAAGACTATTTGAATAATAATATAGTTCACAATATTATTTTTCATCGTTAAAAATGTTTTAGTTTATAATTAAAAACAATAGGTTTTGTAGTTTCAAGCAGCGACTCATAAATAAATTACTTCAACTGTAAACTTGAAATGTTTTAAAATTGTTAATGAAAACATCAGATTTGAAAAAAAATTTTGACAGATTTTATATGAATACATTAAAATAAACTAAAATAGAACGAGTTAAAATACACACTCGTTATGTGTAACAGTAAAATAAAAAAACAATACATGTTTCACATACTTCTATGTGTAGTGTACTAACACACGAATAGGAAAAGAACTATTTCGTATGCAAACAGAATACAGATAAAAATTCAAAACAGTGTCGAAAAGTACAACGTGCACGATTAACTTAAAAAAAGTGAATGTGACGAACTGATTTTCCGTTCAAGGATATGTTTCCATACATAGCGTGTATCTTTATGTATGATTAAAGGAAACTATAGAGTTATTACATTTGTTATGGCAATAATGAATCAGGTAAGAAGTGCGGTGTACTTGGGGAAAGTGCCGCGGGCTCAACATTCCTGACCGTAATTACAGGTGGACACGAACGGCAGCAATCGCCGATAATATTACACTTGCAGTTATCACTTTCTGGTAACTAATGTGTATTCGTTAGCAAAATGATTGAACCTGAAACGTATATCTAAGATCAATTTTGTGCGTATATATATGCCTCTGTGTATGCGTGTGAATACACATAAAGTGTTTTTTCTGTAATTATACAACACTGGATGTAATGTAAAATAAAAAATACAAAAAAAATCTTCACTTCTTTATTGGTTCTAAAATTTTTTTCAAATGTATGATAAATCACAAGTTAATTTAAAAAAATTGTAGAAATAATGAATTAGTTCGACGTTTCATGAAATTCTGACACTTGAAACAAGATAAATATAAGACTGTACAAAATATGACTATAGCAACTTTTTACATACAAATAAACATGATTTACGTTAAAAACGACTTAATAAATAAAACATATGTTCTATTTTATAAATACATCTGTTAAGAGTACACATTTACTTATTTGGTTATGCGCTGATTATAATAATATACTTTTTTCGTTTTTATTTGTACATATAAACATAAGAGTGTAAGTATATATATATATATATATATATATATATATATATATATATATATATATATATATATATATATATATATATATATCTTAAAAAATTAAATATGATGGTCTAAATGAGATTGACGAGTTTACACATACATTTAATTGCATATTATTATTTACTTTTCTTTGCCATCTTTTAGTCTCACTTGAGTCACTCCAAATAAAAAAAGTATACAATTTTCATACACAGTACTATGACAGTTTATAAGTAAATTATCTATCCTAATTATTTAAAGTTAATTTAATATATGAAAAAATAATTAAAATAAATGTGTCTTATTTTTACTATTTTGTATATGTACGAGGTGTGATCAAAAAATAAGGTGAATTTTTATTTTTTTCAAAGAATATTTATTTATTCATCAATTTTTATTTTGTCCCCTTCAAAGTAATCCCCCTCGGATATAATACACTTGTGCCAACGCTTTTTCCAATCCTCAAAGCATTTCAAAAAATCATTTTTTTGTGATCTTGTTCAGCTCCTCTTTCGATGCCGTCTTTATTTCCTCAATCGTTGCAAAACGCCGTCCTTTCATGGGCCTCTTCAGTTTCGGGAACAAGAAGAAGTCACAGGGGGCCAGGTCTGGGGAATACGGTGCCTGCGGCATCATTAGTGTGTTGGTTTTAGCCAAAAATTCGCGCACAAGCAACGATGTGTGAGCAGGGGCGTTCTCATGGTGCAAAAGCCAATTTTTGTTCTTCCACAAATTCGGACGTTTCTGGCGGATTGCTTCGCGCAAATTGCGCATAACTTGCAGGTATAATATTCCTTATTTACTGTTCTACCCTGCGGCAAGAACTCATGATGCACCACACCCTTGCAATCAAAGAAAACTGTAAGCAAAACCTTCACATTTGATCGAACTTGGCGTGCTTTTTTTGGTCTCGGTGATCCGGAATGCCTCCACTGGGACGATTGAGTCTTAGTTTCGACGTCATAACCGTATACCCATGTTTCGTCACCTGTTATGACCCTGTCGAGTAAATCTGGGTCGTCGTTGACGTCATTCAATAGCTCTTGGGCGATGCTCATGCGACGGTTCTTTTGGTCGAAATTGAGCAATTTCGGAACAAACTTCGCTGACACACGTCTCATGTCTAAAACACCCGTTAAAATTGATTGGCACGAACCAAACGAGATGCCAATATCATCAGCAATTTCTCTAATGGTAATTCGACGATTCCCCAACACTATTTTCTTCACTTCTTCAACGTTCTCATCAGTTGTTGACGTGCTGGGGCGTCAGAACGAGGTTCGTCGTTGGTGTCTTCTCGGCCTTCTTGGAAGAGTTTATACCACTTGTAAACATTTTTTGGCTTAAAGTAGACTCATCGTATGCCACTTTCAACATTTCAAGTGTTTTGGAGCACTTGATTCCATTTTTCACACAAAATTTAATGCAAACTCTTTGATCCATGATTTTCGACAGCGGAAAATCGTGGAGCCTGCAAAACACTTCTAACTTTTATGCCTCTCACCAACAAACTAAACATGCTACATAGCTGAAATTTGGAACATATATTCGAGACGAGTGTACCAACATAACCAAATAAAAAATCGAAGATCGAACGGATGTAGCCCGCTAAATTTCAAAATTCACCTTACTTTTTGATCACACCTCGTATAATATTTGTAGGAAAAATTCTAAACATATATATATATATATATATATATATATATATATATATATATATATATGCAGTTTTATTATAAGGGAAACGTGATTTCATCAAAAATATTTACAGAGTCATAATATGTTTCAAGTCACTCGATTAAAAGAATAAAGAATACTAGTAAATGGGTAGAAACACAATTACTATTAACATTGATATCTTCAAAAAATATCCCATTTGCTAAAATAAATGACTGAAGAATTATTCGAATAAATTGAAAAATATGACTTAAAATGAGTCGTGAAAAAACGAAAGTACAATTCAATGTGTTTATTTGTACGAAGAAAATATGAATAAAAGAAAGAGAAATTGAACTAGTTAAAACGTACATTTATAAGCACCAGACGATTAATAAGGTGGAATTATTCATTGAAAAGCTGAATAGAAGAATGAGATAGAATGCATTCCAACGAAATACATTAATATTTAAATCAAATATCTCAACTGCAAGATAAAAGAAAACTGATTAATATATTCTATCAGTTCTTATATTCAAACGTGGAAAAATAGGTCCTTAACATTAAAATAATTCAAAGATTACAAACAACTAGACGAAATATTAAAATATGCACACTGGAAATTTAATTGGAAATCTGAAGAAGAAAAATATAACTGAAAGATGTTTTTATTCGGCATTGGATTGGTAAACTTGAAATAATGATTATAGTGACTTATATAATACATATTAATATATGTTCCAAAATGTTTCATATGGAAACAAAACCAAATTTATATAAAAATGACTATGGCATTTTATGAAGAATGTTCTACTTTTTTTATAATGAAATTTATTTTTTTTAGAAAAAATTATGTTAAGTGTGTTATATTATTTTATATGAAAAAGGATACTACGTAAAAAATAAATTAAATTAAATAAATTTGTGTTTACTTTATGAAAAATAATGAAATTTATGAAACGTCTACAGAAATATGATTGTTTGATATTTATTTTTAATACTACGAAATGTTTTATTAAACAATGAATGATTGTCTTCTTACATTCTCTTATGTTATATTTGGTTTGAGAGAAAGTTTTGTCGTTTTTTCAGTATATGGTATTGATGTAATTATAAATGGGTGTAAATTGTTGTAACTATTTAAGGTTTCATTTCATAAATTGAAATTATTGACATTACAGTAAAATTACTATAGTATTTTTAAAACATTCAATAATGAAATATGGACAAAAAATCATAATAATATTATATAAGGTATTTCATTAACAAAGAATACAACATAAACGTAAAATACACGAAAATCATATTTTTCACATTATGAAACAAATTTATCGTTAAAATTATATTAGCTTAAAATTATAATACAGTAATACCTCGCATAGTCTAGCTTCGATTAGTCCGGTTTCACTATAGTCCGGTTTGAAATTTCCCCAAAAACAATTTTTTTACTTGAAAAAATCCCAAAAAAATAATACAAAAATTTATTTTTATACGCAAATTTTCAAGTTTTCCCATTTATTATGAAAACATAATAAAAAAGAAAACCGAAATCGTTTATGCACATTATGCGCAACGCAGACGCAATTCTAGTTTTATGGTCTTTTTCCTTTTTCTATTAGTTTTCGATTCGCAACTCTAGAATAAAGTCGATTTTTTGATAATTAAATTTTAATAACCCATTTGAAAATGAATTTAAAATGTATTTAAAATGAATGTATAAACTCCTGATTTTGTTTTATTGATACATACAAACATTTGAATATATTACCCTCGTTTTATTTACTGAAAAATAGGAAAAAAATTTTGTTGGGAACCAATTAACGTTTTTTGTATTTAGTTAATGTTTCGATTAGTCCGATTTCAAATAGTCTGGCTAATCAGTGGAACCAATTAGCCGGACTATGCGAGGTATTCCTGTGTATATAATTCCTGTTATCTATAGCAAATGATTTTAAAATAAAAATAATTACACACAAAATCAAATACTTATGAGACTTTTGCAACATATCAATCTTAATATAAATTTCATAATGTATTGTCTAAATAAGAGATATATTTTCATGTTTCACCTTTATATTTAAATTTAGAATAAAAATATTTACTTCAAAAAATTCGAAAAACACTCCAATAATATTCTATATATATATATATATATATATACACTCACACACAATTTTAGTCACTTCAAGATTTAAAACCCCATGTAAAAGTATGTTTAAAGTGGTTGTAATTATCTTTAAATGATTATTTTTTTAAAGCAAACTTTATTTATTACCCATTGCGTTATTTATAAATTTTTTACTTTGTTTTATGATGATCAAATCAATAACTAGTACTCATAATACAGAAGATAATTTTATACAAATGAATTTTAACCCCAACACCACAATAATTTAAAGTGTTCAATAATCACTTATTGTTCACTTGTAATTTATAATTATATAATTTTTAATTATATTGGCTGATGCATTTCGATGGCGACTCCATCATCGTCAGAGCCTTTCTGAACACTTTAAATTATTGTGATGTTGGGGTTAAAATTCATTTGTGTAAAGTGAATCAGCCACAGTTCCAAAACAACCAACAAAAGATAATTTTTAGATATTATTTATTATTATCTAACATTTAGCATTTTCCCATAGTATTACATTTAAATAAATTGATTTTTTAAAAATATTATTAAATTATTATTGAAATTCTTATACAAAAATTATAAATAATTAAACAAAATAAATTTTTGTTGTAATTTACTTACTAAATTGAAATAACATATTTCTATCTCTTACAATAGATACTCCTATCTTTTAAATTCATATAATTTAATAGATATTAATAAAATACTATTGAAACAAATAAAAAAATAACTTTCAATTGATTTCATATTCACAATAATAAAATATGTAGTGTATTTACAAGTAATTTAAATAATGACGTAAACATACATACACAAACATTCATATTTGAACAGTATTTACGTGTTTGGAAAATTGTATAGTTCTCTTTATAAATTTTTAGACCGAAACCAGTGACCGATATAGATAGATTAGACATGAATACTTTATAATAATCATATAAATACACGTAGTTATTGGATTATATGGCTTCTGTGCATTTATAACGCATGCATACATATATAAATACATACATATATATATATATATATATATACATATATATATATATAAATACGTATATGGATATATGTACATACGAGGGTGGTTTGATAAGTATGGTAAAAAAGTAAGAAAAACTAAATTGAAAAATTTAATTAAATTAAACAATAAATAAATTTACCATACTTATCAAACGACCCTCGTATATAGAACCGACCGTTGATGCAAATAGACCAATCAATAGGGCAAAAAAACACCTGTTTTTGACTAAAATTCCGGAATGGATGAGGCCGTTTGTTTTTGTTGGGGGCGATGTTACAAGTAACAATATGTGAGTTGCAACTGAAAAAACCGCAGAATAAAGGTACTAGGAAGGTGCAAAGTTGGCGAAATTATGTTTTTCGTTCTGCAAGCATAGAAATGCATTTTAGAGAAAAAAGTTTTAGATAAAAGTTGTAAAGAATGAAAAAACCTTTAATTTGAGCCATTACTTGATAAATTACGTTGATTGATTATTGCAAAAAAGCGAAAAACCATAAAAATGGCCATTATTTACAAATCAATTATTTATTGCATTTTTCACTTTATTAGCAAATAAGGAACTACTTTTTCTAATGACTTTTTATGCAATAAAATACAAAAATTTTTATACGCCGCTAATATAACATAAAAATATATATTTTGCTAAAGAGTTTGAGCCCTTTTCAAACTGGAAACTTTCGGCCATTAGAAAGTTATAGCCTCGTACATTGGGCATCTCGGGATAAACAATTTACAGTAAGTTAGCAACTAATGAACGAATTCGAATTTTCAACACGGTATTTTGTTTAAATTCGTATAAGCTTCACCACGCATGCCGAAAAAGTTTCAAAAAGTGAAAAATGCAATAAATAATTGATTTGTAAATAATGGCCATTTTTATGGGTTTTCGCTTTTTTTGCAATAATCAATCAACGTAATTTATCAAGTAATGGCTCAAATTAAAGGTTTTTTCATTCTTTACAACTTTTATCTAAAACTTTTTTCTCTAAAATGCATTTTCTATGCTTGAAGAACGAAAAACATAATTTCGCCAACTTTGCACCTTCCTAGTACCTTTATTCTGCGTTTTTTTCAGTTGCAAAACACATATTGTTACTTGTAACATCGCCCCCAACAAAAAAAAAACGGCCTCATCCATTCCGGATTTCTTTCCTTGTTTTTGCCCTATTGATTGGTCTACAAAGGCTCGCATCACAGGTTGTTTTGAAGGAGACATGCGTTCGATCTAGATAGAAAATATAGAACAAGGAAAGTTCTTTAGTCATATTGAAGACAACTTATCTAAGGAAGTGAACTCTGAAAAAAAATCTTCACCGACCCATCTAGTCAGTGTAACAATGAAATACAATATTTATATTTTAATGTATTAAAATGAATAATATAAAAAAATATATAAACAATTTAAAAGGCTATTTATAACTAAATATAATAAATCAGTTATTACTAAAACTCAAGTTCATTAACAAAATGTGACATGTTTTACGTTACTTTATACTCGTACATAACGCTTCAATGCATTGAAAGTGCTAACTGAAAAATGTGTGAATTCTTACTTAGTTTACATAGAATTGTGTATTTCAAAATACTACATACTACGAGTAACATCCAATTGATATACTAATTTTGATATTTTTGTAATGTCAAGTGTGTAAAATATAGTTTCAGAAAAATAACATTCATCTTAGAATTTTTTAATATAAAATAGTATATTAAAACAAATGAATCACCAAATACAACGTCAAAATATTTTTTTATGAATGTTTAAAAATTAATTGTTGTTCCTTTTGTTCTCCGGAGTGAATTTAATATTCTGTCATTATTAAAGCACTATATTATGAAAAAACTTTTAAATTTTATAATTATTTTTATAATGCAGCACTCTGATAATGAATTTCAAGTTCATTTCAATGACAATAATAGCATTGTCATTGAAATGCACTTGAATAAATAAAGTGAATAATATGTAATTATTAAACACATCAAATCTTGTATTGTTGGATTGACTGATTCGCTCGTATTAAAGTGAATTTGCTAAAATACGTAAATGTACAGAGATATATTACATTTAAAATACTTTCCATAATATCTAAAATCTTGCATTCAACACAAACACACATCTCTGTATATGTGTATATATATATATATATATATATATATATATATATATATATATATATACACATACTCAGAACAGAGGACATTAGGCGAATTTGTTAGATAATTACCGTACGGAAAATTCAGACCGTAAAAAATTACTGCTTGTCATTTACTCTACTTTTGTCTAATGTCTCAATTATTTCGGTTTTAGTGTTTTCTAAGATTCGCGTTGCCTATATCTACCTGTTTATATGTATATATTCTATTTTTATTATCACTATTATTATTTGTTCAAACATTATAATATATTTGACTATTTTGTTCATTTATTTTGGATTGTTCCATCACAACTTTGTTTCAATTAATATCACAATAAATAAAAAATATTATTATAAATTTTTACATCGTTTATGCAACAAAATTAGATAAAAAGAAAGAAAAATATAGAATGAAAACATTTTTTTTATTACAATATATTTTTACAATGCCATGATTTAATTAATAATTTATTGAATATAATTTTAAATAAAAATAAATATATTATTCGTTCCTATTGTACTGACTGATTTTAGTACTTAGTCATTTTTTCTGATACGAAAATTGAATATCCCTACAAACACAAATACAGACTTTTATTTTCTACCATTTAGGGGTTATACGCAGTTAGAAATTTCAAAAAATCAATTTTTTTTATTGCATTTTCGGAATGCACATATATTTGAGTATATTCTCTGAAAATTTGAAGTAAATCCGATAAATATTTTCGGACATACACCTGAATTTGTAAAAAATTTTTAACTATGTGTAAACTACTTCCGAAACTTCAAACGCGTTTATCTCAAAACGGTGTTTTCATAGTCGGTGATCTCGATATCTCAGAAATGGCTGAACCGATCGGTCTCAAATTTTCACACAATCTTCTCAAATATATTCCTCAGGTATTGAACGAAGGAATAAGGTTTACAAAAATTATTACTATTTTTTTTAAACAATTTGGAGCGAAAATTTTAGTAAAAAACGAAAAATTTTTTTCAAGTAGACGCCATTTTGTCAAAAATGAAAATTTTTATTATTCCTTCGTTCAATACCTGCATTAATCTATCCTTTAAAAGAATTGACCATATTTTTTGATTTGAGATAATCCAAACCGCCGATATGGAGATCACCGCCAAGCGCCTTTTTTTGGAGGTCGTTCGGGACATCGTCTGCAGGAGCGGTGCACTTCAATATTTTTTTATGATCGACATGTTATTTTATTCTTGAAAGTAGGATCTATTCAAATAACCATAATTTGTAATTGCAAAATAAATACTGTTTCTAAAAAAAATTCCTAAAAAACGTCGTTTTTGCGCCTCGCAACTGCGTATAACCCCTTAATTTAATTAAGGACTTAAACGATATTAATGATTTCAATTTTTTAAACTCAAATAAAATAAAGACATGATTTATTTTACAAAAAAAGCTCTATTAAATACTAATAACTATGAGGTAAATAGAAAAAAAATATTTTTTTAGATGTAAAGTGGAAACTCAATAACTATGTTTATAACATAAAAACAAAAAATGGAAAAAAATATATAAATGAAGAAGAAAAATGTGTACTCTGTCTATGAGTCACTAAACGTCTTAAGTCTGAAACAACTGGTAATATCATTATTGTGTGTATATATATATATATATACATATGTGTGTGTAACAAAAGTATAAATAAAAAACGCATTTGCTTTCAATATACATTTTGAGAAACTGATTTTGACAACACTAATCAGGAAATATGAATCATGAGTCTGGAGTTCTGTACTCAGGATGTAAACATGTTTGTACAATGCAATTAGTTATGCGCTGTAGATACGATATGACTAACTGCCTACATCATTATTATTTTCGAAACTAATTATAAAAATTAATTATTGTCAAAATTATTAAAAAAAAAACTTGCTATTATGTCTAAATATTAAATCTCAAACATCCTTGTTATTTAATATTATATTTACCATTTTTCTTCTCAAGAGAGCATCACAATATCAAAAGCTACACAACTGATAACATTTAGTGCCATTACAACCAGTTATCCACTGATACAATTCCAGTATAGTATGTGATCTATAACTTCATTGTATTATAAATGAGCAATTTATAATTGTTTGCATTATTTTGAGATCTGTAATTAGAATTGTTACAACAAAAAAAATATTTATAAAACATTTTTTATTAACCCATACGAACGCCATACGTTATCGAAAATGTTAAACATTTTCTGAATTTATGTTTTTTTATAGATCTCAGTATCATATCAATTTTTATCAAAACATTTTCCTACGTTATGCTAAATTTTTCAAGCTTTGCTTTATTTACACGAGGAAAAATGACCATGACAACCCTTTGATAAATGCCTTTGGAAGACCCAAGATAGTACCCATAGGTAGCCGGGTAGGAAAACACAGAAGAATAAACGTCACAAAGCAAACGTACATATTTACAAAAGATTACGAGACAAAGACGAAAAGACCAGCCACAAGCTGGTCAACAAAACGAAGGCACAAGTATAAATTTTTCACATGGTCGAGGAATCAACCTCGGCCAGGAAGGAGGGGGGTGAGCTGCCAGTTTACGGCAGTATCTATTCGAAACATTTTTTAGAATAGATATCAGGGTTTTTTGAAATTTTTCCCAGATAACGTACAGATGTAGAAGACTGAACAATGTATAAGAAGATACAGATATGAAGACATAAAGTGAGCTACTAGGGCATATCATACGTCCCTAGCTACGTTAATAAAAAGAAGAGCAAAATTATCAGAAAGAACAACAAAAGCTGAAAAAAACCTTTGCTTTTGGTGATAGTGATTTTTAGAAAAAAATATTATTAGTGGTTATAAAGAAATATAATAGTTATTAATTATACATTTTTATTCCATTTTATGTCAGCTTGTTAGCTTTTTTTAATAAAATATATGTGTATGTATATATATGTATATATATATTTATATATAAATATATATATATATATATATATATATATATATATGTGTGTGTATATATTAGGTTTGCAAGTATCTCACTACCGCTTTTTTTTTTTGTAGATATTCGCGAAATTCAAAAGACCACAAGGCGGTAGGGAGATATTTTCCAACCAAATATATATATATATATATATATATATATATATATATATATATATATATATATATATATATATATAAAATACAACTTGATATTGACGATTCATTATTAAATGTATTTATTTAAAATATAAGAAATCCTCGAATTATTTTCAAGGAATTTTCGAACAGTGTTTTTCTGAACTCTTCTATAAAATTACACAACTTCAAATCGACATTCACATATAAATATTTCTTCCACTTATTAACATATTATTCTTAGGTTAGCATATAAATTAATCTTCTCAGAAAACGTTACAATTTGTTAATATTGTAATTTCTTTGAAGCGTTAAATATTCTTAGATATTATATGGCATGCGCGTATGTTCCACAAGAGGCATAATAATAACGCGAGCAATCGTAAACATGCGTCAATATTGGCTGTTTCGATGACCGTTGATGTGTCTAAAACCATGGCACGCATTCCAGCGACGTTGCGCACCTATTCGTCGACGTCACGATTTCGGTAAAAATACATATTCATCACCAGTATCATCGTTTTTTAACGATGACGTCATTGTATCTACATAATCTCGCTTGAAACTAAATTGATTATTATTCAATCTGAGAACAATATTTGATACAATTCTTCTTATTACTTCACTCTAACAATTCTTTCATATATTTTTAAAAAAATGTTTACATCTAAGTGTTACCTTTCATAAAAAAATCCTTACCAATCCGTCTTATTAGTGTGGTGAGTATGACCAAGTACCAGTGAACGGTAATATTCATTGTGAGTTTTACTCAATAGTGGACTAATATAGTTAATATCATGTTGATGATGATGATAATAATAAATATATATATATATATATATATATATATATATATATATATATATATATATATATATATATGTATATGTGTGTGTGTGTGTGTATGTGTGTGTGTGTGTGTATTATTTACTCATTATTTATCATTGAATGCACAACATTAGTTCATTATTTGTTTAAAATTTTGTTGATTTAAAGATCTGTAAGTTAGCTGTTTAATGTGAAAGGCGATGAAAATGTTTTCGCACAAAAAATCTCTATAGACATTAATTTGGTGAAATTGTATTTATTGGTCGTGCTTGACAATATGTGTTGTTCACTTTTTTGATAACGCGCATTTCAACCTTAGTTTGAAGAGCGTTGCGTCATAAAATCCGACTTTTGGATTGGATCCTTTAATAACTATCCATTTATTTCTAAGAATTCATTTGTTACTGCTAATTCCTTTCATCTTGTTCCTTTTTTATATTTTTTCTAATATTAGTACTTGCATAATGAGATATTAAAAGTAAAATATTTTTTTAAAAATTTTAGTTTTAATATTATATATATTGTGTATGTGATTTATTATATAAACTCTTGGTATGTTGCACTTAAAAAATCATTATTTTATTTTTAATGATTTGATCGTTTCATATTTGATAAATTAAAATTTTATTTTATACGAACATATTACCCACTTGTTTTTAAATCTGATTGTAACATTTTTAGCATATGTTATACATTTAATACATCCAGTGTATTTCTCTCTGAGATAATGAAAAGAAATCAGTTGTTATGGGTATAACCGATTCCTTTTTTAATTCCAATAATCTCATTCAATACGAGTAGAATTTCCAAAGAAAAATCACTTGTTATTAGAAAAAGAATGTTGATGTGTCATTTGATTAATTAATGCTAAACATTTCAAAGAAAGTGGAGATTTCTTAAGAAATTGCATTTTGTACACTATAACAAACTGATTTGCGAATTAATGAGAGAGAGAGAGAAGTTGACTACAATTATTGAACATATAGTAAAATATATATATTGTATATGTATGTGTATATTATTTTTATATACATATTTTTCTATACAACTTTTTATTATTATTTCTTATTGCAAATGAAATATTTTTTTAATTAGAATGCGTAGAAAATATTAATTATTTACATATATATATATATATATATATATATATATATATATATATATATATATATATATATATATATATATATATATATATATATATATATACATACACACACACACATACGACCCAAATTCATGAAAGGTATAAACATTATTTATTTATTTATATATATATATATATTCAAAGTTCTTCAAATAAAATCCTATCGAAATATTATCGATTATTTCAAAAATATTATAATAGAATATTCAATACACTTAAAAACATAATTAATAGGTCATGACAATGTTATAAATATTTAAGAAGGTTATACAATGTTATTGCCAACAAGTGATCCTTATATTTCATTGCCAGTTATTCAACAATCATTTAATATCTGAAACAAGTTCAGGTGTACATTTTATAATCAATCATATAAAACTGACGTTTATCCTTCTTATAATTCAATTTTCGGCTATATGACTAAATGAAATAAAACAACGTTCAGTACATTCAATATCGACGAACGTACAAATACGCAACTGAACTTATAAGTATTTAATTCCCAGACAAAAAAAAAAGAAAACAATAATGTAATTGTTTTATAATTTATGTCACATATTGACATGTGAACATTTTTTGGCATTGTCTGCCGACAAAGTTGATTACCTGTAGCAAAACCACAATATGACCTTAGTTTAGGTGACGGGATTCGATAAAAAATATACTCAACTCTAGAAATACATATTCACAGTAGTATAATATAATAATGAGAGCATACAATATACCACAATCAAATAGTAATTATTTCGAATAACATATTTTTATTGTTCGCGGTTATACAATTACATAACAAATTCTTTATTATATGGTGTTTTTGAATTTAGAAAATTTAATTAAATCAACAGTAAATAGCACACGCCTATGTAATGGATCAAAAAAAAAACTTGAAGATTTTTTTCCAAAATAGTTTCTTAAGGGGTTATACGCAGTTAGAAATTTCAAAAAATCGATTTTTTTTGCATTTTCGGAATGCACATATATTTGAGTATATTCTCTGAAAATTTGAAGTAAATCCGATAAATATTTTCGGACATACACCTGAATTTTTACCAAATTTTTAACTATGTGTAAACTACTTCCGAAACTTCAAACGCCTTTATCTCAAAACGGTGTTTTCATAGTCGCTGATCTCGATATCTCAGAAATGGTTGAACCGATCAGTCTCAAATTTTCACACAATCTTCTCAAATATATTCCTCAGGTATTGATCGAAGGAATAAGGTTTACAAAAATTATTACTATTTTTTTAAACAATTTGGAGCGAAAATTTTAGTAAAAAACGAAAAAAATTTTTCTAGTAGACGCCATTTTGTCAAAAATGAAAATTTTTATTATTTCTTCGTTCAATACCTGCATTAATCTATCCTTTAAAAGAATTGACCATATTTTTTGATTTCAAATAATCCAAACCGCCGATATGGAGATCACCGCCAAGCGCCTTTTTTTGGAGGTCGTTCGGGACATCGTCTGCAGGAGCGGTGCACTTCAATATTTTTTTATGATCGACATGTTATTTTATTCTTGAAAGTAGGATCTATTCAAATAACCATAATTTGTAATTGGAAAATAAATACTGTTTCTAAAAAAAATTCCTAAAAAAACGTCGTTTTGCGCCTCGCAAGTGCGTATAACCCCTTAAATAAATTCAACTATTAAAATAAATCAAGTGAACATTCTATAGATGTGACATAGCGAATCAAAGAATGATTAATTAAAACTATACATTTTCATACCCTCGAAAAAACATTTTAAACGTATCTTTATATGGACCGTTTATTTTGAAAGTGGTGCAAGTCCATTTTCTGTTGTTTCGAGAAAATTAAAAGTTAGCATATTTGTCAATTAAAAAATATAGGTTAATTATGTCGAGTCTGGCAATGTTTCTACTAATTTATCAATATGTAATTTGATTATATAAATTTCTTTTAGGCGAATTTAACTAAAATAATGTATATTTACGCGCTGGAAATGCACTTACACCACTTTCATAATTAGTCAATTGTAAAAATCATTTAATTTCGATTTTGAAAAATTAAATATCACTTAAAATATATTTCGTATTAATCCAATTTTGTTTATAAATAATAACAAGAAATAAAATAGGAGTAGTATTTTTTATTTTGAACGTTGATTATATTTATACATTGTTAAACTTAACATAAGATATTAGTATTATTTATTTTGCTCTTTATGTGACAGTGTTTTGAAATATTCATGATGCACAGGAGGTATACGAGGTCAGACAATTAAGTAATGTGACAAAATTCAAAAATCGAGTATATTTAAAAATTAAGGTACATCGCTGCGATCCCCTTCAAAGTAGTCCCCTCCCGCATCTATACACTTATTCCAGTGAGTTTTCCAGTTTTCGTAACAATTCTGGAACACTTCTTGTGGGACCTCTCCGAGTACCCTCGTCACAGATTCTTGGATATCTTCAACGGAGTCAAAATGTCGACCTTTGACGAATTTTTTCATATGGGGGAATAGGAAAAAGTCGCAGGGTGGCATGTCCGGTGAATAGGGCGGTTGTGGTAACGTTGCGATGCCTTTAGACGCCAAAAACTAAGAGACACTGAACGCACTGTGACAGGGAGCATTGTCGTGATGCAGAACCCAAGTCTTCGCGATCTCTGGACGCACTCTGAGCACCCTTTTTCGTAATTTTTCGAGCACATTGCGGTAGAATACTTGATTACGGTTTGTCCAGGTGGTACGAACTCTTTGTGAACCACCCCTTTGCTGTCGAAGAAGCAAATCAACATGGTTTTCACTTTGGACTTGCTCATTCTCGTCTTCTTTGGCCTTGGTTCTCCAGGGGACAGCCACTGTTGGCTTTGTCGTTTAGTTTCGGGGTCATATTGAAAGAACCAACTTTCATCACCAGTAATAACTTTTTTTTTTTTAGTAATAACTTTCATCACCAGTAATAAATTTCTCTGTTCCATTTTCGTGACATGCACTACTCGCGCGTTGTTACAAAACACTAAACAGCTGGCGAAGAAATGATCGTACGAGGGTGGTCAAGGTCTCAATCGAGAGAGTAAGGATCTGCTATTACGGTGGCGGAGTTACAGGTTCGCAGTGTTACCACAGGCCGAGAAAAAAAATCGGTCGCATTACTTAATTGTCTAACCTCATATAAAATAATAACTACTCCATATCTTTATATTTTTCGTATGTAATAGGCCTGGCATCGTGATACAAAGGCACCAGGGCGATTTTGTCAAATTTTGGCGGTCTTCCCCGACATGTAGGTGATAAATCTAAAGTCTTAAATTCTGTGTCCTCCATTGATGTTTTATATAAAATAATATACGGTGCACTTCTGCAAAACATCATCCAACATATTTCCAACCAATTTACCTTTTCTCCATTAGTGTTTCTTCTTATCTGTTTTTTAATTGCGTTTTGTAGATTTTTTGTTGAAACGAAATTCTCTCGTTTCATTTCGTGTAAAATAAATTTATTGTTTATAAATTTATTTTATAATAATAAATTTATCAAAATCAAAATCAAATTTATTGATCGAAAAAGTAAGTTATACATTTTCATAAATGTGTATACAATGGTGTTTACAGTGAACTTTCTTAACAATGTTATTTTAGTTTTATAATATGACTTAATAATAGTGTTTAATGGATTGCAGTTAAATTGTTTATGTATTTTGTGTTCGGGAGGAAAATTTTCAAAAACCCGGTATGACGTAGTTTTTTCACTAATACTAACCTAACGCTAAAACTATTACTAGAAAATTGTTTGGACACTTATCATTGGAGCACTATACTCACTGCACAAGTATCACTGTTATGTTATTTGTTCTGTGTTGTCTGCCGGGAATAAATTTATTATAAAATAAATTTATTAGTAGCCACTGACCCCGCCCACCTGTCTATGGAAATTGGACTTACACCACTTTCATAATCAATGGCTACGCAATTTCTTTTATCGGCCAATTTTAAATTGAACAAAGCATTGGCATTTTTTAAGAAATTAAATACTAACTAGTTATAAATAAAAAGTTTACACAAAATTAAGCATAAATTACGTGATATTTCATTTTTTTCAAAAAAATGGACTTACACCACTTTCAAAATAAACGGTCCGTATCTTTTTTCAATATTAAATAATTATTTTTTTAAAACCAAATTTAATTTTATTTATATTTGGAGCATCCATAAAAAAGCATACTTGCTTCAACACTACATGATTTTATAAAATTTTGTGATGTTTTCCAATTATTTATTTGTATAAAAGTGGATTATTTAGAGTACAAAATCAATAATAAATGTTATTTACTGCAAATTTTAAATATCAATTTTGAATTCAATTGATTTCAACATTTAGAAATATTTATTTTGATGAACAGATGATTAGTTTAATAGTTATATAATAATAATTTTTTTCAAAGAATGTTCTAAAACTTATCGAAAAATACACTTGAAATATTAAACTATTAAGTTAGCCAGTTAAAATGTCGTTTTTAAAATGAAATTAACATATTTTTATGATTAATAGGATTTATGAAAAACAATTTCAATTCATTTTACCAAAATCTCTATTATTATAATAATAAATTTCATTCTTATAAAAGTCCTGAACGACGCAATTAAATATCGTTGTGAGTCATACATGTCACTTAAATTGTATTTTAGAGAAAAATAACTGTATATATAAACGAAAAAAAATATGAAAAAATCATTTTATAATGAAAAAGCATAATTATTTAATATATGTGTATGAAAATAGGAGAACTATCTGTATAACAATCTAATAAAATAAGAGTTGAAGAAATTCGTTGTTAATGAGAAAATATTTAATCAAACAATAATTGCATTTTACCAAAGCGTACATATGAATAGCATAAGTGCATTTTTATAATGACTTCCATAAAACACCTAAACAATTTAAAACGAAGGTTGAATATATTTCAATTATGGAATATTCTACAACCAACCTTGAATACAGGAAATCTGAGAATATAATAAAATAATTATAAGTAAATAAAAAATCCATCCACATAATTGTATTGAATTTGCATTTGAATAAATATAATTCATATGTAATTAAATCTAATATGTAATTTAAATATTATTATTATTGATATTAAAACACGATATATGAAAAACGATCACTACACATGTAATACTTTTGTGTGCGTTTTATTGAATTTAATATGAACAATTATTTATTTCCTAATAAGTAATAATAAATTATTATATTATTATATACCTCAATAACAAATACATAATAAATATACAACAAATTACCAGTTAATTTCATTAATATGAATCGAAACTTATTACGTTTTATAATACCATACTGCGATGAAGATAATCGATCGAAAAAGAAATTGGTAAAAAATTAAGAACAATAAATGATTATTTACAGTTTTTTTAATTTATAATGTTACGAGTGACTCATTTATATAAATGATACTTGTGTTAATACTTCATTATACTTTTTTATTAGATAATTCATCAAAAGAATTATTAACTATAAATATGCGCTGAATAATCATTTGAATTACTGGAGTTTTTAAAAAATAAGCATTTTTATATTGTATTGTATATTCTATGTATAAGTAATAAAATAATTGTATTTTTAACTATTCTTACAAAAATAAGTTATTATTTTCGTTTGAATAATTTTATTTGTTATGTTTTTACTGTTATTTGTATATTTTATAGTACTAAGGTATGACAACGAAATAACATTATTAGTTAGCAATTATTTTTAAAAACAAATATATTAATAATGAACTTTATGATATATTAATGTAAAAAAACGAATGAAAATATACAGTGAGTCAAAGTGAAACTCATACAGTATTATGTTCAATAAATGTTTATATTTAAATTTTTAAATAAAAAAAGGATATGTGTACTCATATACACATGCCAGAAGTGAAACTTCTTTTCAATAAAGTAATCAAAAGGTACACGGACAAGCGTATGCCTAAAACTCGTAGATGAACAAATTCTTCAGAATAAAGCAAGTAATAAAATGAAGAAATGTAGTAGGAAGAGAAGCGGTAAATACACGGGATAAAAATTTCAGTAAAAATTGATCAATGTTTTAAATAAATTAAATTTTTACAATTATATATATATATATATATTGGGCAATTTTTGGGGCAAAATTACCCCAATTTTTGAGGCAAAAGATTGCCCCAATTTTTGGAGAAAAAGTTAAGCCACAATTTTTGGAGCAAAAGTTTGACCCAATTTTGGGGCAAATGATTGACCCAATTTTGGGGCAATAGATTGACCCAATTTTGAGACAATACATTGACCCAATTTTGAGGCAATAGATTGACCCAATTTTGGGGCAATAGATAGACCCAATTTTGGGGCAAAAGTAGGACGTAAGTGTTTTAAAAACATTTCTGTATTTGGTATCTGCCATACATAATTCTCCCATTGGATCCAAATAAATTATATTTGCTTTCGTCCGTAAACAAGACATCTTTCCAATAATCAAAACTCTTATTAACATGTTCCCAAAAGAAGCTTAACCTTTTGTTGCGATTAGCTAGATTTATGAAAGGTTTCTTCCTTGCAATACGAGCATGAAACCCATTTTTATTTAGTATATTGCGAATTTTTTTGGGGTTTGATTTTTTATTTAGATACTTTTTAACTTCTAAAGTCAATTTGGGTACGCTAATTTTCGAATTTTTTTTAATTTTTCGTAGAATCTAACGCTCGTCATGGTCATTAAAAATTTTGCGGAGACTCTTTCTGACTTTATTGTCAACACTCTGCCCGTTTTTAATTTTTTTATTGCAGATTACATTGTAGCGTGGCTTTTATTAACTATTTTCCTAATTTCCCGTAGAGTTTTTCCATTTTTGTAATGAAAAATCATTATCTTTCGCTCGTCCGTCGATGATTGTCCCCTTTGTATACTCAAAGTGAAAATTCAACTTATATTTTTTACAAAATGATTACAAACGACTTAACAATAGTTTTTTTTTATAACCAAAATGACCAGACACATATTTGAAGAGTATACTTTCTTAACACAGCAGTTTTCAAGCGAGAGTAATTCGTTGTGTGAGTTTCATTTTGATGTATTTTTTGTTCATTTTTCAGAAATGGTTACTTTTAATGGAGTAGAAGTATTAATTTATGATTGAAAATTTCAAATGTAATAAAAATAACCTTAATAAAGAACTTGACCAAGAGAAATATTGAAAATTGTTATTATATTAAAATATATGTGTAAAATTATTGGAAACAACTCTGTATGAGTTTCACTCTGACTCACTGTATATACTGATTAAATAAATACATATACAATTACTAACTCTATAACAATAGATAACCACGAATTGAAATCGAAAACAATTATTGAAAAAATGAATGAATATTGACCAAATTAAGAACTATATCTGTCAAAATACTGAAATTAAAATTTAATATTTCTATAAAAAATGTATATTTAACAAAGAACATTATAATCTAGATAATGAATTAGGTAAGAATAAATCTATAGTTATCAATAATAAGTAACAATGATAGTTGGTACATCAAAATTATATATAATGGAAAAAAATAAACAGAAATTTGTTCTTAGTATATGTATCATAAATATAATAATGAAAATGTTATCTGAATATTGCAAATCAAATGTAATTTTTAAATTTTCCAGTTTTTATAATAAACTCAAACGTGAAGTCGACACATATGATACGAATATTTATGAATAAAGTGAAAAGATAAAAAATATGTGAAAGAATCAAGAGCAGTAGTACTTATTATAAACATAAGCAATATTCTTTGAATTATTGCTACGCGTAATAAATATATTTATTAAATGAACAATAAATATTTTTCACTAATGATGACTAACGATCAAAAACAGCTGTTATACAGTTAAAAATTTAATCTGATTATCGTGGATTAATAGCACGATGAGTAATCAGAGTATTACGATATTTTATTATCATGTTCATGAAAAAAAGCTCAAAAATTTAAACAATTGTTCTTTACATCATTGATGATTCCGTCTCGTTATCTCATTACTCACAATTTCGTCTTAATGTTTTACGATAAGAATTTCTGAATATAAAAATATTCTAATTATTTTGAATTTAAAGAATATCTTGATTTATTTTGTTTTTTTAAAGTATATTTTAAGGATATAAAATAATACAAGTTTTGAAGAAGCTAAGTTTAGAAAATATATTAACTATGACAAAAGTTTTCGATAAAGTCGCTGTTTTTCCCGAGTAATCTTCGCTACATATGACCTACCTAGTATTATCATACTGCAAGATGATATATTTTTTGTTTGATAAAACTGGTCTTTTCTGCAATAATTTCTAATTTAATCTATCTGATCGTTGATAATATATGTCTCAACAATAGTTACGTTGTGTTTGACAATCGTTGGAATCAAGGAAATCGAGTGATTGTCAAATAATGGACGAAAAACAATTTCGCGTGTTGATTAAACACTACTTCATTAAAGGCAAAAACGCCTCAGGAGACTAAACAGAAGCTTGATAAACATTATGGTGACTCTGCACCTTCGATTAGTGCGGTTTATAAGTGGTTTCAAAATTTTCGGAGTGGCCATATGAGCACAAGAGACGCTGAACGTTCTGGACGCCCTGTTGAGGTCACCACTCCAGAAATCATTGATAAAATCCATGATATGGTGATGGATGACAGAAGAGTGAAAGTGCGTGAGATTACTAGTGCTGTAGGCATCTCGTGTGAACAGGTACATAATATTTTGCACCAACATTTGGACATGAAAAAGCTATCCGCCAGGTGGGTGCCGCGATTGCTCACGATCGACCAAAAACGAGGTCGTGTGAAGTGTTGCAAGAACGGTTTGCAGCTGTTTCAGCGAAATCCGCAGGACTTTAAGCGTCGTTTCATCACTGTAGATGAAACATGGATACATCACTACACTCCTGAGACCAAAGAGTAGTCTAAACAATGGGTTATCAAGGGGGAATCTGCTCCGAAAAAGGCGAACACAATTCCTTCGGCCGGGAAGGTTATGGCGACTGTCTTTTGGGATTCGCAAGGAATAATCTTTATCGACTATTTGGAAAAGGGTAAAACCATTACAGGTGCATATTATTCATTGTTATTGGATCGTTTGAAAACCGAGTTGCAAGAAAAACGTCCCCGATTAGCACACAGAAAAGTCCTCTTTCATCACGACAACGCACCAGCTCACACCTCAGCAGTTGTGGCCACAAAACTAATAGAAATAGGGTTCCAAATCGTTTCACATCCCCCCTATTCTCCAGACTTGGCTCCATCGGACTATTATTTGTTCCCTAATATGAACAAATGGCTCGCGGGAAAAAGATTTTATTCGAACGAGGAGGTGATTGCAGGAACGAATGACTATTTTACAGACTTGGACAAATCCTATTATTCGGAAGGGATCAACAAACTAGAGCAGCGTTGGATGAAGTGTATAAGCCTAAAAGGAGACTATGTTGAAAAATAAAAACGATTTATTCAAAAAAATGAAGCAGTTTTTATTTTCACACGGACTTATCAAACAACCTCGTATTTTTCCCAATTTCAATAAATAACTCAATTCGAAATAAATAACTTCAATACACACTGGCACTAAACTCACAAATGAACATTTTTTAAAGTTAAACTCAGTTTTTTTTATCGTTTATGATACGTATTTGAGGAAAATCGATTGTCTAAATGCTTATAATTAAAAATAGATAATACATTTTTATCATTATTTATAGCTTTTCTGAAAAAAAAACTGCATTGTGATCTGGTTAGGAGTGTAATATATATTTACGCCTCTAGTCTTTGTGGATTGAAGAATTAATCTAATACACGTATACGTTTTTTGTAAGCTTAAGGGGGTATTCTAGTCTAGAATTTCGAAAAAACCGATTTTTTGCATATTTTCAAAGTTTAGACCTTTAAGAATATGTCTTTAAGAGGATTTTTTGAAATTCCAATTATTTTCGGAGTTATAGCTATTTTTGTGATGCGCCAACCAATCCGGTCTGGCCGGAACGAATCAACTTTAAACGCGTTTTTCTCGAAACTACTTTTTTCGACACGGTTGACGGTGATATCTCAAGTTCTAATGGACCGATTTACTTGAAATTTGGTGCATAGCTTCTCAATATAACAGTGATTGCCCCCGCCTAGGATTTTTTGAAAATTTTGTTTTTTACTATTTTTAAAAAATTCCGAAAGTTGAAAAAAATAGGGAAAAAATGACTGTTTTTCCACACTGCCGCCATTTTGCGAATTTTTTTTTAAATTTCCCTAAGCGAGGATACTACTACAACCTTCTTTTTTAATAATTTCAAAAAAAAAAAATTGTTTCAGATGATCGGAAGGGTTGGAATCACGTCAACCAGGAGACACCTTTTTTCGAACCCCCACTTTGCCAGTCTGTACCTTTTTCAATTTTGATTTTTTGTTTTTAATAACACTTTTTATACTCTTAAAATGTCAATAAATAACTGATAAAAAAATGGATAGTAAAAATATTTATTTTTTTTATAACGCCCGAAAAAACACCTAAAATTCGTGCATCTAGACTAGAATACCCCCTTAATTTAAAATTGGACAATAGCATTAAGATATTCGAGATGTATGCACAGATACATTATTCAAATAATCGATATTTCAAGTTATTAAAATAGATATTTATACGAAAAACTTGTATGTATACATTATTTATTGAAATAACAAGAATAAAAGTTCTCACAAAAATATTTTCTCTTCTCACAATTACAGTGAAGACAACAATGAATCATTGTTAGTCTATCAAGTATAAAAGATATAAAGAAATATGATTGTAGAAAAAGTACCTTTTCAAATGAATTTAAATTAAATTTCTTTGTTGATTATTAAAGCAAGTAAATATACAAAATTTTTAAAGAAAGTTATAACCCATACAAATATCTCACAACTTAGTAACGACTAATACAAATAATCAAAAAAAAAAAACTACTTGGTCTCTTATGCACTCGGATGACAGTCGGGAAACCCCCGTTTATTTATGTATTAGAATGAAATGAAAAAACCCTCGATCTATTTTAAACTGTCATGTGCTATGCAGGCCAACAGATATTTTCATGGCAGTTTGAAAAATAGATAAGCACATCAAATAAAATAAACAATAAACATATGTAACATATGCAGTTGCTCTAGAAATATTTTGAGCACACATTTTCAGACTTGCCTCAACTTTCATATAATATTTACAGCTCCTCTCAAACCTAAAATTCTTCACTTTAAAACATTTTCATTTTAATTTACATACACACACACATATTTATATATATATATAATAAACAAAATTAGGATTTGTCAAAGAATGTTGTAAAGAATTTCTGATACTTTATTAAAATACTCAGCATAAACCAAATAGCAAAAAAGTATTAAAAATAAATGATTATATAAAATTAATATGAAGAAAATGAGTTTGACAAATAAAAATATTTATCAGAGCGATCATAAAAGATCGAATATTTCATTTAAAAAAACTACAAAATTACGACTCAAAATAAAATTGAAAAAATTAAATTAATCCTTTTTTATATGAGCGTACTACACAATGTTATGTGTATATATGTACTAATCATTATGCAACAATATTGCATACAATACTTTTAACTATTTATAATTTATTAGAATTAATTTCTTTTGAAGTTAATGACTTGGCCATTGAAATTTTTGTTAACAAAAAGAAAAAAGAAAAACTATTTAATATTTTTATAAAATATAATACAGAAAAGTGATATTTTATAAAGATGGTGAATTATTTACAATGGCGAATCAATTATATTTTAAAAATTATTAATATTTGAAAGAAAGTGATTTTCTTCATTTAAATAATCAAGCGATTTCCTCCAATTAATTATAAAAGGGAAAATGAAGCAAAAGAAATAGTATGAAACTTTTATTACTGTATAAAATATAGTAAAAAAAAACATTTAAAAAAATATATACATTGAATTCCTGGTACTCATTTTTAAGAAATAAAGTTATTATTTTAATAATGAGTTCAGAATTTTCTCCAAAAACTCATTACAAATCTTGCACAAATTCAATATATTGATATTTTTCATTACAATATTTTTAAAAAGCGCTGAAATTTTCTAAGAGATCTATTTTCTTAAATTGCTTACGTAATTATTTAAACTCGAACTTTATCATCAATGTTTCCCAGAAACATGACTATAAATAAAAATATGAAATTAATATTGTATTGAAGATAAAAACTAAAGTAACATACTTTCAAGATAATAATAACGATATAGATATAGGTAATCCTTGACAATATTGATGAAAAACATTTAAACTTAAATAAAAAAAAATCAATTTATTACGAAGTAAAATGATAAAAAAATACTAAAAATACACACACACATATATATATATATATATATATATATATATATATATATATACGCGATATATATACGTTTGATAAGTATGGTAAAAATGTAAGAAAAACTAAATTAAAAAATGTAATTTAATTAAATAATAAAATAAAATAATAAATAAATTTACCATACTTATCAAACGACCCTCGTATATATATATATATATATATATATATATATATATATACGAGGTGTGATCAAAAAGTAAGGTGAATTTTGAAATTTAGCGGGCTACATCCGTTCGATCTTCGATTTTTTTATTTGGTTATGTTGGTACACTCGTCTCGAATATATGTTCCAAATTTCAGCTATGTAGCATGTTTAGTTTGTTGGTGAGAGGCATAAAAGTTAGAAGTGTTTTGCAGGCTCCACGATTTTCCGCTGTCGAAAATCATGGATCAAAGAGTTTGCATTAAATTTTGTGTGAAAAATGGAATCAAGTGCTCCAAAACACTTGAAATGTTGAAAGTGGCATACGATGAGTCTACTTTAAGCCAAAAAAATGTTTACAAGTGGTATAAACTCTTCCAAGAAGGCCGAGAAGACACCAACGACGAACCTCGTTCTGGACGCCCCAGCACGTCAACAACTGATGAGAACGTTGAAGAAGTGAAGAAAATAGTGTTGGGGAATCGTCGAATTACCATTAGAGAAATTGCTGATGATATTGGCATCTCGTTTGGTTCGTGCCAATCAATTTTAACGGGTGTTTTAGACATGAGACGTGTGTCAGCGAAGTTTGTTCCGAAATTGCTCGATTTCGACCAAAAGAACCGTCGCATGAGCATCGCCCAAGAGCTATTGAATGACGTCAACGACGACCCAGATTTACTCGACAGGGTCATAACAGGTGACGAAACATGGGTATACGATTATGACGTCGAAACTAAGACTCAATCGTCCCAGTGGAGGCATTCCGGATCACCGAGACCAAAAAAAGCACGCCAAGTTCGATCAAATGTGAAGGTTTTGCTTACAGTTTTCTTTGATTGCAGGGGCGTGGTGCATCATGAGTTCTTGCCACAGGGTAGAACAGTAAATAAGGAATATTACCTGCAAGTTATGCGCAATTTGCGCGAAGCAATCCGCCAGAAACGCCCGAATTTCTGGAAGAACAAACATTGGCTTTTGCACCATGATAAAGCCCCTGCTCACACATCGTTGCTTGTGCGCGAATTTTTAGCTAAAACCAACACACTAATGATGCCGCAGGCACCGTATTCCCCAGACCTGGCCCCCTGTGACTTCTTCTTGTGCCCGAAACTGAAGAGGCCCATGAAAGGACGGCGTTTTGCAACGATTGAGGAAATAAAGACGGTATCGAAAGAGGAGCTGAACAAGATCACAAAAAATGATTTTTTGAAATGCTTTGAGGATTGGAAAAAGCGTTGGCACAAGTGCATTATATCCGAGGGGGATTACTTTGAAGGGGACAAAATAAAAATTGATGAATAAATAAATATTCTTTGAAAAAAATAAAAATTCACCTTATTTTTTGATCACACCTCGTATATATATATATATACATATTTCAGAAATTGTATGATATTTAAATATACCGTATAAAAAAGATATTTAATTATCTTTAAATCCATGCCATTGTAAATTTCACACAATGAAAAGTAGCTACTTACAGGTTAATGTACTACATATCAATCAATATATTTTACATTATACCCTCATGCAACAAAACATAAATGCTAATACCAGCATTTTCGTACAATACCATTATAATAATTTTATTTATGTACTCACCCATACATCAAACAATCTATTTAATTGTTCTTAATATAAATTATACATGATAGTAAAAAAGTCATGTATAATTTTATACTATATGTATATGTATATATATATATATATATATATATATATATATATATATATATATATATATATATATATCCAGTGGTGTAAACAAAAATAGGCGAGTCTTTGTTATAGAAAGAAATCAATCAAAGTTGAAAATGCAATTAATATTCTCAAACTGTTTTGCTTCTTAGCTGTTTGTTGTGAAATAAATGTCAATTTCGGGGTATTACCATTTTATTAAAAAATGAAAAGTCACAATAACAGTTAATTTTCTCATTTAAAATATTTTCTACAGAATAAACATCAGAAAATGAGATGGTGTTTTTAAAGTCGTACGTATGTTTTTCAAAATAAATTTAACATTTTAGCTAAAAGCTTTATAAATTTGTTGAAAAACAAATACATTCTTTAAATCTGATTATGCAAATTCTTTCAATGCATATTTCGGCATTCCGAAAATAATATAGTGTATTCTTATATCAATAATTTGCTGTCCATTTGACTCATAATCTAATAGTTGACGCAAGTTTTCTGCAATATTCACAATTATTCATTAAAAATAGTAACTTTTTTACATAACTCCATTATAGCTTCCCATTGAAACAACTACACTTCCTTTTGTTATATGATATGCGTCATGAATTTCACAATTAACAAACCGAAATATTTTATAACACTGAAAAGTGTCAGTCGCAATTACTAAACATTAAATGATATAGCATACGAGAATATCGTATTTTTAGCATTTTAAATGATTAGAAAATGTCATATAATATAAAATTTGTGTGCAATCCATTTACCAACAAAAATTTTGTGATAATTTATGAAATATGCAAAATAATAAATCATTAATTATTTTAGTTTCTTGTTTATAACATATTTATTAAAAACCTAAATATTTTAAACGCCTATTTTAACTGGCATATAATTTTTCTTTTACATATTACACGCTATTCCTAAATACACTTCATTCATTACCATAAATAATAAACGATGAGTAAGTATGGATTGTCGTAAGTACACATAAGCCCACTCTTCAAACTTTTGGCCTTGAAACTCATTATCATAATTGAGAAAGTTATTCATACAGGAATATATTACTTAATGGAAAAAATTGATATTTAATAAAGGTAAGGATCTGAATCACATATATTCCTATTGGAATAATATTACGTTCGTCGATGTCAACAGAACTGATTTCATAATAATTCTATTTATCCATAATTTAGGTCTAATGACGCTCATAACGATTCTTACATAGTTCAGTTTCATTTAGTAACAGATGTATGCATTAAGTAATAAAATAACACTTATTAAAATGTATGTAAAATTATTCTTCGCATATACTTATCCATGTAAACACATATGTATAAGTGCATACACACATATGCACACACACACTTATCTGCATACATACTTACATATTTAGGATCATCCAAATGTAACGCCTACATTTATTTTATTAAAAAGAAACATATGTATAGGGTGGTGTATAGGGAAACATGTGTATAGTTTATTTTTAATAAAACCCAAATCTAGGCGTACCATTTGGAAGACCCTTTATAAATATATACATCCGTCCCTCAATTTACGCGGAGTATCCGTTCCACGTGGATTTGTTTTACGCGAATGAAAATCGCGTAAATTGAGTCAGTCAGTACAATAGAAAAAATATTGGAAAAGCTAGTAAAGTTGTAGAAACACATATTTATTTCACATAGCTTAACAAAAAAATAATGACTTTTTAGAAAACAAAAGTAGATAAATTTTATTCTATGTCACTATCGCTACTGCAATTCAAAACAATCAACCTTTTATATATTTATATCGTGCTTTTATACGTTCAAGTAAGAATTTGCGTCACTCTGATATATAATAAATTCCATGAAAAATTGTATAAAATGAAATCTATCTGACCGCGTATAAAAAGTGCCGCTTAAAAAAAGGTCCGCGTAAATAGAGGTATAATTTGCCGAGTAAAAAAAACTCGCGTAAAAAAAGTCCCGCGTAAATTGAAGGACGGGTGTATATGTATGTATGTATATATATATATATATATATATATATATATATATATATATATATATATATATATATATACATATATACAAGATTTGTCCAAAAAAAAACACGAACTTTTCTTATTAATATTTATTCACAATACTTAAAACTTATTCTGCCTTATGCTCTTTAAAGTAGTCCTTCCCGTCCATTGTTACAACCGTCTTTTCTAACTCTGGAACGCGTTCTGTGAGTTGGCGCGCAGATCACGTAGCAATTTTTTTTATCTCTTCTATCGTATAAAATCAGCGACGTTTCGCAATGCACTACAACTTTAAGTACAAAAAAGTCTACTAGAGTCAAATGTAGAGAATAGAGCTATTGGAGAACACTATTCATCTTATATTTTGTAAAAAAAAAAACTCTTGAATTAACGTAAAACAACCTATGAGCAAGAGAGATGTTATGGTGCTACATCTAGATCTTGTTTCTCTACACTTCAGTCCTCTTACTTCACAATGCTTCTATCAAATGTTTCATCACCTCTAAATAAACCTATCTACCGACTATTTGATCATATGGAAAAACTTATGATCGAGAAAAATCGCCGAACGTACAGAAGAATGGTTTATTTAACCGCGTGTAACTCAATGAAGAAATAAAGTTAGTGATCATACAAGTGCGAAATTAAAGTTTTCATCATCTACACAGCACTATTGTAGTGAGTCAGCTAAGTTGGTTCCTTATTTTAAAATTTTCGTTTCTTTTTGGACAAATTCCGTATGTATGTATGTATGTATATATGTGTGTGTATATATATATATATATATATATATATATATATATATATATATATATATATATATATATATATATTCTTTTTCATAAAAACGTAAACAGTAATTTTTTACTATACTTATGATTAGGTTAAATGATATATAGAACTAGTTTTTTAACAAAAACTCAGATATTTATTTCAATTTTATTTACTAAAGTAACATATTAATATTTAGTACGTAATATTTAATGAATAATTATTTTTAAAAATGTAATGAATTAACATCAAGCAAGAACAATAAGAATCAACATAATATTTCAAAATATAGTTTATATCACGTGTCAAAAGAATTATTCTATGTCTAATTAGTATAACTGAAATGAAAAATAATATACAAAATCCTATATAAAACAAAATGAAGAAAAACAATCAATAAATTGCAAAAAAAATAAAGATAAATACTTTTACAGGTTTAATAGTAGAGAAAAATACATATGTGGGAAAATATTCGAAAAAAGTCACTTAAAAATTGATGTTCAGAAAAGAACAACTGGATAAAATGAAGTTTATTTACATAAGCCTCTTTAATATTTGATTTGTTAGAAGACTTCTTATGAATATTTCTGAATTGTTTTTCGCCTATTATACTTTACATATACAATATATAATTATTTTATTTCAACACCTTAATGTACTTTTAATTTAGTATTTAGATACAATTAATTTCAATAAACCAAGTACAAATATCTACTTAAAGATTCTCACAACAGAAAACAAAACATCTAGAAGATAAACAAACTGAACTTTTTATTAAAAAATTTTTTTATAAAATAATCATTGCCTTCAATAAATTAAATATAAGCTGCACTTATTTAATTTACATTATATATACATATATATATATATATATATATATATATATATATATATATATATATATATATATATATATATATATATATATAATATATATATATATATATATATATATATATATATATATATATATATATATATGGTGGTCTAAATAAGACTGAAGAATAGTAAATGATAAATAAACAAGTAAATATACGAGGTGATCAAAAAGTAAGGTGAATTTTGAAATTTAGCGGGCTACATCCGTTCGATCTTCGATTTTTTTATTTGGTTATGTTGGTACACTCGTCTCGAATATATGTTCCAAATTTCAGCTATGTAGCATGTTTAGTTTGTTGGCGAGAGGCATAAAAGTTAGAAGTGTTTTGCAGACTCCACGATTTTCCGCTGTCGAAAATCATGGATCAAAGAGTTTGCATTAAATTTTGTGTGAAAAATGGAATCAAGTGCTCCAAAACACTTGAAATGTTGAAAGTGGCATACGATGAGTCTACTTTAAGCCAAAAAAATGTTCACAAGTGGTATAAACTCTTCCAAGAAGGCCGAGAAGACACCAACGACGAACCTCGTTCTGGACGCCCCAGCACGTCAACAACTGATGAGAACGTTGAAGAAGTGAAGAAAATAGTGTTGGGGAATCGTCGAATTACCATTAGAGAAATTGCTGATGATATTGGCATCTCGTTTGGTTCGTGCCAATCAATTTTAACGGGTGTTTTAGACATGAGACGTGTGTCAGCGAAGTTTGTTCCGAAATTGCTCGATTTCGACCAAAAGAACCGTCGCATGAGCATCGCCCAAGACAGGATCATAACAGGTGATGAAACATGGGTATACGGTTATGACGTCGAAACTAAGACTCAATCGTCCCAGTGGAGGCATTCCGGATCACCAAGACCAAAAAAAGCACGCCAAGTTCGATCAAATGTGAAGGTTTTGCTTACAGTTTTCTTTGATTGCAGGGGCGTGGTGCATCATGAGTTCTTGCCACAGGGTAGAACAGTAAATAAGGAATATTACCTGCAAGTTATGCGCAATTTGCGCGAAGCAATTCGCCAGAAACGTCCGAATTTGTGGAAGAACAAAAATTGGCTTTTGCACCATGATAACGCCCCTGCTCACACATCGTTGCTTGTGCGCGAATTTTTGGCTAAAACCAACACACTAATGATGCCGCAGGCACCGTATTCCCCAGACCTGGCCCCCTGTGACTTCTTCTTGTTCCCGAAACTGAAGAGGCCCATGAAAGGACGGCGTTTTGCAACGATTGAGGAAATAAAGACGGCATAGAAAGAGGAGCTTCAAGATCACAAAAATGATTTTTTGAAATGCTTTGAGGATTGGAAAAAGCGTTGGTACAAGTGCATTATATCCGAAGGGGATTACTTTGAAGGGGACAAAATAAAAATTGATGAATAAATAAATATTCTTTGAAAAAAATAAAAATTCACCTTATTTTTTGATCACACCTCGTATATATATAATATATATATATATATATATATATATATATATATATATATATATATATTTATATGGTGGTCTAAATAAGACTGAAGAATAGTAAATGATAAATAAACAAGTAAATATATATCTAAACCCTTCAGTTTCATTTCAATCACTTTATATATAAAACATTTATTTTTTTCTGTTCATGTTTTTTTTATTTTTTAATGAAAAAGCAAATCGAGAAAATGTATTTAAATACACTATTGTTCTGCGATTTCATTATTATCTAGTGTTATCTTCATAGCTATTATTTGCAAAATCGCTAACATATAATTTTATTTACGTATCACGCAAAACAATAAAATGTTATTTTTATACTTAATTTATTGAACAAACGATTTTTTTAATACATTTAACTGGAAAATATAAAAGCACTGCACTGTTACTTTACATGTCTCAAGTAGTATTACAACAGTGATATAACGATTGCATTATGTTTTTAGTAGTGTAAATAAATGAAATGTGTGTTATCCTCTTTGTATTTTAATAAAACGCATATTTGCACGATTTCAATAATGAGAGCAGTAACTAGAGAGACATTTTCACTAATTGAAAATAATCGCTTTTTCTACTTTAAAACAAAATATATATACATTGATATAAAAAATGGAAGGCGGAATTTGTAACAAAACATAATGTATACTAAAAATGATGAAAAATAATATCAGATATTTTTTTCTGTAATATAGATAGATTTATTTTCGCACTTGCAAACAAATTAAACTACGATAATTTTTCTTTTTTTAAAAAAAATGTTAATTCTTTATGAAAGTTTCTAACCTAAAATTTATAACAGAATCAATACAAATTGTTAAGTAACAATTGCACGAAGATATGAATACTTATATTAGGTCTTTTACAATACTCGAATGTATTAGTGCTTTAATGTGATAAATGTTGTTACGCATATATTGTAGTACAACATACGGATATATACATATATGATTTCTCCTTTAAAAGAAAACGACATTTACCAATAAAACATGCTACAGAAATGTGATTAACAACACTCAGGACAATCCAGAAAACCAGGATGTTTCAGTAGTATATTGACAAAATAAAACTTGAATCGAATTGTATTTTACAAATTACACACTGACAAAATGGCAGTGTAAACTATGTACATACATACATTGCCCAACAAAACTATTGGCACAGTTAAGTAGTTAGTATAAATAAAAATCTATACGTTGCAAATAATTAAACGAACAAATGTATTGGCACACGTGTACAGTTGGTTCATAAACTGCCCGTTAACGAGCTTATCTTTAATGTACACTGATATTAGATGGTTTCCTAAAGTTTCTTTAACACATATTCGTCGGGTAACTTTTTGCACCGCCATTCACCAAATGCCTGCATTTTTTGACACTATCTGTAGAAATGATATGGTCTATATAAAACTAATGTAACTTGTTAGAAATCGTATATTTTTTAGTGAAATCTTGGAAAATGATATAAAACAAATTTATCTTTATATATTAATTTTTATTTTGGCTTTCCTTAGTTAAAAAACAATTAAATTCATAAAAAAGTCTAAATGAATTTCTAAAAACACAAAGTTATTATTCTCTTTTTTTTAGATGAAGTACATTATTTTTGAGTCCTTAATTTTATAAATAATTAATAATCTTTCAGTGAATGGTACTGTTCAAAACATGTGCCAGTATGAAGGGGAATGTTGCAAAAGTCACATACTGTCACTATCATTATTATCAAAATTAGTTTGTGAAAAATCTGCCTCACAATCAGATAAAATGCCTGCATATATTTCATTTTTGTCCTCCATTTTAGGTATATTTTATTATTTGATCGAAAGGGTAAAAAATTAACAATAATACAACTAAATTTGTTTAATTATTCGAACACCCGAGCGCTTAAACTTTGAATACAATTCTTTTATACCCAATACCGACTTATACAGTTTTACTTTGTTTTTGATTACATTTGCACCGTTATGCGATACAACTGAAGCTAAAATCAGTTCTCTCATGGGTTAAAATTATAATTTAATATACTCAGAATTAAGAGAACAAAAATCAATTATTCTCTGTAATATACAAATGACGAATTTTCGTCATTTGGCTGTGGGTGATTCTCTGGAAGATGACGAATTTTCGTCAAGCGGACGAATATGTGTTAATACTTATAATTGTATTTCGATAAATCAGATATTCAAAATAGTGTTATTCTTACTTAAAATTCAGCCACGATGTTTAAAGAGAAAGAAAGTACAGTTGAAGAGCGACAAATAATATTAAAATTAGTATAAGAAAAGAAATCTTACCTAGAAATAACAAAAATTATTCATAGAAGTTAGAAGTGTTGAGCGATTTTATGGGCAAGAAAATATACAAAGTGACAAAAGAAGCGGCCGCCCATCGAAGCTGTCTGATAGAGAACGACGTGAAATCATCGATAAAATTGAATCCCAAAATTACATCCTCCGAGATAGCAGCATATCTATTAGATCATTATAAAAAAGAAATACAATAACAATACGCAGAGTTCTTAGAAATAATGGTTATAGTTGTAGAACTGCAAGAAGAAAACCGTGAATTGGTAAGAAAAATAGAAAAAAAACGATTATTATTTGCAAAAAAATACATTAATAAGGATAAAGAGTTTTGGGACAAATTATATTATTCTCTGATGAAAACAAATTTAATATCTTACACTCAGACGGTACAATTAAGGTATGGCACAAGCCCAACACTAAATTAGAGGAAAAGAATTTACATGCAACAATTGAACATGGGGGTGGTGGAGTCATGGTCAATGGTGTGTATATATTTATTAGCTAAAGAAAATCTCTATAAACCCGTCCAAAAATTCGACCTAAGTAAAAAAAAAATATTTTCAACAGGACAATAATCCGAAACTTATGGCTTATATAGTTCGCCAATGGATCATTTTTAATACTCCTCATATCTTGCCAACACCACCTCAAACTCTTGACTTAAATCCTATCGAGAATCTTTGGTCACATCTAGAAAAACAAATAAGACGATATATATCCAGCAAAACACGCTTAAAGGAAATAATAATAAAAGAATTGGAAAAATAGACTTTACATTAACTCAAAATTTAGTGTATTCGATGCCTAAAAAAACTATTAGCTGTGATTAAATGAAAATGACGATCAACAAAATACTAATATACTTTTTTAAATTTAGTTTTTCTCCTGTGCCAATACTTTTGTTCAATGAAGAATTAAGTATAAAATCTATTTTCAGTTATTTTTTCAAGTAGTATTAATTTTTTCCAATATTATTTATGCACTACAATATATTCTACAACATAAAAATATTTTAATTTAAAAGCATTTGCATTTTTATCTAAATACACTGGAATATTTAGAATCAGTATATATATTTTCATGTATTTCGACTATATCTAAACAGCTTGTAATTTTCATGGAAATACGCAATGTATGTTAGCTATTCGAATGAAATTTATAAAAAAGTTATTCTCAAAAATCTATGACTTCAAATTTCTGAAAAAAGTATTGTTTTTAAACAATTATAAATAAAAATTACCAGAACTCACCTTTAAAATGATGAAAGTTTTCATTCTATTATTTAATGTATTTATAATAATGTATTTAAAATTAGTACCTATTGTATAATAATACTTTAAAATTCTAAAAATACGATAATACGACCGCAAAACACGACTTAACTATAAATATTAACCATCTTTAAACTAAGAAGAAATGATGAGTAAATGCAACACATTTTGGTCCCTTATCAGCGAGTAACTTTCAAGTACAAAAACTTATTAATAATTTTGCGGTTTTTGGAAACAACACATGGACTGTATACAATGAATACATAAATCTTAAAATAAGAAATGTAATCATACAGAATATATAAACTAGAATATATGTGTTATGTATATACGTATGTATTTGTATACATATTAATATATATACATATAAATATATGTGTGTGTGTGTATTTATTAGCTAAATCGTGTTTCTAATTATTTAAACGTTAAATTTTTTTTGAACGTATTTACTTGCATTAATTTAAAATTAAATTTTGGTACTGTAAATAACAAATCACTACCCCAATACATTTTTTTATACAAAAAAATACATTATTTAATAATTACTTACAAATATTTTTAATATCGCAATGTTATTATCTTCAAAAAATTACAATAGATATGATTTTCTCTCCGAAATAATGGAATATTTTACTTGATGTGATAAGATTTATAAATTAATAGACTTGAAAAGTTCAAATTTATTCCAATGATTTCAAATGCCACGCAATTATTTTCTATCAGAATAATAATTTATGATAACAGTTTTTCAAAACCTTATAATAATCCAAAACCATTATTTTAGATTTTTCTATTACATATAAATGAAGTTATTCGTAAGTATTTTCAAATAACATAATCAAACTGCAATTTAAAAAACATTTCATAATTTGCGATAATTGTTATTTGAATACTTCGATATTTTGACTTTATTTCATAAAGAAAATATACTAAATTCAAGTAATTTAGAAAATACTTAATGACTAAAAACATATTTCAAATTACTTGAAATGAACTCGAATTTTAATTCCAAGCTGCATTTCAACTCTAAGTAAAATTTTAAAGAATTACATTTTATTGAAGACAAAATCTTACTTCCATTTTTATATGCACACATGTGATGATATTAAAATAATGAGGTCATTATATATATATATATATATATATATATATATATATATATATATATATATATATATATATATATATATATATATATATATATATGTTTTGTTAATGTGACAAATTCACTTTAATAAATGAATTCAATACAAAAAGATTTTACAAATTTCCAATAATCATTTATTATTCATTTTATTCGCAGATATACATTTCTACACCCATGCCATCATCGTCAGAATACTGCATTGAACTTAAAATATAAAATCTTGTGTTATGTGGGCAGCAAGAGATTCATTTGTGTTATTTATAACTACTATAATGAAAATATCTAATTTGAAAATAAAAAAGCAAATATTTTTTTATCTACTTGCGAAAAAACCTTTTTTAATGACTATTTTAATACTATGTATTTTTTATTATTTAAAAATATTACAAACACAGAATTAATACAAATCATGAAAAATTTATTGTATAATGATAAATTAATAAAACTTCAAAACTCAAAAAATAACAATAGACTGTTTTATACTTCACATTACTATGTAATGAAGATAAAAGACAATATCTTTCAAAATATGTATATTCTCAAAAAGAAATAAATAAAATAAACAAAACGATAACCTCGAACTTTCATTTATTATATGATGTAGACATTGTACTAAGTAACTTCTTCGATTTCTATTTTTTGTAGTTAAATTTTCTTGGGAGGAACGAATGCTTTGAACATTTCTACTTCTACATGATTAGTTAACTTAGTCTAATTATTTATTACACATACATACATACATGAACACATACACACACACTATATATATATACACATATATATATACACGAGGGTCGTATGATAAGTATGGTAAATTTATTTATTGTTTAATTTAATTAAATTTTTCAATTTAGTTTTTCTTACTTTTTTACCATACTTATTAAACGACCTCGTATATAATATTTATGTGTTTACTTTTATCTATTGTATATATACAACATATACAATACGTGTGCATTCTGTAGTTATATTTAAAATAGACCAGAAAGTGTTTTTTATAAAACAATTTTTTGAAAGAATTAAATCTAGTTGCAGTTACATAAATCACAAATTGAAAAATAAAATTTATGAAAGAATTAAACACATTTTATAACTTAGTTTAACATTCAAATCTGATTTAACCATGAATGAATTTAAATATTGAATGTCACTTCGTACAAATTATGTTTAAACTCACCCGGTTACATTCCAGAGCTTGTGCGCTGTGTTCTTCCTTCTGTCGAAAACAATTCGTACATTTATTTTTATTAAAAATATTTGGCGCAAACGTCCTACAATCGAGTTTTAGTCCGCCAGAAGACATTATTTAGACGATGTACTCACTGATTGACATTCAAATACCAATGACAAACACAACACGTGATAAATATCAACAAACATTTTTCACATTCTGTATTATTACAATTATTTTTATAAATCATAATTTTACGCGATATGCAAATAAATACATTCACTTGCCAACACTGCTTTGAAATAAATAAAGTAAGACGCACGCACTAATCACTGTGATTTTTACAGTTAAAAAGTACCTGTACAAAGCCCACGGCGAATATTTCTATGACGACTGTGTATAACTAACTACCATGGAATGAAATTAAATTTCGCTGGAACATTTGACTATAAAATTGGATTTTTGTAATAACTCGGCCATTCTTTAAATAAGAGTTTATCGCACAATTTTTATATACGAACACGTTCACTATTAAAAAGAATTGACAGGTTTAAAAACTTGTAAGAACCATAATGGCATTGAGTATGTACTGGTAACACTTGAGTAACACAAATACACAACGTGTATCTGTCCTCTTTGGGTTATCGACTACGACCGGAATAATCCGAACATCACACATTAATACTAACATCATTAATACACGTCTATCTAACGAAAGTAACAAGTACTTCTCTTCGCTATTCCCGTGTTTCTTTTATAAGTTTACCTGAAAAATACATATAACATGATATACATTCTTTTATACATTGTCAATAATAATATATATTTTAATGCAGTCAATCTATAAATTATACATTTAAAAATATAAGATGCATACTAAAATTAGAGAATATTAAAAATATTTATTCGTATACGAATATTTAAAATCCAGTCAACTACACAGATCGCTTTATACTGCGTCATCTCTTGACGATATTATACACTTTATCCATCTATTACAGAGTACTGTAATCAATTGAAACAAAAACGTGTATCTTTTATAATGTATATATTCGATGAAAAATTAAATTATTACAAAAGATTATTTATTACATTTCGAATTTTCTCTTTAACTTCTAATTTAAATAATACAGTAAAGAAGAACTAATATATTTCTGTATCCACATTTCTGGCAAATAATAATAAAGAAAATATTAGTATCTATGATTTGAAAATTACTTAAAATCATGAAAATATTTGTGGAAAGTAAACATGAATTTTCTATAAATATGTCTTCATTTTAAGTATAAGATCAAAATCTTTTTACAATTATAAAATTATATTTGTACTCATACTACACAGATCTAATTAACACTTATTATATGTAACTTTTAGACAATTGTTTTATTTAAATTTAAGTAGTCTGTTTTAGAAATTTAATACTTTTAAATTAGATGAAATCTTTTTCATATTTTACTATTTTTTATTACGATTTATGGGCAATACAAATTAGAAAAAATATAGAAAAATCATAAAGTAAAAAATTATAATTTTCTTTCCTCGTGATATTATTATAAAAAGATGAAGATTAAGGAACGTTATTAAGAGGTTATACGCACTTGCGAGACGCAAAAACGACGTTTTTTTAGGATTTTTTTTTAGAAACAGTATTTATTTTACAATTACAAATTATGGTTATTTGAATAGATCCTACTTTCAAGAATAAAATAACATGTCGATCATAAAAAAATATTGAAGTGCACCGCTCCTGCAGACGATGTCCCGAACGACCTCCAAAAAAAGGCGCTTGGCGGTGATCTCCATATCGACGGTTTGGATTATCCGAAATCAAAAAATATGGTCAATTCTTTTAAAGGATAGATTAATGCAGGTATTGAACGAAGGAATAATAAAAATTTTCATTTTTGACAAAATGGCGTCTACTTGAAAAAAATTTTCGTTTTTTACTAAAATTTTCGCTCCAAATTGTTTAAAAAAATAGTAATAATTTTTGTAAACCTTATTCCTTCGTTCAATACCTGAGGAATATATTTGAGAAGATTGTGTGAAAATTTGAGACCGATCGGTTCAGCCATTTCTGAGATATCGAGATCACCGACTATGAAAACACCGTTTTGAGATAAACGCGTTTGAAGTTTCGGAAGTAGTTTACACATAGTTAAAATTTTTTACAAATTCAGGTGTATGTCCGAAAATATTTATCGGATTTACTTCAAATTTTCAGAGAATATACTCAAATATATGTGCATTCCGAAAATGCAAAAAAAAAATCGATTTTTTGAAATTTCTAACTGCGTATAACCCCTTAAGTTCAAGATAAATTGACGTAATATAAAAAAATAACAATTATATTTAAATCCATTAAAACAGCTAGAAGTCCAACAAAATTGTAACGATGTGATATTCTAATATTTCATGCAATTTTGAATTAAACAATAGGAATATTTTTTTTAATTTTTAGATTGCACATAAATAGTTTTAGAATGGTAACAGTTACGTTCAGTCATAATTAATTATTGAATTCAATAAATTAATTTCTTTTTATCATTCTTGAATACTGATAATTAATATTATTCCTTATATAAAATTAATTAAACATAAGTAGGAATTAATTTCCATTTTTACTGTCTTTGCAGTTTTTTTTAACTTGATTGCATATTATTATTTTATGATTAGTGCAAAGTTCAGATTCATCAAACTTAATAATGTAGTTTAATAGTAAACTATCATATACGTTATTTAAATCGTTTATAAATTAAATTTAATAAACAATATTACTAGTTAATGAAATAATTGTTTCAATATATATATATATATATATATATATATATATATATATATATATATATATATACAATAGATTTCCAAAAATATAAAATAAACTCATGCTAAATTGTTATAATAATTGATTTAATTTTATTTTTCCATATAAAATACATCGAATGTTTTAATATTTTAGTAATTTATGAATATATGATAGTTATTTACTACAATTTTTTTCGCCTGTTCTAAAGAATAAACCAAACACTAGTTAGTAGTTGCTAATACAATATTCAATCTATAATTAAATACAAAATTTAGTATTAGTTTAGAAATTTACGCTGTTTTTTACAAAAAAAAAATATTCTGAAACATTTGTTGAAGGTCAATATACGAGTATGTTTTGAATCGTTATTTGAAATTTAGAATGGAAATCGTAAATATAATTTAGATTCATATTTTGTTCTATTTATGACTTGAAAGTCTATATGTACATAATTTTAATAAAATGCTTTACGTTATTCGTATAAATTATATGGTTTTAAACAATTTTTACCTTTTAAATCTGTTTCAAAATCTAATCAAATCATTTTTTAAAAGATACAAAATGTTTTAAAATATATTTAAATATAAATTCAATACAATAATATGGAATATTGCTATTTCTTAAAAAACAATACTCCGTTACCCATTTGGGCGCTATTATATATATATATATATATATATATATATATATATTATAAGAAACATCTTCTACACAGAAGCATTAACATAACTTTCCAAACGTTTAATTTCTCATAATTTATTTACATTGATAAATAGAAGCAAATTCGGGAGTTAACGAGCGAAGCGAGTAATGGGTGGAGCCCCCTGGTATATTAACCCTTTGCACTCCGTAGGCGCCGCTATTGCGCCATTTGCTATCAGTGCACTAACTCCGTTGGCGACGCTATGGCGCCACTGATTATTTTGAGTAAAACCCTAAAATAGTTACAAAGTGTAGTTTGTGTTCAATGATTAGCAGATTCTGTGTTCAAAGTTGCTGTGCACTAAAACCAACTAATAGGCAATTTCCGGGCGGAACGTACAAAAGGTTGCAGCAGCATTTCCGAAGACAGGTTAAATGGAAAACTTCATGTAATGCGAAGAGATACAAAAAAGGACTGTGTAGTGTGTTCTAAGCGGAAAAGTAATTCCGGAAGACGTGAAACAACCGAATATTGTGACACATGCCCAAATAAGCCACGAATGCATATGGGAGATTGTTTCTACAGATATCACACTATGTTGAATTACAAAATATAAATTTCAAATTCCATTTCTTTTATCACAAACTACATTAATTAAATAAATGACTTAATAATAACATTAAGATCTTTTTTTTAGTAAAACAGAAGTTCATTTTTCAGATGCTCCAAAGCAAAAATGTCTCGGAGTTGCTGCACTCTTAAGTAAAAAAACACTCGGAGTGCAAATGGTTAAACACTTAAATTCTTAGTATTTCAAAGTATAACATTAATCATGTTTTATGAACTCTAAATCTTTGTCATTCAATGAAAATAGTTAATATTAGGTTGTCAAATATCTCCCTTCCGCCTTTTTGTCTTTTGAATTTCGCGGCTATAAAAAAAAAAAGCGGAAGGGAGATACTTGACAACATAATTTTATTAAATAATAAAAAATAATACGGAAATTTAATATGTATGTAGTTACAAATACATTGAGGAAAAACATACTTAATTCTTTGACTGCCCAACACTCAGAAGCGGGACGCAACGCTTTGTCCAGCTGCGTTGTATTAGTAGTTATCGCTTCATATTGAGCAGGTACACAAATCATTTTCGAATTATAAAAAACTGTTATCATATTTGCAAATTATAAAAAATGTATTATTTTTAATTATAACGAATAAAGATTACGACGCTTGATGAATATTTACAAGGAAAGGAGATACAACGATGTGAATTGTTAAGATTATTATTAAGTAATGATTATAAAAAAAAACGATCATCTAAGATATCGATGATATTAACCACTTACGCTGGAATGACGTGCTATGCACGTCAACTGCTATCTGTACCAAATGCCGATATGACGTACATAGCACGTCGTGTGATTTTTGCTAAGTTAAAATAACATCGGAGTTCAATTAGCAAGTGTCACGCTTCTGTTTTGAAGGCACATAAGTGCGTTTTTGTAGAACTTCATTAATTTTACATATTTTCATTGAATAATAAGCAAGTAACTACCAACCATTGAATAATAAGCAAGTAACGCAATAAATGCAAACATTTTAATCCGTCAAAACGGGCACGTTTCTGTGTAAAATATTATAAGTTGTGTGAATCGAATTCTGGATATTGTTAAGATCTTGCAATGGTATCTTAGCTGTAAAATGGAAAGACAAAAAGGATATATATTTGCTTTCTTCAAAACATTCCAAAGTAGAAATGATTACAACAAAAAAGAAAAAATGTAGAAATTATACCGACCAAAATGGAAACATTACAAAACCTAATATAGTTTTAGATTACAATGATGGTATGGGTGAAGTAGACCTGCAAGATAGCTATTTATCATCTTTTCCTTTTAATGAGAAAATTTGTAAAAAGTTATAGAAAAATATTCTTTTATCTAATGGATATGGCATTTTTTTAATACCTATATTCCATTCGGTAAATTAACAAACGTACCAAAACCCAAGAAATACTCCTTTTCAAAAATTATTAATAAATTTGTTAATTAATTTAAGAATTTTACTATAATTTTAATTTGTGTGTGTCTGAAATTTTATAAAAAAAATATTTCAAATACCAATTCGCTGCGAATTGCTTTGGACGAGTTTGCCACGCGCGCATGTTAATTAATTGCCAGCGCAAGTGGCTAAAAGAGTTGAAAATAATCTTGATTATTTTTGCTGCAGCGTGTTAAAAAATATACCTAATTTATAATTAAATATGAAATACATACTGTTGAATAAAAAAAATGAAAAAATATTCAATAAATTCCTTTTTTATAAAGTTCACATTATAGAATTCTAGAAACTGTAAAAAGATTTTAGAGTGTAATCTATAACAGTTAAATTAATCATCTGATAAATAACAGTTTTTAGCATAATCTCAAGTTGTTTTTCTCAATGTATATATTTTTTATATAAAACACGCCTTAATCTGAATCACCCACACTACACATAAACAACTTGTATACAAACATTACAATAACAACTTTTAGTAACATTACATTCAATGTTACGCATGTAATATTATTTAAACGACACCTGCTTCATAACGAAAATAACATAGTTCTGTAAAAAAAATCGCTCACATAATCACGTTAATGACATTGCCAAAACTCTTTGTCTTCAAGAGAAAGGTAACGGCCCCGCTATGTAAATCTGCAATAATCGATTTCATATAAAAACAGACGCATGTGTTCCATTAAACAGTACTTGTTCTACAGTCCTAATTGGAGATAAAACAACAAACATGAAATACTTCGTAAGTAACATTTTTACTATATATTATATTATATAATATAATAACACTTAACATAATATATTTATTATTGAATTTACTGCACTCTATATCATAAATATGATTTATTTGATAAAAAAATACATTTCTGTTAAACCAATAGCAAATGTTGGTCTACATACACACACACACACACACACACACACACACACATATATATATATATATATATATATATATATATATATCAACTTCAACTTCAACCTTTTACTCATTGTTAAAGAATTTTTCTTCAAATTCATTCGCTTTAAACAAACCAGTATATTTTAACACAAATGAATTTTTATCCCCAACACCACAATGCCTATGAAGTGTTCAATAATCACTTATTGTTCACTTTTTCGTTATAACAATAGTCAGTTGATGTGCATTTCGATAGCGATGCCATCATTGTCAGAGCCTTTTTGTTCAAATATTTTGTTCAATATACATATATATATATATATATATATATATATATATATATATATATATATATATATATCTTAAATACCGACTGGGTAGCACAGTGGTTTGTATCACCCCGTGTCATACTGGAGATTGCGCTCGATTCCCAGTCAGAGAGTCCCTCACTTTCGAGAGTTGAGCATGAAGGCCGACAATCTCACCTTGTAAAAAAATAACCGTCGAAAAATTAAAGAAGTAAACCCCGAATAAAAAATCTTCACCAATCCGCCTGGTCAGCGTGGTGAATATGACCAAATACCAATGAATGGTAGCATTCATTGAGTCTTTCGTCCAGTAGTGGATTGATATGGGAGCTTTATGATGTGATGATATCATAAATAGTATTATATAATAAAAATTAGAAAACACAAATTCATAGAAAAACATTAATCTTAATTGTTCAAGAAAATCAAATGAAAAGAGGACGGAATTATTATAAAATACAAATAAGTACTAATTATTGCTCCTTACTATATTCAGGCCTTTAATCATTTTATTATTTATACTTTTAAAAATATTTAGTCTTTTTCATATTTTTATTTCGTTTTATCTCATGGACACTAGTTATAAAAAATGATGTATGGTTATATTACCTTGAACATATTTTTTTATACTTTTTTCATAAAAAGTTATATATATATATATATATATATATATATATATATATATGTATATATATATATAATAAGTGACTTTAATATTTTAATAAAATGTCAGGATGAACGACTTATTGGTTTAAAAGTAAATTATATACATCCTTATAACAATAATAATTGCATTTACACTTTATAATGTTAATAAAAAGTGTTATTGGTACTTTAATTACTTTTCTACATCCATATAGGTTGCCATTTCTTGTCTTCTTGCCATCGCTGCCGCGTCTCATTGGGCCGGTGATGCTCATGGACACGGTTGGGCTGGAAACGGTTATGGATGGGGTGGTCACGGTTGGAATGGTGATCATGGTTGGAACGGTGGTCACGGTTGGAATGGTGGTCACGGATGGGCCGGTGATGGTCATGGATGGGCTGGCCACGCCTGGGCTGGTCCTCAACATTTACCAGTAATCGGTGCTAACGGTGTCCCTGTTGAACCTCATGCAAATACTGCTCGTCGTGCTTTCCATCATGCCGCTCATGCCGAAGCTGTTGCCCGTAATGGTGATGGACATGCTGCTGGTCACTGGGGATGGGCTGGAAATGGTGGATATGGACACGGATGGGCCGGTAATGATCATGGTCATGGATGGGCTGGACATGCCGTCGCTGCTGTCAACCATGCCGGTGTACCTCACGATACACATGAAGTAGCCGCTGCCAAAGCTGCTCACTTCGCCGCTCATGCCGCTGCTGCTCACGGACATGGACATGGACATGGATGGTAAACAGAGTTAAAAGGAGCCGACCGACTGATTCATTTTTTGCGATGATTGTATATAATATATATTTTTTATAACAAATAAACATATTTTTGTAATAAATATAATTGTTTTCTTTGATATCAGTCCCAATATACGAGGGTTGTTTGATAAGTTTGGTAAAAAAGTAAAAAAAACTAAATTGAAAAATTTAATTAAATTAAACGATAAATAAATTTACCATACTTATCAAACGATCCTCGTACGTTAATCGGATTTCATTGCAACATTATTATATTGTTGACTCGAACGGCCTTTAGATAATAATTTTGATTTCTCAAACAATTGTGGATCTAAAAATATAATTAATTGCATAAATCCATATGTCATGTAGCCATATTAATTAATATAATAACATAATTGTTTTGGAAATAATGAAAAATATTAATAAATAATTATTTTTTTAAAGAAAACTAAACATATTATTTCCAACTAATACTGAATCTCATAAATCGATCATTATATTTTATAATGATAAACTTATATTCAACAATAGGTAGATTATTTAACATAAAAGATTGTTGTATATATATATATATATATATATATATATATATATATATACACACACACATACTAATATGCAAATACGTGTCTATAATTATCGAAATTAAAAATCAAATTTTACGTATCTCTAATACAAAAAATATAAATTAAAGAAAAACTCCAAACTATGATCTAATTTTTAAAATAGTTATTTTTAAAAGACTTATTAATACAAGAACTTTGAAATACTGAAAATAATGTTATTCAAAACTATCATATTGTTTTATTAGCTACAAAATAGATTTTAAAATTACAACATATTATTGATATCTGAATACAAGAAATAACAAAATGAAGAATTAAAGTACTCGTTCTCAGTAATAAAAAAATAATTTAATTAATAATAGAATGCAGCACTTTTTCCTAAAACTGTATAGAAATTTCTGAGTGTACTTTTCGATAGTTACAAAGCAGTATTACAAAGTTGATTAATAATACCATCGGTATATTGTAAGTGGATTTCAAAAGAATAATTGAAATCTGGTTTATTGAAACAGATAATTTTAAAATATATTATTTTTATTCGTTGAAGAAAGTTTTTTAATGCAGCTTATATTAAACATTTAAATAATGTTAAATTCAATTCCTAAAATAACCAATAATTTAAAAAAAAAATTAAAAAAATAAGCATTTGAAAACAATATATCATCGATAAATATAGGTTTATCTAAATGTGAAGCCTAGATTTGTGTTTTATTAAAAGAAACTATACAAATGTTTCTTTTCGATAAAACACAAATCTAGGCATCACATTTGGATACCTATACTATATATCTATATCTACATATATCTATTATCTATCTATCTATCTATCTATCTATCTATCTATCTATCTATCTATCTATCTATATATATATATATATATATATATATATATATATATATATATATATATATATAATGAAAAATTAGAATGCAATTTTTTCGAAAAATAGAGAGTAAAGCACATAACTGAATTTTTCAACACATCTATTTTTTCTCGATATTTACCAAAGTAAGTCCACCATATTTACTTACATTTTTTCAAACGTGCATTAAAATTTCGTCTTTACCAATTGTATTGACTTTAAATTTATATTTCATAAAAATCAAACAAGTCCTAGTGTATTTTTATATTTCAGATTATACATTTTTGCATAATAATTTTATTACAAATTTTATACTTGATCATGGATGATCAATAATCATATTATTTTTATTTAAAATAAAAAAATAAACGTTTTATAAATGGTACAACTATTTATACAAATTTCAAATAAGAATAAAATATAGATATTTAAAAATCTATTCTATTTTCTAGAACAGTGTTTCAGGAAGCAATCACTATGAAATTGTTATCAAAACATCGTAAGTAAAATTTCAAAACATATAATGAAAAACTGAAATTCAAAATAATTTTAATATTGATTTTTCTATATTCATTTAGTGCGATCCTTGCGCTTGATGCTTATACAGAGATTTATATAGGTTCCAATTTACTTAGCTTTAATCTCAAGTCTACGTTGTATATATAAGTCGATTTCTTTTTTTATCAGTAAATCATTTACAGCACTAAATCCACATTCAGCTAAATATGAAGATGGAAACGGTAGTAAAAGTTTTCTTGCACATTTGGTTGCATTTGGGTATTTAATTTCAGTTTCTTCACAAAGCCATGCCATCGCTCCTTTTATATTAAATAAAGTTTTTACTGATTCATCATTTTGCAATTCTGCGAATTCTTCTTGATACTGCATATTTGATATATCAGACAAATCCACTAATATTGACTGCATCATCCATGTTGGGAAATCAATTTGTTTTAAATCAGAAAATCTTTCTTTTAAATCAGCGGATAGAATATTCAAATGATTGACAATAACAAGTACAGCGGTATCAGTTACTTCACATTTTTGGAGCCAATGAAACTGTTCAAAGTTTTTGTTGTTAATATGTTTCTGATATAACTCTATATTGGTAATGAAAACCAAATATCTTTGCTTTTGCATCGACAAGTGTTTTATTTGGTCCTTGAAGTTGCTTATTTAATATATTTAGTTTTTCAAAGATATCGGCTAAATAACTTACAAATGGTTTACCATTGATTGTTAACAGATACTTTATTTCAGGTTTGTCGCTTAAAAAATCACTAAGAGTATCAAACAGTTGCATAAATCTTTTCAACCAGTTTCCTTTGGATAGCCATCTTACTTCAGTATGAAGTAAAAATCTCACATGGTCTTCATTTTGTTCTTCACAAAATAACTTGAAAAGACGCTCACATTTGGCACTAGCTTTAATAGCATTAACACACTTTATTACTGCATGTAGTACTTCATTTAGAACAGGCGAGATATTTTTAGCTACCAAGTTTAGAATTTGCCTTTTTTGTTAAATTTGTCACCGATATCTATCATTGCATTTAAATAACCCAAAGCGAAAGGGTTAAAGTCGTGTCGTACGAGGGTGCCCCCTTAACTATAAAATTGCCCCCTGTGGGATCTGCTATTACGTTGGGAAACACTGTTCTAGAATCTTTTTATACGTTTTCACTAATCTATACAAATATATATATAATAAATATATATATATATATATATATATATATATATATATATATATATATATATATATATATATATATATATATATATATATATGGATATAGATATATATTATGGTAACAATATTAAATAAAAAATTGAGTATTATTTTTTGTTGTTGTTGTATACTTCATATTTAACATAATAAAAGATTCAATACACGTTTTCTCATAATTAAACTTCATAGTTTATTTTAAAACTCCTGTTGAAATAGTCCTTAAAATAGAAAGAGGCGAATATGTTAGCAATACCATATAGTTTTACATTATTTTTAATTTATTACGTTGTCCCAAAAGTTTTGATGTCTATTTGGCAGGATTGGAAGGATGTTATTTATTATGAACTGTTTCTACAAGGTGAAACCTTTAATTCATTGTTTCCAATTGGACAAATTGAAGGAAGCAATAAGCACAAAACGGCCAGAATTAACGAACAGGCGAGGCGTCGTTCACCACGTGTTTTTAGTCGTTCGAAACAAATTGCTAACATTTGACTGGGATATTCTACCTCATCTTCCGTACTCTCCGGATATTGCATCATATGATTATTATCTGTTTCTTTCATTAAAAAAATCTCTTCGCAGTAAAAGGGTTAGTTCAATAAATGACATAAAAATACACTTGGAACGGTATTTTGTTAACAAACCACAAAAGTTTGGAAAGGTGGCGTTATGCGGCTTCCAGAGAGATGGAGGAAGATAATAAGGCAGAATAGATTGTATATAACTCAGTAATAAAACATAAAATATTGTACATGTATTAGTTACTAATAAAACGAAAGAAACTTTTGGGACAGCTTAATATTTTTCAAAAATAAATTATTACTCCGACGTTATAAGTTTTTATTAAATCGCTCAATAAATATTTATTGTCCACTTTTTTTTAATATAAATATTTCAATTGCAATAATTTTAGTTCTAATTAAATTTTATTATTTTGTAAGTCATTTTCTTATACTAATAGATTTTAAAATAAATTAAATAATTGAAAAGTAGCATGTTTTCACAAAGTTTCATTAACAACACAATAAAAATAAACAGTTTATTATAAACTAAATTAACTAATGTCATAAGTAAGGAATTTTATAAAATAAAGAAAAAAAATTAAAAAACATTTTGATTACAACCCATCTATTTGAATATGAAAATAATTTGATTTACTTTTAAAAGAGTAATAATATCTTCTTTATACTGTCACAAATTATGATTCTATAAATGATTTGTTATGAACATATCGTAATATTTGAAAATATATCAAGAGTGACTCCATTATTAAACTTAAGGCCTAACACCACTGTAATTGCGAAAAAAAAGCGTTTTTTTGGGAATTTTTTTTGAATGGAAAGGAAAGTTGGAAAGAAAAAATATTTTGATACGTTATTGATCTAACATTATACTATATTGACTAAAAATATAAAGTAAAAAAAATACAAAATGGCTGATTTAGATCCAATAATTCGAGGCTCCTTTCATCGGAAGCGCTCCGCGGCACGCAGCATAATTGTCGCACACTTGAACTTGGAACAAAAAAAAAAAAATCCACTTATTCTTGATGTCAATAGCTAGTGAATCACGTAGGGGATTTTTAAAATATTGATTTTTGTAAATTTGGCAGCGAATTGAAAAAAAAATTTCAATTTTCATAAAAAAAGGCACGTTTTTGTTTATAAAAATTGTTTAAATCAATTTATTAAAAATCCCCTACGTGATTCACTGCGAAATATAATAATAAAATCATGATTAAAATTTCAAATTGATTGGAAAAAAACTGTTTAAGTTATGCTGCGTGCCCGTTGAGAAAAAGTCGTTTCGAGAAAAATCAATTTAAAGTTTCGATCGGCCGTTTCGGAGCGGCCGAAGACGGCAGGTATAAGTCCCGAAATTTCAAAATAATTTTTTTTTTCAGAATGAAACCTTTTGTATTATATTCTAAAAGGTTCAAAGTATATTTTAAGCCAATAAAAAAAAATTGATTTTTTGAAATTTCTACAGTGGTGTTAGGCCTTAATAAACTTAAGAAAAGTTTTGTTTTTTAAAAAAATAATTTTACTAACTGTTTCATTTGTAATGTGTTGTGCATAGATGCTAAAGCATGCACTTAAAATTATCAAAACTATGTAACAATATATGTGTTTGGTAGAAATATTACTTTGTTAAAAATGTCGATAAATTATGAAATAATAATAAATATCAAATATAATTATTTTTATATGAATTAGAAAAATATATTAAATCGCACAGAAAAATTTGTTTATAATTATTTTAAAATATATGCATACGTAATATATTAAGAAGTATGAAATGTAATGAAGATTTCTTTCATATGTATATAAAGTTTGGTATTAAAGAAAAAAATATTTATTACAAAAATATGTTTATTTGTTATAAAAAAATATATTATATACAATCATCGCAAAAAATGAATCAGTCGGTCGGCTTCTTTTAACTCTGTTTACCATCCATGTCCATGTCCATGTCCATGTCCGTGAGCAGCAGCGGCGTGAGCGGCGAAGTGAGCAGCTTTGGCAGCGGCTACTTCATGTGTATCGTGAGGTACACCGGCATGGTTCACAGCAGCGACGGCATGTCCGGCCCATCCATGACCATGATCATTACCGGCCCATCCGTGTCCATATCCACCATTTCCAGCCCATCCCCAGTGACCAGCAGCATGTCCATCACCATTACGGGCAACAGCTTCGGCATGAGCGGCATGATGGAAAGCACGACGAGCAGTATTTGCATGAGGTTCAACAGGGACACCGTTAGCACCGATTACTGGTAAATGTTGAGGACCAGCCCAGGCGTGGCCAGCCCATCCATGACCATCACCGGCCCATCCGTGACCACCATTCCAACCGTGACCACCGTTCCAACCATGATCACCATTCCAACCGTGACCACCCCATCCATAACCGTTTCCAGCCCAACCGTGTCCAGCCCATCCATGGCCATGAGCATCGCCGGCCCAATGAGACGCGGCAGCGATGGCAAGAAGACAAGAAACAATAATCTAACGGAAATTAATAATCGTTTATGTTCACGATAATGACAAAGGACAAATGTTAATTTCAAATTAAAATAATAATTTTCATTTGGAAAATATTAATAGAAGTATTTTTAATTATATATATATATATATATATATATATATATATATATATATATATTTGTTTGTGTGTATATTAATTTTTAACAGTTTGCTTTAAATAAATTAGATATGAACTAATAATAATAATAAAAAATATATTATACTTCCAGCAGTACTTTTCAGCATAATATATAGATGGACCAAATGAGCTTGAAGAGTTTAGATATATATTTACTTATATACTATAATTTACTATTTTTTACTATCCTCTAATCTCATTTGGGCCACACTATATAATCATATATATATATATATATATATATATATATATATATATATATATATATATATATATATATATATATATATATTAGGTTGGCAAATATCTCCCTTCCGCCTTCTGGTCTTTTGAATTTCGCGGCTATGTACAAAAAAAAAAGCGGAAGGAAGATACTTGCCAACCTAATATATATATATAGGGACATCCAAATGAGACGCCTAGATTTGTGTTTTATTAAAAAGAAACAATACACAAACAATAAACTATAGACATGATTCTTTTTAATAAAATACAAATCTAGACGTCAAATTTGAATAATATATATATATATATATATATATATATATATATATATATATATATATATATATATATATATATATATATATATATATAGACATATGTAAAACAACTAAAAATAATAATTCTATATACAACGTATTTTTAAAAATGTACTTAATTTAACAATAATGTTTAAATGTACATGGCACGTAATTTTTATAATATTCTAAGACAATCATTTTTTAATAAAAAATACTAAAGATATTTTTAATAATCACATTTAAAAATCAACTTTCAAAATAAACTATATTTTATTTTATACTATTTTATTATCTGAATTTAGAAAAAGTATGTTTTAAAAATAATAAGAAACATACCAAAGATTTCATATTTGTTGTTGTTATACCTCCAATCAGGACTGTAGAACAAGTACGATTAATTGATCAGATCACATTGTTTATATATGAAATTCGTTATATGTTATACATATTATAGCGGGGCGGTTACCTTTCTCTCCAGTATGAAGTGTTTTAGCAATGTCATTTCTGATCTATTTTTGTAACACTTTTTTCATGACATTCCTAATAATTTCAAGGGTGTAAACATGTAAACATGAAGCTTACAAAACCTTATAGAAACTTTAAGTTATTAACATATTCATAATTTTGTTTTGAACATTAATTTTCATTTCATAATGTTCGTTTGTCTTGCCATTTTTTTTTTAAAAAAAAACAATATAATAATAATAATAAGCTAATATAAATAGTAAATAAGATTCGTATCTATCAAGGTCTGAACTATTTTATTTTTTACAAAATAAATATGGATCATTCACAGAAAATACAATCTTTCAGTTTGAGAATATATGTAAATAATTAATTTTAAATTATTGTATTTGAAAGTTAAAACAAATACATTTTCTCCATTCACTATTAATAACGAGTTAAGTAGCGAGTTTTTTTTTTGATCTCCTCTATCGTCTAAAATCGATAACCTTTTAGGACGAATTTAAATTTTAGAAATAAAAAAATTCAGCGAATTCAAATCTGAAAATGGGATAACCGAGGAACAAGAGTCATTTTGTGTTCAACCAAAAACTCACTGATGAGGAACGACGTATAAGCAAAAACTTTGCCGCATGTTTAATTTTTCTGTAACTTGTCTGACATAATTTTTTACTGATGCTTACTCCTCTACAAACTTTACAAGCAGAGAAAATCATTTTTGAACGTCATCAGTTGACGTGGAAAGCTGTTCAGATTTGAAATTGATTTCAAATGTTATGTACTTTATTTAAAACGTTGGTACTACTCATAATAGTACATACGATTTAAACAATCTTTTTCATTAACAATGTTTCAATAAAAATGTCCTCAATTTGAAACAAAATGTCACGTAACTGCGTACATTTTTAAGATTCTTTACGTTTGAATTCGCAAAAAATCGCTGAACGTACGGTAGACAGGTTCAATTAACCGCGTGTCTCAATGAAGAAATAACGTAACATGATGAGTTAAGCGCATTGTTAAGCTTAAAATATTCACTCTACATGGCGCTATTGTTGCGAGTCAGCTGAATAGGCTTGACATAGTCCTATTTTAAAAGTTCGGGTTTTTTTTGGACAGACTTTCTGCTTTTATAAAAAAATATAATTTTAGAGAGTGACCCTTTGCTAACAATATTCACTGTAAATGTTATATCTATTTCTAGTATTTTTTGATGTAGTTTAAATGCAGTGCGACTTATTTTTTTAAAAAAATATTATACGAGGTTGTTTGATAAGTCCATGTAAAAATAAAAACTGCTTCATTTTTTTGAATAAATCGTTTTTATTTTTCAACATAGTCTCCTTTTAGGCTTATACACTTCATCCAACGCTGCTCTAGTTTGTTGATCCCTTCCGAATAATAGGATTTGTCCAAGTCTGTAAAATAGTCATTCGCTCCTGCAATCACCTCCTCGTTCGAATAAAATCTTTTTCCCGCGAGCCATTTCTTCATATTAGGGAACAAATAATAGTCCGATGGAGCCAAGTCTGGAGAATAGGGGGGATGTGAAATGATTTGGAACCCTATTTCCATTAGTTTTGCGGCCACAACTGCTGAGGTGTGAGCTGGTGCGTTGTCGTGATGAAAGAGGACTTTTTTATGGGCTAATCGGGGACGTTTTTCTTGCAACTCGGTTTTCAAACGATCCAATAACAATGAATAATATGCACCTGTAATGGTTTTACCCTTTTCCAAATAGTCGATAAAGATTATTCCTTGCGAATCCCAAAAGACAGTCGCCATAACCTTCCCGGCCGAAGGAATTGTCTTCGCCTTTTTCGGAGCAGATTCCCCCTTGATAACCCATTGTTTAGACTGCTCTTTGGTCTCAGGAGTGTAATGATGTATCCATGTTTCATCTACAGTGATGAAACGACGCTTAAAGTCCTGCGGATTTCGCTGAAACAGCTGCAAACCGTTCTTGCAACACTTCATACGACCTCGTTTTTGGTCGATCGTGAACAATCGCGGCACCCACCTGGCGGATAGCTTTTTCATGTCCAAATGTTGGTGCAAAATATTATGTACCCGTTCACACGAGATGCCTACAGCACTAGTAATCTCACGCACTTTCACTCTTCTGTCATCCATCACCATATCATGGATTTTATCAATGATTTCTGAAGTGGTGACCTCAACAGGGCGTCCAGAACGTTCAGCGTCTCTTGTGCTCATATGGCCACTCCGAAAATTTTGAAACCACTTATAAACCGCACTAATCGAAGGTGCAGAGTCACCATAATGTTTATCAAGCTTCTGTTTAGTCTCCTGAGGCGTTTTGCCTTTAATGAAGTAGTGTTTAATCAACACGCGAAATTCTTTTTCGTCCATTATTTGACAATCACTCGATTTCCGTGATTCCAACGATTGTCAAACACAAAGGAATAGACCGATATGGCTGAAACTTGATGTGTGTTCTTCCAAGAGGTACTACTAATTAAAAATAACCTCGATATGCACCAGTGGTGCCATCTTTCGGAATTTACACGGACTTATCAAACGTCCTCGTACACTAATCAACTACATAAAATTGATAAAAAATTACATTTTTTTCAAAAAAATGTTTTATTAATATTTTTTAATGAAAATGTTTATTGTCTAACAATTCTATTTAATATGCGCCACAAATACTTATTTTGATTTAATACCATAGCACAATATTATAGATTTTTTCAGTTAAGTAATTGTAGAACATGTAATATAGAACACTATCGTTTTGAAATATTATGTCTGAAAATCATGCTTCCTAAACGAATTACAAGACTTTCAAAATTGAAAATATAATTTTTAAACAAATTAAAATCTTACGAAGCTGGAGTTTCAGAATAATTTCCTGGATTTTGATAAACGCCTTATGTAAATGCAGTGAAACAAAACGTATGTTTATGTACTGTTAACCTTTTTCATTAGTTATTTTGTTTATTTACTTTTAATAAATATATATAAATATATATATATATATATATATATATATTATTTGGTAATTTTAATAACTTAAATGTTTCTTATAATTAAATATAAACCACGTGCAACTAACAGAAATGTAGGGGCTACTTTCATATTAAAAATACTATATGAAGGTCAATTAAATAACTAACATCAGATTATATTTATCGCTTTCCGATATAAATTGAAAGTAAAAAATAAATTATTTCTGACAAAAAACAAGCGTTCGGTAAATTTTATTTTTTTAAAAAAAATGTTATCTTGTCTAACAAAGTTAGTAATTGAATTGTACGTTCAATTTAAATAACAAGAGTTTATATTATCTACTTCTATACTCTAAATTATTTTACAGCACGTTAACACCAGCTCACATAAAACGAAATAATAAGTAACAAAATTAAAGTATTGAAATGAGCAGTTTTAATTCATAAACCTTATTTTTAAGATTGATTTTCTCAAATTATGACTTTTTCTAAATTTTGCGACATTATCACGGAAAAATGCAGGAACAGAAGATTTTAAAAATGCAATCAAATATATTCACAAATAAAAACACTATCTGTATATCGGAATACGTACCAATAACCTCAATTTCGTACTATATACTGAATATTGGCATACATGTCAATCACCTTTCGTGTTTGATAAATTTTTAAATACCACGTGGATTTAATTTACTGTTATTTGTATTATTTAGTTATTTTTACATAATAAAATTGAACAAGTTTATAAACATAGTTTTAAAACATAATTATTAACGTTTGCCAATATTTTTTAATTCATGCAAACATATTCACCAGCTCACATAAAACGATATAATAAATATATATATATATATATATATATATATATATATATATATATATATATATATATATATATATATACCAATATCAATGACGTATATATACTGAATAGATATATGTCAAAAAATAAATAAATAATTATCTGTTATTTATATGATTATTTAGTTATTTTTACATAATAAAAGAGTTTATAATCATAGTTCAATAACATCCTGTATCTATTTTATTGTTTTTAACATAATTCATCTGTTTGCAGTACGATTTGGTACAAACAGTTATTATAAACTGATAATGATTATTCGTCCAATCTCCGTCACACATTTGTGACGCTGGGCTGAGGTAAGAAAATCGGGTCGTCACACGTGTGACGCTGGTAACGAACGAGTAAGTTAATAAAATAAATTATTTTATATTTGAACAGTTTTATAATCACTCGTTTAACTTGTTTATTTCAAATAAATCTATTTTAAATATTGTCAAAATGTATAACCTTTAACTGAGGTTGTATGTTATATTTCCGCGGTTTGAGTTACGTATTCAAGGGCACAATTTGGAAAACGTATTTTATAGATTAAAAGTTAACAAAACAAAAATGTGGATGTACAGATACGTAACAAGATGTTTAAAAGAAGCTGTTGATAAAAGTAAAGGAGCATTTCAATGTCGTGCTATTAATGGTCAAGAAAATGAATCGGTTTGTTATTCTGACAAGTTCCAAGAGGATTCCCAATACTCACAAAATAATGTTTTTAACACTAACGAAGCTGAAACAAAAAATGATTTCTCTGGCAATTTCAATTTGAAACAAAATATTTTTCAAACGTTGTCATGTGTAAGTAATATCACTTGTTGTTTTAATAAAAAAAATATCTTTCTTTGATTTTGAACTTCTTGTTATGAAGGTTTTATATATTAATAATTATAATAAAAGTAATATTAAATCTCATTTTATGGATGATTTTATATAATTAGAATGTTTGTTATTTAACATATAATATTGTCATTGACAAGAAATTAACATTCATTTCTAGAGTACTGCTATGATACTTGGATGGTGTGTAAGTCAGACAAATTTTCTTCATGAACGATCAACTAAAAATAATTGTAAACGATGTGAAGTATATAATAAAACTTCGATTGTACCTTTTATAAACTCATACAAAAAATACATCCCTCTAAGTTCAGTATTAAAATACACTGTATTAGCACAACCATTAAATCCTAAAGCATCAATATCAGATGAGAGTAAATCAAAAACTGAAAATAATAAACAAGCAGATGAAAATATTGGTACAGTCAACAATTTACCAGAGGTAAATTATATTGATAATATTTAATTTATAATAGATTTAAATTAATGAATTCTCAGACATTTTTTTTAAAAAAAAAAACATTTTTTAATAGGTAATAAATAAAATGCTATATGTAATTACATTTTTAATTATAGGATTTCAATGAAAAAATTGAAAATGCTATAGAGCAGTTTGCAATTATAGCAGGTAATTTAGAAAATCAATTTGGCACTGCTTGTATAAAAAATAGCAAACCGGTTACAAGTTTGGAGCATTTTGAAGCAGGAACTTTGCATCGAAATGCTTCTGCTGCTTTTAACCTTGGCCTTTGCTATGAACTGGGTTTGGGAACAAAAAAAGATTTTGCCAAGGTATTTTTATTATAAATCATTTGTTTTGTTTTTTTAGAAAAACTAAAAATATTTGCTTTTTAGGCAGCTGAATGTTATGAAGTAGCAGCAGATTTAGGAAGCACAAAAGCTATGTATAATCTCGCTATTTATTATGCTCAAGGACTTGGTGGTTTACTTATAGATTTTAATAAAGCACGTTTGCTTTTTCTCCGTGCAGCGAGCAAAGGTCATAAAGAGTCAATTAAAGCGCTTAGTTCAGATTTAGTATCGACTGATCAAGAATCTGAAGAAGTACCTGAAGTAAATCCAAATGTATCATTAATTTATGTTGTATAAGGTTGTGAATTTTTATTATTAAGAAGTAATTTTAAGCATATTTAAATGAACATAAATAATATTTAAAGCTTTATAAAAATGCAAGTTGTCATATTGCTTTTTTTCAACAATTAACATTTTATACAGTGTTACAGGAGTTGGTAAAAATCATTTTCATTCAAAGCTTAAAATTTCACATTTTCTTTTTAAAATTATTTTTTTTTTATTATATTCATATGTAATATTTTGAATGTTATGAAGAAAGCAATACTATATTAGATATAATGATATAAACTAAAAGTGCTGTTTAATTTTTATTGTTGTTTTAATTTTAAATACTTTGAGTCATTTTTTCATTGTTGTGCATCGTAATCTATATGATTTCATTTTTAACAGATATAATAAATTGAATAATTATACAAGCATAAAAGTATTCAATTGTTTTTAAAGTAATTTTTACAATAATGACCATATATTATGCTAGTAATTCAATATTCGAATTATTACCGTATTAAAATCAGTCATTGTTATGTTGTAAATGAATATCATTTAATAACGTACTTTAATTTTTATTTTTCTTGATAATAAAGTGTACTGAATAAGTAGAATAAAAAATGAATTATGTAAAAATTAAATATATAAAAAAAATATCTAAACATTTTTATTTAGGAATGTTTTGAATTTGATACTGTTTTGCAATTAAAATTAAGTAAATAATCTACAATAAATAAATATTGAAATTATATGAAGTATCAAATAATTTGGAATATTAAATAAACAATATACATATTATATTTTTCATTTATTTGTTGTTTCTTATATGACATTAAAAATGTTTGATGTTGTTTGTTACCTGAAATGCATAAATTTTCTATTGAAATTATGTGTTTTTATTTGGTTATGTTGAAGTTTGTAGTTCAGGCATGAATTTTAATTAAAAATTATATAAATATCTTGTTATTTTTTTATACTACATATATGTTTATCGTACCAATTAATCACATACGAATACCTTCATTGTTTTTATATATGATTTAAATATATTTCAAAAAAATTATTTAACCTAAATTATTTTACCACAATTATAATGCTATATAGAATATAGTATTAAATTTAATAAGATTACTAAGAGCCTCAAGTTTAATAATTTAACCAGTTTCGAGTCTACAAATTTATATATATATATATATATATATGTAATGAATTGAATCAATAAATATTAATACTTAAATTGCAAATATGTTTCATATAACATATATTGATTTAAACTATAAAATTAATATGTAAAGATAAAATCTTTATTTTAAACAATATCGATTATTACAATTACTTTTTTTTATAAAAACGTGATTTAATAATGTCAACACTAAAAAATACCTGTTTTTAATCTTATAAATTATTGTTTAAGATTGATATAAGATTTAATAACAATAACTATGGCTTGTATCCAAATAAAAACTCCATAAGCTCCGGGATCCACATCTTTTAATAATTTTTGGTTTACGTAACTTGCTCGACCTGCCCTAAAATAATAAATAAGAATAATACAGTTAAGATAATATTTATAGTTTTTTATAAATAATTTATATATGAATTTAAAAAAAAACTATATAAGTTACCTGGCAATCATATTTTTTGTACTTCGATAGCCTTTATTTGCAGCATTCAAAGTAGCATCCAATGCTAATTCAATATTATTAGAGTCTTCCATAATCTGAGTTTTTAATGCAATCATTGCAGGTATAAGAACATCTAACTAAAAGCAATCATATATTTTTATGTTAAAAATCAATTATAACCATAAAGATAATTTATAGTAACTCTTTAATATATTAATAACAAAAATATCTGATTTTAAACAACACTTATAATTGTAACAATTAAAATAAAATAATTACAGAATTCTAAGTAAAATCAATATAAAAAACCCTAATTTTAATTATCCCAAGTTTTTTTATCCAATTAATTTTTTTAAAAAACCTTTGATTGTTATTAGTCATTATAGATGCTGAATAAAAGTACATTTCATGTATTATTGGCACCTTAGACGTTTGATTTTTGCTACTGGTTATTTTGAAACTATTTTGTCACTCAAATTAATTATCACTCCAACACAAGATATTGTAAAGGAGTTCAATAATGATTTATTGTTTATTTTATTTATTTATAAGCTGATGAACATTTTAATGTCAATGTCATCATCATTAAAACACTGCATTAATAAGAAAATAAAGTGCATAATAAATAACAATACTTTTACAATATCTTGTGATGTTAGGGTGATAATTGATTAGTGTGAAAGCTTAATATTTGTTTAGAAATAATGAATTAGAAATGATATTACTAATTAAGAAAAAAAATATTATATTTTAATTATTCGTAAATAGGATAACGGTTTTTGTATAATAAGGAAATGATCTGTTAAGGTACACACATAGTTTTAAAAATATATCAAAAAATACATTATCACACACATCAATTATTTTTGTAAATATAAAGATTGCTTACGTTTTGAACAGAAATTTATGTTTCATACAAAAAAAATATACATAAAAAAATGAATTAGTTAAATCCAGAATTTTCACTAAGAAAAAAAACATTATTTGAATAAAACCATATTTTATAAATCAGCAACAGGAATTGTAGAAAGGTTTTTTACAAAGTACTCAACTGTTAGCCTAATTGTTATATTTGTAAAACAACTAAGTGAATGAACAATATAATAAGATATTACTACTCAAATGGACTATTACCCCAACATCATAAAGTATTTATTTTGAAAACTATTATTTATTAACTATTTATTTTGAAAATGTGACGAATTTTCGTCACATTTTCAATATAAATAGTAAGATAATTGTTAAATAAATAAATAAAAATTACATTATATATCCCAATGCTTTACGTATATGAAATATATAAATGTAATAAGTACTAAATATGATTTTTATTTTATGTAAGTAATACATAATTAAAAATATTTTATTAAAATTTTTAAACAAACTTAAATTTAGTAATTAATAGTTATATCTACTGATTATTTAATTTATAAGTAGTACTTTTTCTGTTATATATATTTTTTACCTTCATATATATCAGGATACAAGATTAAATTGAATAAATGCAATTATAAGAATTAATCCTGAATGAAAAAAAAATATTACCATTGTTCTGTCTCCTAATCGAGCACGGCTGTACTTTATTATAAGATTTACTCCAGATTCGAATGCATTTGCCCAGAGTTTTGCAAAATTAGTTTCTGGACTAAAAATTTAATTAGTTAAGTGTATTTTGTTAAAGTTAATTATTGTTTACAATTATAAAATTTATTAATGTACACACATACACACACACGTATATGGTAATGAAACATATATTGAATATCATAATTCAGCGGTTCTGTACAACATAAAGAAGCATGGAAAGATGCATGTTAGGAATAACACAAAAAGATAAGAAGAGAAATAAATGGATTGGAGAAAAAATAAAAGTTATGAATGTTGTGAAAAAAGTGAAAAGTTTGAAATAGAAATGGACTGGTCACATAGCAAGAAGTGGGAACCATCGACGGACAAGGGAAGTTTGATTGATTGGAAACCTAGATATGTAAAAAAGTCCAGAAAAAGACCACTGGATAGATGGGATAAAGAAATAAGGAAAATCGTCAGAATGGATTAGAAAAGGGAGGTAGTGAATAAGTCGAAATGAAAAATCCAGCAGTGGATTGATAGGGGCTGATTATGATGATAAATGCGTGTGTATGTGTATGTGCATATATGTGTGCATGCGTGTATATATATATATATATATATATATATATATATATATATATATATATATATTAGGTTTCCCTTTAATATGTATTTTTCAAACACCAGAATAAATAGAAAATTATTATATAAAATGTTAATTATTTACAAACATTAATAAATAGAAAATGTATGTATCTTACTACTTTACTTTTGTAATAATTATGGGTATAAATAAATTTAATTCTAAACTATAAATGATTTTTTTAAAAAAAACATATAAAACAAAAATAATTTATACATAAATAATATACTGCAATTTATTATTTATATACAAATTGCAAAAAAATATTAACTACCTTTCAAGAGCTTTTGCAACTCCTCCAAAAAATAAGCTATATATAGCTCCCGATGTACCACCCATTTCTGATTCAGCTAATGCTTCCATTTTATAACAAACAAAAATAGGGTCATTGCAAGCTTCTGGTAATAGTTGTACTATTGTAGCTGTGTAAAAAAATTAATAATTATTTAAATTTTAACTCATATACATATTTTATATGAAATCTTAAATTATTTATTTTACTTATATATATATATATATATATATATATATATATATATATATATATATATATCCTCATGTTTTATGTACATCTTACACAAAATTTCATACATATGATTTTTACAATGGTCGTAATATTGTCAGAATTATTCATCATGCATTCAGATTAACATAATTGTATTTTTGATTTCTTTTCTACATATTTATAAAAAAAATGTACTATTTATATTTTATATTAATACTTTATTACAATTAATTTATATTTTAACCATATTTCCAATTGTAACTGCAAATTCATGAATGCAAATAATGCATATTGAATTTTATTAATTTTTTGAATTCATACAGTACGTCATTTTTATCTACCACATTTTTGGGCCACATGATAATTTTTAAGGATACATATACTGTATTAACTGAAGAATCTTTACGTGTTTAAAACATATAACAACCCCTTTTTTATACATCTTATAATTAACTACTAGTAACAATATATAAAAAAATATAATGCATAATAAATGTAAATAAATTAAATAATAATTAGATTGAACACACCTTCAGCTAAACGACGTAAAGTTGAACCACAATCTCCATCGCCACAAGTTCGATCTAATGCATTTATTTCTGTTTCTTTTGAAATTAATTTATTTGCAGCCTGTGTTAAACATTCTTTTAACATTTCAGCTCCATACTCAGTAAGATTAATAATACTTTTCTACAAAATAATATTCATGTGTACACACTTATGGAATATAAAAGATTTAATATATCTATGAAATGTAACAAAATAAATACAGTACATCAGTATAGTTTTTTGTTTTCATTTCAGTTTAAAATTTAATTTCTTATTAAAATGATTAATATCTCTCTCTCTCTCTCTCTCTCTCTCTCTCTCTCTCTATATATATATATATATATATATATATATATATATATATATATATATACATACATATAGTGCCTTCCAAAAGTTAATTGAAATGAAACAATAATATAAAAAAAACTGTACAAAAATATAAAAAATTCTTCCAGTGAAACACTTTTTATTAAATCTAAATTAATAATAGTCATTTTGATAAAGAATTATTTTTATTTCATGCTTCAAACGAATAATAAATTATACACAAACTACTTTTAGATTTATTGCCAAAAGTTGGTTGAAAATTAGAAAGGAAATAAAGTAAAATCAAAACACGTTTTTTTTTAAGAAAAATTAATATTTTGTATGACTGCGATTATTTCCCAAAACAGCGTTATGTCTTCTAAGTATTTGATTTTATCAAGTTTTGTAAAGCATTGAGAGGCAAGTTAGACCACGTTTCCAAAATTTTGTCTTTTTAAATTTAGTATTGTTGTATTTTGAAAATGTGGAGATCCCGCGGTCCAATTCATCAACAAATGTTCAATAGGATTAAAGTCGGGTGATATCGATGGCCATTTAAGTACATCTACTTCATTGCTTGTGAAAATTTTTTAGTTATTCTAGCCGTATGCTTCAGGTCGTTGTCTTGTTAAAAAGTAAAAGCCCAACCCAATCCCATTGCTTTAGCGGATTGGTGTAAATTTTCTTGTAAAATATTACAGTATATTTGTGCTATCATTTTTCCTAACATGTAATCTGCCTACAAGATATCAAGAAAAACATGCTCACACTATTACACTTCCTCCTCCATATTTTACAGTTGGTTGCAGGAACTTATTAATGTAAGCATTATCACTGCTACTTCGCTAAATTATTTGGCGTTCACAATTTCCAAATATCTCAAACTTAATTTCGTCGCTAAAAATTACTCGTTTCCAAAAGTCCAATAGTTTATTCACATATTTTCTTGAAAAAAAAATAATCTTCTTTTTTTATGAGCAGATGTCAATAAGGATTTCTTTCTGATCACATGATTCCTCAAGTTAGCATCACGAAGACGTTTTCTAATAGTGGTTTCTGAAACTTAAGCCCTCGCTTCATGCAGTTGCTTTTGAATTTCTCTCACAACAATTTTCAGATTAATTTTGCACTCTCATATTATACGCCATGGTTTATCTACAAACGTCGAAACTTCTCTGTTCTTTTTATAATTTTCCTTACTCCTTTGGAACTATTTTTGAATATTTTTCTAACCGCACTATATTTTTTCAGTCTTTCATATCCACTCACTACTTTTGATATTTCTTCTAAAGGTAATTTTCGTCTCGAAGTCATTTTTTACTACTAATGAACAACAATTACGTTTTCCGAGATTATATATTACGGTTTTACTGTATAATATCTACGAGAATGTATTAAACTTAAACAAATACGTCCTGCAATGCGAATAGTACGAGTGTTTAGTTTCAACTAACTTTTGGCGTGGTGAATTTTTACGATTACTTACTGTTCATTGTTAAGATACGCGGGCGATATGAATATCGGGAATACCCTTTCAAAAACAATGATGCTTTATAATTATAAATTATGACTATAGGAGCCAGTGATGAAAAACCGAACTTATAAACATTATGTTACTTAAAAACTTAGAAGTGTTTATTTCAACTAACTTTTGGAGGACACTGTGTGTGTGTGTGTGTGTGTATGTGAGTTATATGTAACACATGTAACTTTCCCAAGGCTAGTCACACGGGAACAGCATGCATTGCCCACGTGTTGATTGATGAATAATAATTCCTTTAGGAAGTAAATAGAACTATAAAAAACGCGACAATCAATTTTTGAAGTAAATAAAATATCTTAATAATAACTAGAGGTTTCTTTGTTACTTATTACACTTGGTAACGGCAGTTCTACACTGGCCGTTGCAACAACAACATCAATTCTAAAATGGAGGATGCAACAAGAAGAACTCTTCAAGTCACTGTTGTTTGATTGATAATTGAAGAACCTGATTTTAAACGTTGTAATTGATTGATTAATAAATAAAAATATGTTTATTTTAAAAACCGTACTTTCGATTATTTAAAAATAAAACTTGTGCGTGTATATATATATATATATATATATATATATATATATATATATATATATATATATATATATATATATATATATATATATATATATATATATATATATATATATATATATATATATATATATATATATATATATATATATATATATATATATATATATATATATATATATATATATATATATATATATATATATATATATATATATATATATATATATATATACATATATATATATATATATATATATATATATATATATATATACATACATATGACTGGAATCTCAGATACATAAAAAGACTCATCGACAAATGGGACAGAAATATAAAAAACTTCATCAAAATGAACCAGAAGAGAAAGGCATTGAATTGATCGAAATGAAAAATTTTAATAGAGATATTCATCTAGCAGTAAATAGAAAAGAAGCTGATAATGATGATATATAAATAATTGAATAAAACAATTTAACTCTTAAAATAAACAGGTTAAAGAATATAACAATGAAAAAAATAATATTATATTACTGTGAAACGAATGAATTATTAAAATATCTATGCTGTTATCAATTTGAAAAATAAATCAATTTACGTACCCCTTTATATACAGAAGGTGGCATGGCCACTTCTATAATATTAGGAATATCTGATGGTATGGAATAAAATTTACCAGGCCACGCAGGAGCATCAGTTGGAGCATCCAAACATTGTAACCACAAATCACGATATTGTTCTTCTAAACATAAAACACTCACTTGGATTCCTGCCATTTCTAAACTAGTCATTAAGTGACCACTGTAAATGCGAGCTACAGTAATATTATTTTTTTCTAAAAAAAAAATTGTTAACAAAATGCGAATTTAATAAAAAATAATGTATTAAAAATATCTTTTATATATATATATATATATATATATATATTTATTGGGTCGCCAAATAAGTAATTGCGGTTTTCACTAATAGATGTTTTTAGGTGTCATGGAATGTATTTAACTTTATTCTAAACTGCGAATTCGTTATAATATTTGAAAGGTGGCAGTTCAAGCTTAATTTAGAAAGAAATTTTCCGTGATTTGGTTAAAAATTGTTTGTTTGGCATCAAGTTGAAGATGGAAAATCAAAACGAGCATTGTCGTCATATTTTTCTCTATTATTTTCATAAAGGAAAAAACGCAAAGCAGCTCATAAAAAGTTATGTGCTGTGAATTGATGGCGATGTCTAAAAAGAAAGATAGTGTCAGAATTGGGCTGCTAAATGTTGTTTTTGTGATTTTTCACTTAAAGATGAATATCGCTCTGATCGTCCAATTAAAGTTAAAGACGATAAAATCAAAGCATTAATTGAAGTAAATCATTGTGGCACGACTCGAGATATTGCAGATAAGCTAAACATATCACATACTAGCGTTGAAAATCATTTGAAACAACTTGATTACGTTAATAAACACGATTTTTGAGAACCACCTATTTTTGAAACGACTGATAACAGATAATGAAAAATGGATTGTTTACAACATCGTTCTAAGAAAAAGATAGTGATTGATGCCTGGTGATCCAGCTCAAAACACATTAAAAGCAGATATTCATCAAAAAAAGATTTTGTTATCAGTTTGATGGGATTACAAAGGAATTGTGTTTTTTGAACTACTTTCAAGGAATGGAACGATCAATTCGGATGTGTACTGCAAACAGTTAACCAAATTGAATGATGCATTGCAACTGAAACGTTCAGAATTGGCGAATCGTAAAGGTATTGCGTTCCACCATGACAATGCGAGACCACATACATCTTTGGTCACTCGCTAAAAATTATTGGAGCCTGGCTGAGACGTGATGCCAGATCCATCATACTCACCTGACCTTACATCATCAGATTATTATTGATTTCGTTTCTTTCAAAACTCTTTAAATGGTAAATGTTTCACTTCAGATCAGAGTATCAAATCGCACTTGGATCAGTTTTTCGCCCAGAAAGATCAAAAGTTTTTAAGTACAAAATTATGAAAATGCCTGAAAGATGGCAAAAGGTAGTGGAACAAAATGGTCAATACATTATTGAATAAAATTATTTAATTCCATGAAAAAATTGTCTTTTATTTACTTAAAAAACAAACAAACGAACGAATTACTTATTTACCAACCCAATATATATATTGTCGATTTACAAATATTTGAATTTTACTCACCAAATTGAATAACAGCCTCTGAAACAATAATGTTTTCTTCTATCTTTGACGTACCACCCATATTATTAATAACCAAAGCTACAACATCTCCTCTTTTTAAATTTAATATCAGTGAAAGTTTATTTAAGATTTTATGTATTATGATTCGTACTGAAGCAAACTACATTACAAAGATTTATTATTATAAAATTTTCTTCTTCAGTATATGTACATAAAAATAAATTCACCTTTGTTCTCTCAATACCAGCTTCTCCATGAACACCAATACCTATTTCCATTTCATCTGAATGTAAATTAAACATCTTAGGTTGACCTAAAAATATTTGTATTAATAATAAAGTTACAATTACATTTATTAATTACAAATTAACATTTTATTAAATATAGAACAAAAACAGCCACTTATAAAATTCAATCAAGGCTTCATATCTAAATGGTAACTAATTAATGTAAATTAATTTAAATTCAAACACTTGTATAGGAACTGATTATCTCAAAGGATTAAATCACTCTAATGTTTTAAAATATTATAAATAAACATAATTGTTACCATATGAATAGTATAGGGTCACCAAATGTGACTCCTAGATTTGTGTTTTATTAAAAAGAAATATGTGTATAGGGTGATGTATAAAGAAACATGTGTATAGTTTCTTTTGTTCTTTTTTAATAAAATACAAATCTAATCGTCGCATTTGGATAATCCTATAATATATACATTAGGTTGTACCGCATAAAATGTCTGAATTTAAATGATGAAATGAAAACAATATTATAAGAATTTTTTTTTTTATTTTTAAAGTATGTACCATTCACAATGAGGTTTTTTTTTGCTTTCATAACACCAAATTATAGATCCCTTTCTTATGAAACTCCACGTATTGATTTATAAATGTTTTATTTGGAAAAAAGAGATCAAAATGTTTGAAAAAATGAAAATCAGTAGGTGACAAGTTGAGTGAGTATGAAGGAAGCTATAAAATTTCATTTTATATATATATATATATATAATTTAATTTTTTAATAATATGTCTATGGGTCATTGTTCTTGCATATCATCATACAAAAAGTTTCAACATTTGTGTCAGCAAAGTGTCTGGATTGTAATTAAGTATTTAATATTTCTACTTGATAATGATACAAGTAAAAAAATTGGTAATACCAAATAAAATCAAGTAACTGTAATAGATTTATAGAAATCGAAAAAATAATTAAAATTATAATATAATTTAATTAAAAAACAGGTATTAAAATAGTATTATATCTTCTTCTGTTGTTTTATTTATAATTTATTTATAAAGTAGATACTTAATATTTTAAAATGTAAAATGTGCAATTTACATACTGATTAGATTTTAAATTAAAATTAACTAAAACACTACCTACCAGGTAAACTACAGGCATTCAAACATACTCCTAAAGATCCTATTCTTTGAGAAACTTGATTTAAAGTGTCTATAATTTCACTTAAAGATTTACCTTGTTGAGCTAATGCACCTGCAATCTACAATTTATATATATATATATATATACAGTGACCAAATAAATTATTGGTACTCTATGTAAAAAAATGTTTCTCTTTAAAATAAATATATTGAAAATATTGCTAATGAAATTTCTTTTTATCTATACACGTATATATGTATATAAAACAAAATTATAAAATTTCAAATAAAATGAATAATTGTTGTTTAAATATATTTTTTTTACTTTCAAGACACATAAATTAAAATCCAACAAATTATTCGTACTCTTAAATAAATCAACATCTTTTTATAAATTTTTTTTTCATCTTTTTATGGACTAATGTTTATTTGGTCCTCCCTTTGCCTTAACAAATTTTTAATATCGAGCTCCGTATTCTTTTTTCTTTAAACAAGAGAGCGACCATCTGAATCAAACACATTAAACTTGCTCTCATCTGAGAAGTTTTTTTTCTAAACGAAATATCTTTGTTTACGTGTTCTATGGTAAAGTTTAAACATTGTACACGATTTGTCTTATTTATGTACGAATTTCTACATGCTACATGTACATTATATTCGTACTCGTAAGAAATCAAATATTTTCAGTAATTTATTTAGCTCGTATCAAGGATTTCATTACTTTTATAGTATTGTACAGTTTACCAAACATTAATTTTAACATATATTTAACAGTTAACACAGTGAATGGGGGTATTCACACTAGTCAACATTCATACAGTATTCACGGCCCTTTACCACTCGTCTCACACACTCTTACCCGAAAACAATTTTTTTTACGTGGGAGAATTTGTTGATAAGAGGGTGTGAGACGAGCGGTAATGAGCGTGAATACTGTATGAATGATGACTAGTGTGAATACCCCCCAATCGGTGCAGAGAACGCGTTTTTCAAAATGAGGACGCAAAAGTTGTGAAACAAACATTAAAGAACGCGAAATTGTGTTAAAATTATATAATGAAGGCAAATATTAATTGAAAATTGCAAAAATAATAGGAAGGAGTAAGTCTATTGTTCAATATATTATAAAAAAGTTAAAAGAAATGACTTTCTTAATAGCAACAAACTTCATACGGGACGCCCAAGAGTAATATAGGAGCAACAAAAACGTTTTCTAGTTTGTGAAATTAAAAAAAAGTCTACATAATAGTGTCGAAAATATTACAAGTATTTAATAAATATTTCAACAAATATATTTATGCTGAAAATTGCCATAAAGTTTTAAGAACGTATGAATAGTTTGTTGGACTTTAATTTATGTGTTTTTAAAGTAAAAAATATATATTTTAAACAACAATTATTCGATTTAATCGAAATTTTAGAATTCTGTTGTATATACATATATATATATACAGACAAAAAAACTCATCAGCAATATTTTAAATATATTTATTTTAAAGAGAAACATTTTTTTGCATAGGAACAAATAACTTACTTGGTCACTGTATATATATATATATATATATATATATATATATATATATATATATATATATATATATATATATATATATATATATATACATGCACGTATGTTGTGTCAATAATTATAAATACATATAATTCTAAATAAAATATATATTTCCTTTAATTACCTTAAATAAAAATAATACTCCTACAACTCCTCTTCGTCCTGTAATAGACATTTCAGAAATGTCGCTTTTATTTTCATTTTTAAGTTTGTTTTCATTTATATGTGCACAATCATCTTCACAAAAAAAAAGTTTCCACCTTTATTATATATATATATATATATATATATATATATATATATATATATATATATATATATATATATATATATATATATATATATATATATATATATATATATATATATATGTATATGTATATGTATATATATATATATATATATATATATATAAAATTATTTTTTAAAATATGTACATTATTTTATACTTAATATAAGTGTGAAGTATTTACGTTTGTATTCTTTTATTAAATTTACTAGAAGTTTTGAACTTTCATGTTAAATTTAACCAAATTATTTATATGAGATTCATTTACGTACGACCTATATATATTACTGTTTTCCAGAGTATTATTTTTATGAGTTAAAAATAATCAAAAATACCTTACTCAAAATAATTCATATTTTTACTCATGTTTTTAAATGTTTTTTATAATTTTATCTATTTAAAGAAAAAAAAAACAGCAATAAAAATGTACGGGAAACACCTTACTGTGATATTTTCAGCTATAGCTCTCTGTGCAGCGATACCAAAATTCAAACAATCACCGGTATAATTAAGTATAATAACAAGAATCCCTTTCGGTTTTCGTTTGAAAACTTCACGAATCGCTTGTAATATATGTATGGTCGGTGGAGAAGCGAATACATCTCCACTTACTGATGCACTCAGCATTCCAGTACCAACGAAACCTGCAGAAAAAGGCTCATGTCCTGATCCACCTCCACTTATTATTCCTACTGTACTATTATCAGACGGCTGTAAAAATTAAACGTTAAAAGGAAAAATTAATTTTAAAATTAACTAAAAGTGCATTAAAGACAAAGACAATTAAAAAACAATTTATTTTGATTAGATGAAAAAACGTAATATAAAAATGCGAAACTCCAAACCTAGATATTATTTAATATAATATAAAAAATATTTTTCAATTGTATATTATGTGTATTTATATATACGAGGTGTGATCAAAAAATAAGGTGAATTTTTATTTTTTTCAAAGAATATTTATTTATTCATCAATTTTTATTTTGTCCCCTTCAAAGTAATCCCCCTCGGATATAATGCACTTGTGCCAACGCTTTTTCCAATCCTCAAAGCATTTCAAATAATCATTTTTGTGACAGCTCCTCTTTCGATGCTGTCTTTACTCAATCGTTGCAAAACGCCGTCCTTTCATGGGCCTCTTCAGTTTCGGGAATATAGATATCACATATATATAGGTATGGGGAATACGGTATGCGGCATCATTAGTGTGTTGGTTTTTATCAAAAATTCGCGCACAAGCAACGATGTGAGCAGGGGCGTTATCATGGTGCAAAAGCCAATTTTTGTTCTTCCACAAATTCGGACGTTTCTGGAGGATTGCTTCGCGCAAATTGCGCATAACTTGCAGGTAATATTCCTTATTTACTGTTTTACCCTGTGGCAAGAACTCATGATGCACCACGCCCCTGCAATCAATGAAAACTGTAAGCAATACCTTCACATTTGATCGAATAAAAAAGAAAGGTGTTCATAATATGGAATCCGGAATGCCTCCACTGGGACGATAGTCTTAGTTTCGACGTCATAACCGTATATATATATATATATATATATATAAATCTGGGTATATATATATTCAATAGCTCTTGGGCGATGCTCATGCGACGGTTCTTTATGGTCGAAATTGAGCAATTTCGGAACATACTGCAGCTTGATTAGTACGATTTCACTATAGTACCCGTTTGAAATTTTGGCACGAAAAAACGAGATGCAATATCATCAGCAATTTCTTTTAATTTTGTAACACTTTTTTCTTTTTCTATCAACGTTTTTCAGATTCGTAACAGAACTAGGTTCGTCGTTGGTGTCTTCTCGGCCTTTTTGATAATTAGTTTTTAATTGAAAATTAATTTAAAATGTATTAAAATGAATGTTAAACCCCTGTTTTGGAGCACTTTTGTTGATACATACAAACATTTAATATATTCTTTGATCGTTTTATTTACAGCGGAAAAACGTGGAGAGAAAAAATTTGTTTGGAACCAATTAAACGCTACATTTTGTATTTGGAGTTATATTGTTTCGATTACCAAATAAAAAAATCGAAGATCGAACGGATGTAGCCGCTAAAATCATCAAAATTCATTACTTTTGATCACATATATATATATATATATATATATATATATATATATATATATATATATATATATATATATTAGGTCTACCGGAAAGTTCTGTCCTTTCTGAATTTTAATTTAATAATACATTTCAATACATTTTATTAATATTTACTGATAATAATATAATTTTTCCTTCGTTACATAAAAATACCTTTATTAAGCGTGATGGTAATTTGTGAATTCTATTTCTGTAGAATGAAACAATCTTTGAAACTTGACGATCATGACATTATCGGACAGAACTTTGGTTGGTAAATCAATATCTAAATTTTTACTTATTATATTTTTGGCTATTAATATAAAACCTAATAATGTACCATTTTGTTTTTGATATATATATATATATATATACATAGTAGAGATTACAGAGAGAGAGAGATGAATAAAATATATGAATAAGAAAAGAAATGAATGGATTGGAGAGAAAAAAGTTATAGATATTATGGAAAAAGTGAAAATTTTGAAATGGAAATTCGACTGGTTTTTGTAGCAACAAGAGGGTATCATCGTTGGACAAGAGAAGTTATTAATTGGGAACCTAGATATATAAGAAGGTCCAAGAAGTAACCTATGGATAGATGGGACTGGAAATTCGTTGGAGTGGACTGTAAGAGGATGGTATTGGATGGATCGAAGTGTTAAGTTTGTGGGGAACCTTCATCCAGAAGTGAATTGAGAAGAGCTGATGATTTAATTTCTTTTTATTGAAATTATGAAAATAAATTATTAATTTTAAATTACTAAAACATATATTATTATTGTTCTGTGTATTATCATTAATTTATTATTGTTATTTTTATCATTATGTGAAAATTATTAAAAAAATATATATAATTTTTAAAAAATTATCGTAATATTAATTTCCAGGTTAATGAAAAATAAATAAAAGAAGTGTTATAATCGAATTAAATAATCTTGATACTTACATCAGAATTAATAATTACACGCTGTAGACTATGAAGTTGAAGCTTTGGATGAGTTTTTACAAAACCATAAAGTGATTCATCAACACATGTCTCAGTGTCATTACAAAATTTCTTTGTAATAATATCCATACTGGAACAAAGAAATGTCTACTACTAACAGTTGCTATTAATATATTTGCTTTTTTTAGATTTAAAATACTATAAATGTAATGGAAAGTTAAGCATAATGAGAAAGAAAATATTAATTTAATAAAAGCAAAAACAAAAATATAATATATATATATATATATATATATATATATATATATATATATATATATATAATATTTATACGTAATTAATAAGGATATTATCAAAAAAAAGATTACATAAAAATATTAATTTAAAAAATAATATGGCAATATGTATATACAATATATGAATAAGTCAAAGAAACACATGGATTGTAAGAAAAAAGTTAGCAATATTATTGATATGAAAATTGAAATGAAGTCTGGTTAAATTAGCAAAAATATTTAATCGAAAATAAATATAATATTCATTAAATTTATTCATTATGTAATACTCATTATATTTATTTTCACTGGAAATATCGTTGGAGTGGACTTTAACGACTGGTATTGGATGGATCGAATCAATAAGTTTGTGGGGAACCTTATCCAGAAGTGAATGAAGAGCTGATGATTTAATCTTTTTATTGAAATGTATATACAAATAAATTATTAATTGAAAAATTACTAAAAAATATAAAATTATAAATATCATATTAATAATTATTATTGTTATTTTTATCATTATGTGAAAATTATTAAAAAAATATATTTTTTTAAAAATTATAAAATATAATGGTTTGAAAAATATAATAAAAGAAGGTTATAATCTGAAAAAAAAATCTTTTGAAATTTCAGAATTAATATTACACGCTGTAGACTATGAAGTTGAAGCTTTGGATGAGTTTTTACAAAACTTTAAAGTGATTTTTCTCGAAACACATTTCTCAACGGGCACGCAGCATAACTTAAATAATATTTTTTCCAATCAATTTGAAATGTTTAATCATGAGTTTTATTATTATATTTGCTTTTTTAGATTTCAATACTAGGGGATGTTTTAAGTTAAATTGATTTAAAGTAAATTTTATAAACAAAAAAAAATGTAATATTTATATATATATATATATATAAATATATATTTATAATATTGATACGTAATTAATAGGATAATCAAAAAAAGATTTCAAAATATTAATTGAAAAACTAATATGACATATGTATATAAGTGATTCGCATTTTTTTTGTTCCAAGTGGGTAACATAAACAATTATTGATATAATTCGATGAAGTCGTTAAATTAAAAATATATATTTAATGGAAAATAAATCAGCCATATTGTATTAAATTTAATCATTATGTAATATTATATTTTATTTTCAATTATATGTTTTATAATGTTAACGACTTCAACTTATTATATCAATAAATTTTATGTTACCCATGTTCCAACTTTCCTTTCCATTCAAAAAATATATTCGTGAAAAAAAAACAAGAAAAATTTTTTACCTAATTACAGTGGTAATAGGTTTAAATTAATTTCAAAACTAAAGAGGTTCTATAAAGTAATTAGTTAAGTTAATCTTAAAGTACTACTAAAAGTTCACTAAAAAGCTATAAAATATTACTGTATGATATTTTTATACATTTAAAATTATTTTATATGAAAATTATTAAAGAACATTTATTTTTTACTGAAAATGTTAAATAACTTTAATGCGAGAAATTAATTGAGAATTAAAAATCGAAAAAAAATTCTATTCTCTTATTTAAAACAACATAAAATATTTTTATAAAACGTTTTACAAAATAATGTAATTAATGATGACGAATAGTGTTTTCCTATTTAGAGATAATTTGTACAATGAATTTATAAATATGAAGTTTTATATCAACATCTAGAATCGTCAATACGAGTATATATGAAAAATGTGCATACAGGCAAATAAACTAATATAGTAAATTTCTCTTCTAGGTGACTTGGTACATACTTATTTCTGAGAAGTTAATTTTATGCATTACAAAATAAAAACTGCAACCATCACTGGCTGATATAGACATGTAATGCTAGATGTATATTTAATGCAATAGACATCTTTGGCATTTATTTAAGTTAATGAAAATTATTTTGGGACAAATATTTTTTATTTTTATCGAAAAATTTCTTTTTTTGAAATACTTCACGTTAATAAAAACTCGTTCAAAAGAAAAGCTTAACAATCAATATAATATGCATTGTATTAAAATTGTAGAAGCAATATGATTATGGCAAATTACTTTGTAAGAATAAAGCATATATATATATATATATATATATATATATATATATATATATATATATATATATATATATATATATAAATATATATGTATTATATATATATATATATATATATATATATATATATATATATATAAACACATTCTTTACAATTTTAAAATTTACGAACAAATATATTTTTCTTACTTGATAAAATTACACATATTTCCCATTTTTGTACAGTTACTCTATTAAATATCAACTTCATTTAAAACCACATTATAATAAAATTAGAATAATTTAATACTTTATTTTTCGAAAAAACTGTCAAAATGTGTAAACAGTTTGTTGTGTAAACATATTTGTTGTTATTTAAACATATTTGTTGTTATTTAAACATATTTGTTGTTATTTAAAAAACATATTTGTTTATGTGTAAACATTTTTGTTGTTATTTAAAAAAGTATATAAATTATATTGTATTTGACAATTATTTGACTTTATTTTTTATAACACTCTTATTTTGCAACTCAATTAACATTTGACGATACAATGGAATTTATTGTCAACTATTACTTGATATTTTTTCATTAAATTATCATCTTTAATAAAATATACAAAAGTGCATAAAATATTTTATAATTATTGGAATAAAAATAATTTATGTCGAGAGATTTTTTGATCATTATATAAATATATATATATATATATATATATATATATATATATATATATATATATATATATTAGGTTGGCAAGTATCTCCCTTCCGCTTTTTTTTTACATAGATATTTGCCAACCTAATATATTAGGTTGGCAAATATCTCCCTTCCGCCTTCTGGTCTTTTGAATTTCGCAGCTATGTACAAAAAAAAAATAAAAAAAAATAAAAAGCGGAAGGGAGATACTTGCCAACCTAATATATACACGTTTCTTTTTTTAAATATTCTTTTATTTTCTATTACTTTTTTAGAATAAGAATAATTGTGAAATACTTTGTATGACCATTGGTTAGTTTTCATTATTTTGGATATTTTGCTTAAGCATAAACAAATTTTTTTATAAGTGAACATATACACATATCTATATATAAGAATTCAATTTAATTAAAACCAAATAATCAATATAGCATTTGCACATAAGTTATTAATTAAAAATTATATTATTATATATACAAAAATGAATATTCACCTGTTAAAATTTTAATATAAATCTTAAAATTATTAACTTTCTTTAAAATTAACATTCGTTACTTAATGACCTTAAGTATAAGAACAAAGTCTACATATATAAATAGTTTTATCACAATTGATATGTCATAGACGGTGGCATTGTGAACAAATATTGTACGTTTATAAATGTTAGTAAAGCATAATTAACTATTTAACCTCATTATATATATATATATATATATATATATATATATATATATATATACCCGTCCCTCAATTTACGCGGAGTATCCGTACCACGTGGATTTGTTTTACGCGAATGAAAATCGCGTAAATTGAGTCTGTCAGTACAATAGAAAAAATATTGGAAATAAAAGCTAGTAACGTTGTAGAAACACATATTTATTTCACATAGCTTAACAAAAAGTAATGACGTATTAGAAAACAAAAGTAGATAAATTTTATTCGGTGTCACTATCGCTTCTGTAATTCAAAATAATCAACCTTTTATATATTTATATCGTGCTTTTTATACGTTCAAGTAAGAATTTGCGTCACTCTGCTATATAATAAATTCCATGAAAAATTATATAAAATGAAATCTATCTGACCGCATATATATATATATATATAAATATATGCCGCGTATATATAAAAAGTCCCGCGTAAATTGATATATATATATATATATATATATATATATATATATATATATATATATATATATATATATATATATATATATATATATATATATATATATATATATATATATATATATAATATGAGATCAAATCAATTATTTCTAACAAAAAGATTAATCTCTAGAATAAAACAAATAATTTAAAACACTTAACAGCTTTCAATTGTTGTCAGTTAATACTCTTTAATTTCAGATACGAAAAATATTAATATTTTTCAACATAAAAGTATTAATATTATAACAAAAAATTAAATTTAATAGGAGTTAAATAAAAAGATTGAAATTGCATGTTTACTCTCATATTTTTAAAATTAAAAATATTTCGCAAATGAAAATTTCAAGGTTTCAAATTATTCCGTATATCTAAAATTAATTTAAAGCATATTCCTGATTTTTACCAATGATACAAGATCATTTGACACATTAAGATCGGATTAATCATTTCATCGTAAAATATAAACATTATTGAAATCGTAAAGATCACCGTGATTAAAAATACAATTTCTGTTCAATATTAACACAAATGATCAACAGCTTTCTTAAAATTGCCTGAAATAAATTATTTATTAAAAAACAAATCATTTAATGAAAATATGACTTTTATATTATAAAAAAATGTTCAAAATATTTTTATTACATTTAATTAACATCTTATAATATTCAGAAATTAACAAGCTTTTATTAATTCCACTTTTTGTGGTTTCGTTAGCACTAATCTTATTCCACTCTTTTTCTATAACTTTCTTCAGCATTTCCTTTACAATTATGCCATGTTGGCGAATTTACATTAGAGAAAATGCCACAAATGTTCTATAGGGTTTAGGTCTAGAGATTGAAGAGGTGCATGCAACAGTTTTGGAACGTTATATAATATCTATAGCTTAACAACTATTGCCGTGTGCGGCGGATCATTGTCGTGCAAAAAATTATAATCGGAACCTAGACTTCATTTTTCAGCACTTTGTTTTATATTTCGTTTTAAAATATTTAAGTAAACATATTTATCCATCGTGGATACTAAAAACTCTATTTGTCCCACACACTTACTTGTTATACACCCCTATACCATTACTCTACCACCGCTGAGTTTCACAGTAGGAACAAAATTTTTTTTATTCAGTGATGTACATACAATTTTGAGTCCTTTTATTCCAAAAATGGAATATTTGCTCTCGGTTGAGAAAATCATGTTTTCACAAGACTGGATTAGTTTATTAATGTGCTCATTTGTATATGCAATCCGTTTTCATTTATTGATACGTGAAATAAATGATTTCTTACGCGCAACACTTTCATGATAACCCACCCTTTTTATTATTTTTCGCACAATATCAGCACAGACTTGTTTTTTAAATAGTACTTTAATATTTTTTGCAATTTGGGGTGCAGTTATTCGGGGATTTTCTTTCATTGAAGCTACAATATTACGCCTTTATCTAAATATTAACTTCGACGGCTGGCCAGAAAACGGTTTCGAATGTGGATTTAAAACTGATTACTACCCTTTGAATGAAAGAATGTTGTCTTCCAACACCCTTTCCTATTTCACGAAAACTTTTTTTTCTTTTTCTAACTTTAAAATAATTTTACATTCACTAAAAGAAATTTCCTTGTTTTTGAATTCCATCTTATTTATTTTTTGCAAAAAACTTTATTATTAGTTACTAAAAATAATATTTTAGCGTTTCGATTGCAACATACGAACTATGACATAAAACTGTGATAATTTTAGAACAACAATAAGTGCAAATATTGCAAAAAAAATCGATGATTTACCGTTTAATAAAATGTGTGCGCAGACTTTTTCTGCTCAATTTGAATGAACTCTTGTGTTATTTCTTTCTTAGTTTATTTATTATAAATTTAAAATGTTTTGATTTGTCATATATAAATAACTAGTAGTTTACAGAATTGATAAGAAATATGTTTGTTTTCAAATTTACATTAATGAGTTTGTTTTATTGTGAAATATATCGATATTGATAGGTGTACTAGACTTTTTTGAGCGAGTGTGTGTATATGTATGTATATATATATATATATATATATATATATATATATATATATATATATATATATATATATATATATATATATATATATATATATATATATATATATATATATATATATATATATATATATATATATATATATATATATATATATATATATATATATATATATATATATATATATATATATATATATATATTACACTATGTATATAATATTCAATTTCTTACTGTATTTTCTCTAAACAATAGTTTACCTATCTGCACTGTTGCTAAATATGATTTTTTAAAGATGTAAATAATTATTAAACTGTTTTAGAAAAAAAAAACAAAACAAAAGTAAGGTATAAAATGTTACTATTATTATTTTTATGTATTTCCCATTTTTTATATTGCGTAGAAATTTTCCTTTCATGGTATATATTGGATAACCCTAACTTTAATACGTAGATTTCAAAAGAACAGCTGGTAGTATATAAATTTACGCGGTTATCTTTTAACCTAAATTGCAATTTAGTAAATTATAAGGATTCTATTTTAATTTATTTAAAAAACGTTAATATTTGCATCTATTTTGAACATATTATTTATTTTATTATGTTTGAAAAGAAATTCAATTTTTTACAATAAATAATTTGAAAAATATTCAAAATATATAGTATTTTTCATCTACGAAGAAAAGTTGTTTTATCTTGTATTAAATAACTTATATATAACTATTAATGAAACGCGTAAACTATTTCATTTATATTCCGATTATGATATTTTTCAATGTCTTCATGTTCAGAAACGTTAAATAATATTTCAAATAGAAAAAAATGATATCTAGTTTTTGTTTAACTCAAAAAAAGTCAAAATAAGTTAGTGATGTCAAATTTATCAAGTATGCATTCTTCAAAATCTAATAAAAAACACTTCAATGAAATCACTGATAATTGTATAACTCCGTCTGTTTCTAATATGCAACAAAAAATGCAAACATCCGAAATTAAAAGAAATAATTTTAACTTCACTGATACGTCTAAAAAATATGTAAAAAAAGAATCATCCACCGATACACCTAAAAAATATGTAAAGAATAATTCATCACAAATCATTTCAAAAACATCACAACCGAGGAAGTTAATTTTTAATGTCGAGAGTCCGTCAGCTCTTTTACGACAACGGTTAGCGTTTGCAAATATAGAGGTGAATATATATATTATTTAATGTAGTATTTATATATAATCTTTTCCATTTGATTATATTTTCTTTTTTCAATTTCAAGACATTTGAAGAAAATGAAAAGAAAACAAATAAAAATATTTCATCACGTATACCGTATAACGAACTTCTTAAAGGTATTCATATGTATGCAGAAGTACGTGACGGTGAAGACAACCGATCAGCGGGCATAAAATCAATTTTACGTTCTATGGGTGCTACTGTACATGATAATTTAATTAAGAAAGTAACTCATGTTATTTTCAGACAAGGACTTACCAGGACATATAAAAAAGCAATTAACTTAAAGGTTTTCAATAAGTGTTTAATATTAAATTTATTCAATTGTAATGATTAAATTTCTAATAGGTACATTTGTTGTCAATTCTTTGGGTTGAAGCTGTTCGAAATGCAGGTCATCTTGTGCCAGAATCACTTTATCCAGCCAGTGGCTTAGAAGAGTATAGTTGTCCAATTGCTAGTAAAAAATATCAGGTGCATGCATGTATTTTTGTATTTAACATGTATAAATAATATAGCAGAGTAGGGCATTATTTGATTATGTTTTCATCCAATTAAAAATGTAATCATAATTTCTCATAAAATGATAACAAATTTAATGCCTAAATTTTCATCTTATTAATTGATTAAAAATAAATTAAGTCATTTTAGTTGTTCTTTTAAATATAAACTTTATTGGATAAAATATTAGTCAGAAAGACGTACAAAAAAATATTACACAACTGTAAGTAATTGAATTTTTAGAGAATAAAATCAATACAACCAGATTATGATAAAAGTAGACAAAAAGAACTGGAACGTCAAGTAAGAAGATCTTTTTATCGAGCTTCAAAATCAAATCCTATTAATGAATTAACAACAAGTAATACACCTCAGAAAAAAGAACAGGTTTGCAATTATATATGTGAATTGTGTGTGCATGCGTATGTGTATACACACACACACACACACACACACACACACACACACACACACACACACACACACACACACACACACACACACACACACACACACACACACACACACACACACACACACACACACACACACACACACACACACACACACACACACACACACACACACACACACACACACACACACACACACACACACACACACACACACACACACACACACACACACACACACACACACACACACACACACACACACACACACACACACACACACACACACACACACACACACACACACACACTCCCAACACACACACACACACACTCCCAACACACACACACTCCCAACACACACACACTCCCAACACACACACACTCCCAACACACACACACTCCCAACACACACACACTCCCAACACACACACACTCCCAACACACACACACTCCCAACACACACACACTCCCAACACACACACACACACACACACACTCCCAACACACACACACTCCCAACACACACACACTCCCAACACACACACACTCCCAACACACACACACACACTCCCAACACACACACACTCCCAACACACACACTCCCAACACACACACACTCCCAACACACACATACACACCAACACATACAAAATAAAAATGAGGAACATAGTTTTAATAAATTCATGAATTAACAAAACTGAAAAATTGTATAAACACATGTATTTAATATATATATATATATATATATATATATATATATATATATATATATATATATATATATATATATATATATAAATTCATATAACAATAATATAATGTTCTTAGAAGGAAAAATCTTTCCAATTGAATTGTGATATTGATCAAAAAAATGAAAAGTATAAAGGAAGAAAGTTATCATATCAAACTCAGTTAACAGATTTTACAAATAAATTAACAAAAAATATTATTTCATCAGAAGAAAAATGTGTAGATCAGGTATATAATTTTCAAGTTATATCTTTAATTACGTGTATTCGTATTTATTTAAATAAAAATTATATTTGTTCAAAAGATATATGTAAAATATGATGATGTTAAAATGACTAAAGATAATATTCTCTCAAATTATGGAAAAATACAAAATATGGAATCTTCCACATTGCAGTCTGATATCCAAACAGATCATACTAATGTAACAGATTCATTTAATATAAAAGTATGTATATATTTTTATTATAATTATTTTTGAATATGATTATTGAAAGTTGTAAAATAAGTGGAAATTATATAATAATAAGATTATTTTTATACATATTTTTAATTTCAGACTTTGAAAATAAGAAAATCTATTCGACTAATTAATAAGAATAAATGTTTAAAAGAAAATACATTAAAATAAAGTTGATAAATATATTATCTCATATAGAAAATACTAATTAGAAAATTCTTGATTTAATTATATGTTCTATATTTTTTTTAAAAATATTTATTTTACCCAAGAAAATATATTTATCTAATAAAAAATATTTTAATTTTATACTAAACTATATAAATTTGTAAGTATATTTATATATATATATATATATATATATATATATATATATATATATATATATATATATATATATATATATATATATATGTATATGTATGTATATGTGTGTTGTGTGTGCATGTATGAATATTGATTTATAATGTATATCAATGTATTAACATTTGTTTATATTGAACAAAATAAGATTTTGAAACATTGCTACAGAAACTGTTTTTTTATTATTTCGAGAATGACTATAAAATAAGATTTAATAATAGATTGATCACAAATAGTAATAAAATAAAAAGTAAAAAATAATATATTTTCAAAATCTTATGTGTTTATGAATGATTATGTTAAAATTAAAAAATATATTCGTGCTAAACTTAATATAATAATAAACTATTTTTAATATTCTAATTTCTGTATAGGATTTCTTATAAATGTTAAAAATCTCAAATTTGTTGTCAAAATTTTTATATTTTTGATTATGTTCAGTTTATTTTGTTATAGTTAAACAAACTTTTCAGAAAAAAAGTCTTTCAAATTAATAGTTTGTGAAATTATTAGTAAAATTAAAATTAAGTAAATTGAATAAAAACTACAGAATATAAGACTAGAATGAAATTATATAAAAATGATTTATTAGCATGTATAATTTAGTATCGTACAAATATTTGCAATCTGTAAGTTTGTGTATACTTTTCTCATTTTTTTTTTTTTTTTTTGTGTCAGAAAATTTGACATCATGATATATATGTTAGTTTTATTTTACATGTATGAATTGGAAAGAAATTAATTTTATTTATTTATTATAAATTAAATTCAAAAGCATAAAATCTAATTCCCAGACCTTGGATATGTATAAATAAAGAAAATATGTGTAAATTTTAATTATTTAATGGAATGCAAGTATAGTTAACAATGTTATAGACTGTTGTATAGAAATATTTTAGATTTATAATTGTTTACAAATTATTATATAATATCATAATTATCATATAATATAAGCATGATGTAATGAAAACATATTAATTAAATATAGTTTTTATAAATTTCAGTGTTTTTTTTATTGATTTAATATAGCAGGTAATAAAATAAAACATGTCTATTAATGATCAGAAAAGTTTTATGAAATATAAAAAGCATTTATAAAAATGTCAATAAAATAAATCAATAAAAATTTAAATTGTTTATAAAATTTTTATACATTTTTTTTTTTTTATAAAAAAATCTATTTCATATACACATTCTTTTATCAAAGTGAATAATATACCTAAAATACCTATTGATTTTTTAATTTTTTTATATTTAATAGTAATATTATTTTCAGAGTAAAAGGAAAGAAAATTTGATTTTTAATGAAATCATGACTTCTATATTCTTATTTGTAATTACCTTTATTCAACATATCTATTCATTTACTAATAACGTATATAAATAAAGTGAATAATATGCAATAACTTTTTTTTATAAAAAGGCATTATAGTATTTAAAATAAAATATTTATGTGTAAAAAGTAATTTAATACTCGGTCCACATTTGCAATTCTGTATATAGTACGTGAAGGGGTACTGGCGATTTCAATATGGCTGTTATTTGTGTAATTATATATTTTTATAATCCATTTTTTACCACAATGATTTTTAAAATAGACCTTACAAAAGATCGTATCGGTATAAAATTTTGTTTTAAATTTAGAAAGACGATGATAGAAACACTTTAGTGGTAGAAAAGATAGATGATAGAAAATCTTTTAGATTTTTAAACAAGACTATGTACTTTAAATGGTTTGGGTGCTTTAAAAAGGCACAATTTCTATGGTGTACTCATAATCATCACATTTTTCGATTCTTCAGTGTATTTATCGTGAAAAAATATCATTAAATCAAACAGTATATCAATATTTTTATTTTGAGATTCTGAAATGGTTACGTAAGTTAGTGGAGAAACGGACTGAAAGTAAAAAAAATAATCATGAATAATATATCACGACAATATATCATCTCACTATTCCTTTCTAGTTCAGCAGTTAATTAAAAGGTATTTAAATTTACGGTGTATATATATATATATATATATATATATATATATATATATATATATATATATATATAAACTATATATAGATAATTTTGTATTTAAAAATTATAATTGATTAAAATATTCTATTTATATTTACACACTAAATGATCAATTATCAGAGTAAATTCGTCGCAAATAAATGCAATTTAGTAAAGAGATGAACCCCAGAGTAAAAAGAAATGTTATTTTATTAGTTTTTTTTTTAATTTGTATATGTATTTTTCTTCAATATTGAATGTAAGTTTTTTTCATAAATTGTATAATAAATGCAAAACATGCAAAATACCTTACAAAGACGTTTGTTTCACGTTTTGTATTATATTATTTTAAATTGATGTGAAGCCCTTTTTTATTATTTTTATAAAACAATCTATTACTAATAAGAAGAACTAATTCATATACATATGTACATATGCTCATACTTATAGAAATTTGTAATGTACATTACACTTAATTTTAATTTTTTATATTTTACTTTTTTAATCGATTTCATAATCATACATTAATTATTTGAACATAACACTTTTCAAAAACTGATATAAATGTAGATATAATTTTTTTAATAAGCTATATGAATCATATGCACCCATACACACGCACACATATATATATATATATATATATATATATATATATATATATATATATATATATATATACATATGTATATATATAATAAAAATAATCTTTTTTAGATTTTATTTTTAAGTTTATTTGTATATATGGTTATATTTAAAAATATGATACACCGAAAACATTTTTATACATATTAATTAAGTCAATTGAAATAAATGAACAGTAAGCATTTACATACAGATATAAACAATAATCATTTTTATCATCAATAATTGTGTTTTTCATAATGTGTTTCAAGCTCAGCAGCATGCTAAAATAAAAAAATCATTAATTATTTGATAAAAATTAATCCTTTTATATAATTATTTTTTTACTTCAAAAAAATCCTTATTTTTTTATATTTTTTTATAAAATTATAGAACTAATAAAATAAATATGCTATATAATATCTGATTTGAATGTTTTATATGGTATGGTAAAAATGTTTTTAATAATAATAATTACTATTGTTATTTTTAAAAAATAATTATATTATATATAATACTGAAGTTGAATAATCATCAAATAACGAATAAAGTACAGTAAATAAATTATAGTAAATTGTTGGTTATTTGAATCATGCACATTTTAAATCAAAAATATTTAATATTTATTCGTGCTCAATAATATTCTGTCTGTTGATAAATATGCTTACAATGTATTTATATGATTATCAAAAAAATAATTCAATCGAATAGCGGACAATCTTTTCTGCATATAAACATTAGAGTAAGAAAAATCAATAAAATCGTGTGAAATCAAATTAGTAATTTATTTACCTTATACCTTAATACCGCAGGGATTTGTGTAATTGATTGGTTAAATGAATTTTTTTGTTATACATTTACTGCCGATTTTATACCAGCGGAAGTAATAATTGAATACGAATAAATATTAATCGTGGATGATAAAATATGGAATTTCACATTTTATCATCACATACATAAAAACATACATGCATATATATACACACACATATTATACACACACGCATATATTTATATATATATATATATATATATATATATATATATATATATATATATATATATATAGACTCACACGTATAAGTCATGGCATACACGGGTAACATAAGCAATTTATTGATATAATTCAATAAAGTCGTTAAATTAAATAAAAAAAAATTAATTGATAATAAATATAATATTCATTAGAAAAAAATACAAAAAAAGTAATTAATTCTATTGTATAGTAGAAATTGTTAAAATAAAAACAGTATGTTACATTTATCCGGAGCAAAAAATAACATTTTTTTTAAAAAAAAAGAGTTTAATATCTCGCTTGTTTCCCTTTTCTTTTTATAACTTCATTTAAACGATTTGGCATTGAATAAATTAATTTTTTCGTTGTTTCTGATGTTATATTTGCCAAGCAAAAATGTAACCTACTGTGTTTATTTTAGCAATTTCTACTATATATAGAATTAATTATTGTTTTTTGTGTTTTTTTCTAATGAACATTATATTTACTATCAATTAAATAAAAAAAGTTTTTAATTTAACGACTTCATTGAATTATATCAATAAATTGCTTATGTTACCCATGCGTGCCATGACATGTGCAGCAGTGTATGTATATGTATTGATGTAAAAACAAAAAATGTACACTTACGAAGGCATGGCACACAACAAGGTGCACATGGATAGCAAGGAACGCAAGGAGGTGGACAACATGGAACACATGGTCCACAAGGAGGACAAGGTCCGCAAGGTCCACAAGGAGGACAAGGTCCGCAAGGTCCGCAAGGTCCACAAGGTCCAACACATGGTGGACATGGTCCACAAGGTGGACAAAAAGGAGCACATGGTCCACATGGTCCAACACCACAAGGTCCACATGGAGGACAGAAAGGAGAGCAGCATACTGGTGGACAAGGTGATGGGCAGCAAGGTGGCGGACAAGGTGGTGGACATGCAGGAGGACATGGTGGGCAACATGCTGGCGGAGGACAACGAGGTTTACATTTTGACGGTTTGCATTCAAACTGAAACAAAACAAATATGATTATTTAAATATGTATGTAAGATGTGTATATATATATATATATATATATATATATATATATATATATATATATATATATATATATATATAAATGAAATTGAGTATAGTATTGACTTATTGTTATATTTTTATCAACAATGATGATAATGTCAGATATTAATTATATTTTTATACTAATATTACAGATAACATACTTTAGACTCTCTCTCTCTCTATATATATATATATATATATATATATATATATATATATATATATATATATATATAAATGTAAAAATAGTGTTTATAATTTCGAACTTATGACTGAATTTAGAAATGTTAAAATAATATATATTTACAAAATTAATAATAAAATTACTATTTTCTTTTTATCAAAATTATAGCTTTATTCGTTTTAAATGTGCTGAAGTATCTTTGCCGAATAAATATATTTATATACCTAAATAAAAATTATAATTAAAATATTACTAATATATAAAGGATTATATACCTTCAGTGATTTTGTTACCAATATGTTAATAAAAACACATATGATTTACTACATGAGTATAATTAATAAAATATTTATCAATTATTTTTTATGTGTTTTGTTAATTCACGATAAAAAATACAGAAGTTTTTGTTTTAATCGGTTACAATGTATTAGTATGATTTAAAAAAAAATTATCTTTAATTGTACCAAATACTTTATATTTTATAAACTTTTAAGAATTTATTTTTATTTAATTTTTAAGCAAAAAAAATAATTTTACTTCATTTTATCTTTATCTATAACTAACAAACACAACAAAATTTCACTTTTTAATTTTATTTTTTTTATTCCACTTTTTAAGCAAATAGTCACGAATAAAAAAATAAATATTCTGTAATAACGTCAAAAGTACAAAAATAGTAAATCAATATAGAAGAAAATTAGTTATTCCTGAAATTAATCTATATTTGTAGAAAGTCATACCTGTGACTATTATATCTTATCAGATTGAGTTTTTTCAGACAACTCGTAAATGATTAATTTTAAACTAAGATCAAAGAAAAACTTATATATATATATAAAAGGTTGTATGTATATGTGCCTATGTATAATAATACAATAATTTAGCAATTTTCCATTTATTATTGTTTTATTAAATTCTTATTTTAGGCAATTTCAATTCCTTATCATAATCCTTTTTAATACAATATTTCATGCAATTGATTTTCCATCATTTGCCATATATTTTTCAGTGAATTAATATACTTTCCAATTTTCTATTTCCAATTTAACACACTCTGTCAATTATAATGAAATATCGAATGTCAATTTTTCACACTTCATTTTATCATTGCTTGTTAAGTATACATATTCTTTTTTGATTAATTAATTAGTATAAATGTTCAAATATTTAAAAGGTTTCTACTTTGATGTACCTGATCAGGACCTTTCTTGGTGAAACAATGATAAATTGATCGAGGACATTGATCCTGTAAACCATTGTGCTTTTCTTTAGAGCAGCCACTAAACAATCGTCCAGCTCGAAGTTCTCGAGATTTTGCTTTTCTAACGTCACAGCAAGACTAAAACCAAATTGTTAACTATGTATTTTAACTGCCAATTAATGAATGATTGATGAATATTGTAATTTTTGAATTAAAGGGAATTGGAAAAGTCACAGCGTATTGTTTACAATGAAAAAAGTTTGATATTTATCCATATTGTATATGAAATGTGCGTACATATATATATATATATATATATATATATATATATATATATATATATATATATATATATATCATTATTATTATCCTCAACACTTATAAGTCAGTCCTTGGGCTCTCTGACAATATTAAGATTATTAAAACATTTATCAGAATCATTAGAACATTTTCGTATCGATTGTGTTTTTTTACGAAATAATCAAATTATGATCATATTCGACCCCCGACCAACTTGGAGAATTCTCCAATTAGAAATTAAATGCAATTTCTTCCATAACAGATGGTAATGCATATGTATATATATATATATATATATATATATATATACAGGTGGTAACTGCATTTGCATCATGGGAAAATATAATGACATTTTGTTTTAACGATCAAAAACTAATTATCAGTAAAGTATTAGGATCTGTGATATATAGTTTCTTATGTATTTTTTTATTATAAATTGATTAATACAGATTTCAAGTCAGTTCGGTCACTAATATTTAAGAAAATAGAAAAATTTTAAGATTATAATATTACAGGATTGCAAACAATATAGAGAAACTTATCAATAGGCGATACTAAAATATAGTCGAAAATTATGATAGAATATATTATTAAATTGTCAGTAATAATTAAGATTGAACAGTGTACTGATCTATTTTCGAATTAGAGCTTTGCTCATATTTTCAATATGAATAACTGAAATTGTGGAATTTGTCATCAATGATAATTTATTAATTTGTATTAATAGAAAGTACAATAATTTACTTATATCTTAGTGTTTTTATCCCTTGTCTTTATATTTCTCAAATATTAGTGACCGAACTGATTTGAAACTTGTACCGATAGATTTGTCATAAAAGTACATAAGAAACAATATTTCATGCAAATACATAATCCAACTAATTACCAGTAATGTATTTGAGCCTGTAATACTTTACAGGTTCAAATACATTACTGGTAATTAGTTGGACCGTTAAAATGAAATTTCAATATATTTTTCTATGGTGCAGATACTAAGTTATTACTATGTATGTATGTACATATATATATATATATATATATATATATATATATATATATATATATATATATATATATATATTGAGCAATACATTATATAGGGTCATCCATTGAAATTGTTTTGAAATCCATTGAGATTGTTTGAAAAATACTATTGATATATCATATATACGAGGGTCGTTTGATAAGTATGGTGAAAAATTAAGAAAAACTAAATTAAAAAATTTAATAAAATTAATTAATTAATTAAATTAAACAATAAATAAATTTACCATACTTATCAAACGATCCTCGTAGGGTCATCCAAATGCGACGCCTAGATTTGCGTTTTATTAAAAAGGAAACAAAAGAAACTATACACATGTTTCTCTATACATCACCCTATACACATGTCTTTTTTTAATGAAATACAAATCTAGGCGAAACAATTGAATGACTCTGTATATGTTTAAATGCAACTGCATAATACTACAGATGTGGAAGAATATTTTTTAATTTAGATATTATATTATTTCATTTATGTACAGACATATGCATATTTAGTCATATACACACAAGTAAACACACACACACATATCATACACAAAAGTAATGCTAAGTGTGTCGATTTTCTAAAAAAAATAAAAGTATAAAAATCAATAATGTTGTGAAGTATGCTTGACAAGTTATTAGTATGACGATTCACATAAAAGATTATTAAGAAAACAAAAGTAAGAAAAAGTTCATTTAGACGAAACACTTCAGTATTTAAATCAATTATTTATTCCAGTTTGAAAAAAAGTATTCGATCAATATAATTAATACATACTAATATACCAGCAAAGCATAAGTTCTAAGAATAAAATAATCTAGAAACTTCAAATAAAACGTTAAAATGTTTCTTTCATAAATTTTGTTTATGCTAGAGAACATTTTATTAAATATATCCATCAGCTGGACGATTGAAGGAAATGCGATAATCATTTTGATTTTAATATTAATTACTTATATTTAAATATAAATTATTTGAAACTACTAAAAAAAAATAGTTCTGAGATAGGTGTTTGCTACCAAAATGGTAAAGATTAACTATAAATTATTTTCTTTACTGCTATTGTTATTTTTATATTATTTTTTTATTAGTGGTATTTTCACGAAATATATGACAAAAATTATTTTTACTCTGTTTGGTAATAAGCATCGTTGATTGACGAGGATTTTTCAGATATCATTGTTGATATATAAAAAAATTCACCAATTTTTGGCTTATAATGAATAACTTCTGTTAATATGGAAAAATGAAATAATATACAATATAATAAGGACTGCTATATTCGATGTTTTTCAATTTGATAAAAAATTGATGAGATTTTTGTGTTCACTATAAAAAATAAATAATGTTTATCACCTGTGTTGATAGTAGAGCTTAAAGTATCGACCGTAAAAGGATAGAGATACACAATTTCGTAACAAATACTTTATAATTATTTTATAAATTCTGCACAATAATTAATATTTAATTAAAAATAAAACTACCTAATATAAAAATTATCCTTATATATAAGATCAGTAATTTTTACAAAATATTAATTATTTTATTTGTTTTGTTAGTAGTGAAGTATAAGGTAAAATTAAATGGTAACAAGTAATCTAAGAAAATAATTCATATAAAGATATAAATATCTCACTTTATAATAAATATTCAACTATTATATTATTTTAAATATTAAATATTTATTATATAGAGAAAAATTATAGTTTTTCACGATAACATATTTGTATCAAAAATGAAATAAGCACATTTTAGTTTTTACGAATAAAGCTAACGAATAATTTAATTCTAAAAAATTCTGACATTGCCATCATTAACATAATTTTTTATTTAATTTAATATATAATGATATTTTTCTTATAAATAATAATTATTATTGTTTTATACATAGTTATTGTATTAATTCACCAAATAACTTAGATATATTTCATTGATATTAGCAAAAAAAAATAAAACTTAATTAAACATCAAAAAATACTTAACTATTAATAAAACGACAACACAATTCGATTTCATATAAAAAATAACTTGTTTTAACAGTATTAAAAAAGTATTTTTTATTAATTTTAATAAAAGCATATTAAAAAATATTGGAGAATAAATACTATATTAGTTTTAATGTGTCAATAAAAATGAATTAATAAATTAAATTTATATGTTTTTAATGGAATACTAAAAATATTTTAGACTTCTACTACTTTTAATTTATCTTATATTTTAATTGTATCAAATTAATATTAATCCCATAATGAAGCCACAATTATCATATAGTAATATTTATTTTGAATCTTCATTAAACAATGTATTTAAAAAGTAATGCTTTATAGATTGAGAATATTAATTCAAGATAGATATATAACATAACTCCAATTATATTTTTATTTTTTACAAAAAAAAATGAAATCAATTATTCCCTTTTTATAAAAATAATATTTTTTTAATTATTGTAAAATATTATAGAATATATTAAAACTCGTTTATTATCAATTTTTAAATTTTTGTTTATAAAATACAAATAGATTACTACATTCATTACGTCATCGTCAGTCTGACAGTAATTTTATTAATATTTTTTAATGTAATTTTGTTGTTAATTTTGTTATATATAGATTGTAAAATAAATACAAAACACAGTTTCATACAATTTGTCAGTATTTACCATTTAAATATTGTATGCGTAAAATATTTTTTATATGATGATAAAGATGGACATTTTTTGTAGTGTAATATTTATTGAATGTAGTAGTATATTCGAAAAATTAAAGTACATTAATTAGAGATCACTTAAAAAAATCATGGCGAAGTATTGTTTCTTTATTAATTAAATTTTATATAGATTAAATCATAAAAATGCTGGTTTATTTAGGTTACATATATTGACCAGAAAAATATTAATTAGGTGATACTATTTTTATTTTTTATATAAGGTCATTCAAATGTTCCGCCTAGATTTGTGTTTTATTAAAAAGGAACAAAATAAACTCTACACTTGTTTCCTTATATACATGTTTTTTTTAATAAAACACAAATCTAGGCGTCACATTTGGATGACCCTATATATATTTTTTTATTTTACTTAACATGTGTTAATAACTGAACATGAAAGATTTTTTTAAGCATTATTAATAAATCTTACCTTTGGAGCACAACACGGTAAACATGGATAACAACTAACAGGTTTACAAGGACCACATGGTGTACATGGTCCGCAAGGTCCACAAGGTGCACAAGGGCCAACAGGTCCACAACATGGTCCACACGGTGGACAACATGGCCCGCATGCTACAGCAACACCCGGTCCATAAGGACCACACGGTCCACAAGGTCCACAAGGACTACATCTGAAAAAATATATATATATATAAATTTTTGTAAACAGGTTTAAAATTTATGTTAAAAAAAATTATTTCGTTATTATTAATATTTTTTTTTAATATACATTACATTAAATATTACAGAAAATAAACATAAAAGTATTATTAATATTAATAATAGTACTCACAGAATTAGTTCAATGAAAAAAAAATACTGTACTTAAAACGCCCTACAATTTAATTAAAATTAATGAATTTGACAACAGTGTTCATAAAAAATTACCATATATTGATATTTGATATATTCCACATTCTTATGTTTTTAATGTACATACACACATATGTATATATATATATATATATATATATATATATATATATACTCGTATACAGAAAAAAGTGAATGTACAAAACTGTATATACTGATCGCTTGCAAATACAAGTGTTCAGTTTTATCATTCATATGACATTTTTTGAAGTGAAAAAAATTATTAAGTATTTTAAAATGAAAAATAATACGTTAAAAATTTTATCAACAGATTTCATAATGGTTAAAGTAACTAGCGAGGAGGCGAAGAAAAATTCAATTATTTAGAATGAAAAGACGTTATCAGCTAGAGCTATATCAAAAAATATGGAGTGAATAGCCAAACTGTAATAAATTATCAAAAAAAAGGATGACCCTATATATATATATATATATATATATATATATATATATTTATGTATAAATGTATGCATGTATGTATATAGGATGTATTTTAAACAATAACAAAATATTAAATTGTAAAATAAAAAAGAACATTTAATTAATTACATATTTATAAATAAATAAAACATTAATCTACCAAAGAATAAGGATAAAAATTATTCATATATATAGTTATTAAAACAAAAAAATATTTAACATTAAAAAAAATATCAAAAGTAAACACCATACTTATCATCAATTTGTGCAATTATTTTTTTTAATATTCCTAAAACAGTGGTTCTTTGGCAATATAAAGGACTACATATGCTGGGCATTGTACATTATATTATTATTAATGATTAAACATTCAAAAAGTTGTTTAATTTTAATTAAAAATAGAAAATTAATTTTGTTTCTGAATAAAATTACCAAAACATTTGAATAATTCGTGTTGTTAGCCTTAGAAACACACTACGTATACTTGATTTTACTAATACATAAATACATATATATATATATATATATATATATATATATATATATATATATATATATTAATATTATGATTGTAGCATGTTTAATAATAATTAAAAAACTGTATTTTCAACAATATAAATATAAATATAATTTAAACATTGAGAAATATGGAATTTTTATAAAATTTGTAAATTTTGTGCAAATAACATAAATGAAAAATATTAAATAAAATTAGAGTTTTTTAATACTTATTTAATTTTTATTTAATACCTATTTAAACAATTAATACTTATTTAATATTTTGCATATTTTAAAAGTCACTATACAAATAATTTTTTTATGTCTAAACAGAATACTCTATAATAAATAACGAAAATAATAAAAGTATATAATTAGAGTTTTTTTTATTCTAACAATACATTTATTTTTCAGATTCAATTATTAAAAAATATTATATTATTTTTACGTATCCATTATTTAATTCCATATAATATATATATATATATATATATATATATATATATTTATATATATATATATATATATATATATATATATATATATATATATATATATATATATATATATATATATATATATATGTATATATATGTATATATATTTCTAATAATTACACATAAACATAAGTGTGTTAATAATTTGAAATGTATATTAGACACATTTTCTATATATTATATGATTTTCTCAAAAATGATATAAATGATAATTATAATTAATAAATTACTTACTTATCATCAATTTGACACACTAAATCTTTTAACTTCCCTAAGAGTGTTACACGTTGACAATAAATTGGACTGCACTGGCTTGGCATTTTTATTTATATTGAATTAAACACTTTTTTAAATGATAAAATATACAAATAATGTGTACAAGTAAGAAATTTATTGAAAATACTGTTATATTTAAACGGAAAATTTTGTAAAAAATTTGGACTGAAAATTTTGCGTGCGATCGTGAGAATAATATTGTTTTGTTTAAATTGTAAATAACTACATAGTGACAAAAAGATGCACGGAATCTTTGATCCTTTTTAATATTAAATGTTTTGAAATAATATGCAATGCCGTCTATATATTTACATACATCAAATATAGGCACATTTAAATATTTCTTATACAATAGTATTTAAGTTATTCTTTATAATTTAATTTTAATAAGTTGAAAAATAAGATTAATGCAAAAAATTAATAAAAACTTAATATATATATATATATATATATATATATATATATATATATATTAAATAAAACTACATAATTATAACAATATTATAAATTAAAAATGGAAAATAAGCATTTATAAGGAATTATTAGGAACTAATTAAGATATTCAAATACGACGAATAATATGTTCCAGAATTTAATAACAGAATTTAAAGAAATACATTAAAGAATTGTTTATTTCATAAATGTGTAAACTTATTATATATTAATATCTTTCAAAGAATTAAGAATTATAAATATTTTCGTGAAATAAATGATGATTTTAAGTAAATTGGTAAAATATAATAATTGTTTTACTGTATTTTAAAAAAATACATTAAATAGTAGCGAAATTAAAGGTATATCTTTAAGAATGCTTCGTTGTTTTCATGAACATGTACTTAGGTACTGCACATGTAATTTAAAAATAATATCGCAAATCAGTAAACAATAATGTTTTTACTTTTAATAAACGAGCACCTTGAAATAATGTTTTTGGATCGAATTATCACAAATGATTAAAAAAATCTACTACAATCGAAAACGGTTGTCACATTGGTTCAACTAAATGAATAAACAATGAACAAATTTTCATTCATAGAAAACTACGCTATTTAACGACAACAATTGTCGACATTCATTGAAGTTTATTAGAAGTTTAAGATAGAATGAGATTAGAAAGTTATTGTAAACCATTGATAACAATACATAGGAAAATTAAAGAAACGATCGAATTTATCAAAAAAATAGACCCACCTGCAATAATTTTAGATCAAATACAACAAATTATTCATAATAAATGAAATAAGTTAAGATTTGGCATTGTTCTTTTTTTAATATACAATAGTGAATTCACAACTAATAGGGAAATTATTTTCAGTTAATACAATATAATTAAAACTTTTCATAAAAAATGAAAGAATATATTTTTAACAAAAAACTAAACAGAAACACACAAACAAGAAACTCCCTAATAAACAAATTATTAGATAAAAATAGTTTTAATCAATTAACAATACTAAAAAAATGATAAAAGCAATAACATATTTTTATTTTTCTGAGTAGAATTAGTTTGAACCATATACTAAATGAAATGACATCGTAACTTCAATGTCAAATCTCATTGATATTTTTTTTAATATTATATATATATATATATATATATATATATATATATATATATATATATATATATATTATTCGAGAAAGATAAATCTTTCAATCTTTCTATTGGTGAAAGAACTGATTAATATATTAGATGTCATGATTAAATAAATAAGGAATCATTTTTTGTTATTTATTTAATTTTCGTATCATTAATTGTACAATATAAATTTATAAGATACAAACAACCTAACGAATCACCAAAAAAATTATTTCATATAAAAGAACTCATACTTAATTGATTTGTTATTTGTGTACGTATATCGTTCAATTTAAACTATAAATATTAAAAATAAAATAATAGAAAAATGTATATATAAAAAAAATATATATAGAAGAAAAAAGAATTATAGAGCAATTATGCAAATTATAGAATTTAATAAATTACAGAAAAATAAATATTTTTAATTTTAAACGTAACCAATGATATCTATAACAACTGAATTTAATAAAAACACAGCTCACTTTACCAAAAAACAAGATTTACTCTTGTATATATACATACATACACACACACACACATATATATTTATATATATATATATAAATATATATATATATAATAAAATTGTTTAAAAATTAAATTCATGCAATACAATAAATTACTTACGAATCATCAATTTGGCACACTAAATCCTTTAATTTTCCCAAAAGAGTTACTCGCTGACAATAAATAGGACTGCACTGGCTTGGCATTTTGATTTATAAATAGTAAATTGCACGGATAATGAAAAATAATATGTATTTTAATAAATATAATGTCTATTTATTATTTCTATTTTTAAGATAACCAAAAATTTTGAATGTATATTGGACGAAAAATTTTGTATACAACCGACCGAGTGTGAAAATGAGACTAAATAATTATAAACAAATTACAAGTTACCTTGGTGTAATCATAGTTATCTTTGATATAATATTTTTATTATACATATATATTTAATTTGTACAATTAAATCATATGAAATACAGGATCATCCAAATGTGATGCCTAGATTTGTGCTTTATTAAAAAGAAACATGTGTATAGAGTGATGTATAGGGAAACATGTGCATAGTTTCTTTTTAATAAAACACAAATCTAGGCGTTGCTTATGGATGATCCTATACAATATAAAATAATTCCAGAATATGTACATATCTTTATGAGTTTAGAAAATTTCACTGACAGTGAAATAAGCACTAAAAATGAAGAATAAATAATTATTGAATATTGCAAAAATGTTGTAATATTATGGTACTAACTCGTTTGAAAAATGAATAACTAAGTCTGTAGTAAAATAATTATAACTTTTGAATGATGTTTAAAAGTGTGTAAAAAATATTTTATTTGTATATGAATATTATAATATAAAAAATATATTTTCAAGAAGTTGTCTTTTTAAAATAATCTATAAAATAAAAATTGATATTAAATATTATTCAAATACTATAAAATATTTAACATAATGTTAAGAAAAAGTAATTTTAATTTTTTTACAATGTCTATTATTTAATGTTTAAATATATATTGAAAATAATTATATAAGATCGGTGTGATCATGGGTGTACATATTTATTTACATTTTTATTAGAAACGATATTTAAAAAAAACAAACAAATAAAAAAAACATTTATTTCGGCAAAAAATATATTAAATTGTCAGTCACAAAAAATTCTAGTCACAATAAATTATCAGTTTTCTAAATTTCCAGTTCATTGTTATATATATATATATATACAAAAAAAATCAAAACTATTTAGTATTTATTTAACTTTTGAATTAAAAGAAATATCAAAAAAATCAAGATGTGTGACGAACCATGTCAAATTTTAGACAAATTAAAAGCCTTGGTTAAGGAAATGGAAAAAAAGTAAGTATAAATACATTCACACAAATGAATTATCACACGAAACCACAAGATATTATAAACCATTCAATAATCACTTATTGTTAACTTGGTTGTTTATAACAACAATAGGCTAATACGTACGATGGTAAAATGGATTCCTTAACATCATACTCTAACGTTGATGGATTCGCCTTCAAAATACTCATAATATCTTATGGTATTGGGGTGATAATTCATTTATGTAAAAGTGAATTTGTTGATTTCAAAACAAATAGTAAAAATACATTTAAAACATATATACATTTATACATAAATATATATATATATATATATATATATATATATATATATATATATATATATATATATATATATCACTTACAAAAATAATGAATGTTTGAACTCACTTAACACTTAATTGTTTTTTAATCACCTATATTGAATAGAATTTTAAAAATCAACATTACCTATAAAACATTTTTTTTTAATAATTATAATAATCAACATCTAATTTATATTTAGGCAACACCGACATCCTGGACCAATGTGGTTGCAATTAGCTATAGTCCCTGCTCCTAAATCAAAAATCAAATCAAATGAAAAAAATAATGAACAAAAATCTGCAGGGAAAATTGATGACAACGAAAATGTAAATAATTATACAGTGTATTAAACTAAAATTTAACACAACATATAGTCTTAAAGTTTATTTTAAATTAAAATATAAGTTACATTTTTTAAACTTCAAATTGAAAATGTATAATTAACAATCTGATAGTAAAATAAATATTATGATCAACATAAAGTATAAAATGTTCATAAATATAAAATATTTAATTTTTTAGTTTATTAAAGTAAAAAAATCAAAATCCCGCGAATTAAGAGCTGGGAGATTATACAAGGGATGTGACTGTGAAATGCACAATGGTTTACAAGATAAATGCCCTCGAACTGAATGTCATGGATCTCCAGAATGTCTTCATCAACCAGACCCGATTTGTGGCCCTAGTGAGGTAGAGCTTCTATAAATATACTTGCTGACAAAAATTTTAAAAAATCACAAAATATAGGAATTTTAATTATTTTTTTACAAGTAAAATATTACTTTTACGAGAAAAAATCAGTATTATTAGTATTTTTGGATAAAAACACTATTAACTAAGTAAACCATTCAATTCTTATAATTCTCCCATCATTTTTTTTACATGGTCTTGTTATTTATTCTTAATTTCTACAGTTAATTCATTCAGCTTTACATTTATTCTCAATATTATAAGAAATTTATATTATAAAATATTATAATAAATGAATCATTCATCCCAACATTGTTTAATTGTGTTTTATAATTATCTGTTTTTAACAATAACAATTTTATTATTATAGCATAAAATATAATTTTCTTACTAGATCCAATTATTTGTTTAATAGTACATTTTTATATATTTCAATATTTTCTAATATATTTAATTGTACTTTTTATTTTACATTTTTATGATATTATTATTATATGATATTATTGACATCGTTTACGTTTTGTCTCGTATCTACTATACGTTTAATAATTATAGAGTATTTTTTGTTGAATGTTATATATTCTTTCTATAACATAACAAAAAGAAAAGAAAAGTTAAATGTATTAGAAAACAACGAATCACTTAAAAATCAAAATCAAATATTAAACAAATAAATACAAAATCTATTCAATATATATATATTTTGAATATAAACCCTTTAAAAATTATTTATAAATATAGGTTCATCCAAATGTGACGTCTTGATTCGTGTTTTATTTAAAAGAAACAAAATAAACTATATGTACACATGTTTCCCTATACACATGTTTCTTTTTAATAAAACAAAAATCTAGGCGTCACATTTGGATGACCAATATATATATATATATATATATATATATATATATATATATATATATATATATATATATATATATATATATATGTTTTAGTTTGCCGGTGGTAAACATTACACCAAACTAACAGAAGAAAGACGAATAAAATATGCACAGGCATTTGAAGCAAGAAAGGCTGAATTAATGAAATCTAAGAATCAATCTGGAAAAGAAGATTCTTCAAAAGATAAAACTGGAACATCCGATTCGCCTAAAGATGCATTTTATATACAATATGTACCTTGTCCTGTATGTCCTAATAATGGGTGCAATTGTGCTTGTGATAAACCTACTACATGTGAACATGGTGTGTATCTTTTTCTCTTTCGTACACATTCATATACGAGGTCAGACAATTAAGTAATGCGACAAAATTCAAAAATCGAGTATATTTAAAAATTAAGGTACATCGCTGCGATCCCCTTCAAAGTAGTCCTCTCCCGCATCTATACACTTATTCCAGCGAGTTTTCCAGTTTTCGTAACAATTCTGGAACACTTCTTGTGGGACCTCTCCGAGTACCCTCGTCACAGATTCTTGGATATCTTCAACGGAGTCAAAATGTCGACCTTTGACGAATTTTTTCATATGGGGGAATAGGAAAAAGTCGCAGGGTGACATGTCCGGTGAATAGGGCGGTTGTGGTAACGTTGCGATGCCTTTAGACGCCAAAAACTGAGAGACACTGAACGCACTGTGACAGGGAGCATTGTCGTGATGCAGAACCCAAGTCTTCGCGATCTCTGGACGCACTCTGAGCACCCTTTTTCGTAATTTTTCGAGCACATTGCGGTAGAATACTTGATTTACGGTTTGTCCAGGTGGTACGAACTCTTTGTGAACCACCCCTTTGCTGCCGAAGAAGCAAATCAACATGGTTTTCACTTTGGACTTGCTCATTCTCGCCTTCTTTGGCCTTGGTGCTCCAGGGGACAGCCACTGTTGGCTTTGTCGTTTAGTTTCGGGGTCATATTGAAAGAACCAACTTTCATCACCAGTAATAACTTTTTTTTTAGTAATAACTTTCATCACCAGTAATAACCAGTAATAAATTTCTCTGTTCCATTTTCGTGACATGCACTATTCGCGCGTTGTTACAAAACACTAAACAGCTGGCGAAGAAATGATCGTACGAGGGTGGTCAAGGTCTCAATCCAGAGAGTAGGGATCTGTTATTACTGTGGCGGAGTTACAGGTTCGCAGTGTTACCACAGGCCGAGAAAAAAAATCGGTCGCATTACTTAATTGTCTGACCTCGTATACATAAGTACATGCATACAAATATATATATATATATATATATATATATATATATATTGTAAAATTTTAAATAAATTATTATTATTTAAATATATTATAACGCATTGTAAATTCATGAAATCTTTTTTCAGTTATTGTTTGCTGCAATGATTAAACTTGAAGATTATTTCATTTAATACACAGTGAAAACTTCATCTCTTTCTACCTCTTTCTCGCACACACATTTAAACATGAAACACATACACACACATATGTATATATATATATATATATATATATATATATATATATATATATATATATATACATACATATGTGTATGTTGTGAGTATGTGTGTGCAAGTAATTATTACTATAAAGTGTGTTTAAAAATGTAATAAATGTATTCTAACTGTTTTTATTTTAATCATATAAAAGTTGATGTTTATATTGTGTAATATTTTTGTTTTTATCGACATGAAATCAAATTAACTTTGTAATATATTCAATTAATACGTTCGCGTCGGGGTCAGAATTAACTGTCCTCACCGTGGGGCGACTTTGTTTTTCGTACTTTTTCCCATCGGGCGGCGCTGATTTGAACTAAATCATATGCTACTTATTTTAACATTGTTCATCCTTTGTGAACATAAAATAATAATACTAAGCGTACTAATCGAAGGAAAACCTGGAAAAAAGAAACCTGATCTTATTTTTGATTATAATAATGCAAAAAAGGCGTTGATTTATTAGATCAAATGTCATCTTATTAGAATTGCTTAAGAAAAACAGTAAAATGATATAAAAAATTGTAGTACAGCTACTTTGCGATAAAGCAGTGGTAAATGCATATTGCATACATAAACAATGGGGCAGTCGTCAAATGAGCATATTGGAATTTAGGAAAAAAATTGATAAATTATTAGCAGCTGACGAAATGCCAATAACGCAAATAAATTATTACAACCATCATTTTATAGACAGATATTCAGGCTCTGCAAGAAGTGTACGTAAATTCTGTAGAGAATGCTACAGAAAATTATCTGAACGAATGGGCGCCCCCATAGCCGCAAAAAAGCCAAGCGTGTTACCACGTTTTGCTCTCTTTACAACAATCAACCGCCTTTGTGCTTGCAATGTTTTAAGGAGGTTGGTCTGTTAAAAAATATGATAAGATTAGTCTAAAATTTGTATATAATGATCATAATAATGATCAAATTCTTCAGGAATTTTTTTTGAAATTTTTCTCCATCCCGTTTTAGAAAAATTAAAACATGAAAATTGTGTCTTTAAAGAAATTCACAAAGATAAATAGTTCTCTTGTGTATATAAAGATGTAAATAAATTTGTTAATTACAGTAATCAGTTTTTTTTTACAATAGTTCATGTACCACTGGTGGCTCAGCCTGCCCGATGGGACAATTGTGTATGTACCACCGGTGGCGTATCCCGTCCCTTGGGACAAACATGAATGTACTTCCGGTGCTTCAGCCCGTCGTGAAAGTGTTAAATATAATATAACATAATACAGATAACTGTAAAATGCCTTTCAGTTTTATATAAATAGTTTTATGTAAATCAGTGAATCATTTATATAATGTTAAAAAATCAATAAATATTAAATAATTGTGTTACATAATAGAGTGGTAGTATTTTCGAGGAACTGTTAAGTTCAAAAAAAAAAATTTATAAATAAAAACGAGACATTCTAAAAGTTTTTAAACTGGAAAACTGTACATTATGGATAACAAGAATATAAATAAAGATAGGAGAATGAATACGAAAACAAATAGTAGTTATAAATATAATAAGAATAGTATAATATAAAGTCTGAAGTGAAAGGGGGTGATATGTTGTAAAAAAGAAAAAACGACCATATATAAACGAAATTATTGATTAGAAATTAAGAGGTCAAGAAAAAGATTGATAGAACATATTAGGTTGGCAAATATCTCCCTTCCGCCTTCTGGTCTTTTGAATTTCGCAGCTATGTACAAAAAAAAAAAGCGGAAGGGAGATACTTGCCAACCTAATATTAAAGCTGCTGTTCGAAATTCGTAAAGAAAAACAATGATTTATTCGAAATGGAAAAAATTGAAATAAACCTTTGTGCATCAATGAATTGGAAGAATAAAAGTAATTATATTAGGTTAGTATAATATTCACGAAATTGGTAAAAATGAAATTAGTATAGGTATATATTAAAAGTTAGTTTAGATTTTAACAGAAAGACTCTGACGATGATGGCGTCGCCATCGAAATGCATCAGCCGATATAATTATAAATTATATAATTATTAATAACAAGTGAACAATAAGTGATTATTGCACACTTTAAATTATTGTGGTGTTGGGGTGAAAATTCATTTGTGTAAAGTGAATCAGCCACAGTTCCAAAACAACCAATATTATATATTTATATATATATATATATATATATATATATATATATATATATATATATATATATATATATGAATGTATGTATGTATGTATTTACACACATGAAGTACAATATTATATTGACATTTAAATATCGACTATAGTTGTTATTGTAGCTTGTTTTGATATTTGAACGAACAATCAGAAATACGATCTTTTTAAAAATGCATAGAATTGTAATTAAATGACATGTGCATTAGAAAATAAACACATATTAATGTAAATTATTTTTACAATTTTATCTAAGTTCAATCATTATATACATTATTGACATACTTTGTTTTTAATTCGTTTACTGCAGAATCGACACAAAACAAACATTTATTATTTAAAAACGTAGCTTGTTCTGAAAGTTATAAAATCTATACTTATTTAATTTCATAATTTGTGAGTAAGTACTGAATAATTCATAAAATTATTTAATTGTTATTTTACTTGGTAATACAACTACAAAAATTAAATATCAATTCCTAATTTTAAAAAAGTTTTTGAAACAAAAACGATTAAGTATATCACCATATAATAGATGATAAATAAGAAATAATCTTATTTAAAAAAAAACATATAAAATCATTCTACTTTTTAATTAAATTTTATATAAAAAATACATAATAAAAAAATAACATATTGCACTATACAGCAATTGTTATAAATGTTCATTAATAAAAATTTTATTTTTTTTATAATTGATTACTTAAATCATTAACAATTTACAAATATTACAAAAATCAACGTTAAAAATGTTTTTTCCTTTATAAATGTATATGAATTTATAAATTACAAAATGAAATATTAATTTCTTTTTTTAATACAAGGATTAATCAGAAACTGGTCACAATATAGTTTTAAAATCTTATATAAAAAATTAAACTTTAGCATTATTTTTCATATAATTTTCTAATTTATCTAAATTTTTCATTTAGAGTTGAAAAATCTTCTCTATCTCCTTTCAAAAAAAGATTTTCGTTCATTTTAATGCAAAAATCCAAAAGTTCACCTTTAACTTTCATTTTTTTAACTTCACTTATACCATTCGTACGTCTTATACGAGACATAAAAATGATTACATATGTTGGTAATAAAAATTTTTAATAAATTCGTTTCTACTTTTATTCTCTACTAATGAAATAATATTGAAATATCAGCGTTGACTTTAAAACATCGTATTTTAAAAAGGCTGATTATAAATATTTGGTATGTACATACACACACACACACACACACATATATATATATATATATATATATATATATATATATATTTGTGTATACGTGTGCATGTATTATTTAAATGTCATATTATCTGCCAAAAATTATTCTACTGATAACATACTAAAAAAAATTTGAAAAGTAGATATTTGCTAAGCGTATTCAAAAAAAATTCTTTTAGAAAAAAAATAAACGTTAGTATTACGAATAAATCCATATTTGTATTAAAAATAACAATTTTATAAATATTTACAGACGAATATAATTAACGTGAATGTTTACGTTCTGACTTCTTTAGATATTAAACAATATTGCACATCATAATAAAACAAATAATGAATAATAAACAAATGATAAAAACAGTGACAAAAATGAATGTTCATTTTCAAAAGAAAAGAGAAGATGACCTTAAAAATACATTTCAAGAAGCCATAAGACCTATTGTTATATGTGCACAGTGCTTTGCTATGTTTCCAGTTTCTGGAATTAATTCTATAAATCCTGATGATCTTCGATTCCAGTGGACGTCTGTAATAGTTCTATATAATTTAATGGCAATATTTGGTTTGATTGTCATTATTAGTTTACATGCTAAGAAATTGGATCAGATTGGAATTACTTTTCAAAGATCAGGTATTATATATAATTATTGACAGAATTATTTATAAACAAACAAATGTAACATTCAAGTATATAAAGATCTCTCTCTCTCTCTTTCTATATATATATACCGTCTGTTCAAAAAGTACCAAGAATTATTAAAAAAAATTTTTTTTATTTAACAGAAAGGCTCTGATGATGATGGCGTCGCCATCGAAATGCATCAGCCGATATATTTATAAATAATAAGCGAACAATAAGTGATTATTGAACACTTTAAACTATTGTGGTGTTGGGGTTAAAATTAATTTGTGTTAAAGTTTATTCATTGTGTTTTTTTATTAGCACTTTTACTGTCATTATAGCTTACATTTTCCAGAAAAAATTAAACAAATGAACATTTTGTAGAAAATAGTGTACAATCAAATATATTATTATTGTTTTAAATAATCGCTTTATTTTTTAGTTGGTTTGGTATTCTATTTACTCAATTTAATAGCATCTGCTATGTTCTTTAATTTAGCACGTCACTGGCCACGACTTATGAAAAACTGGAGATACGTAGAAATTCGTTTAAATAATTACAAACCAACCATAAATATAAAAAAATACTTCATAATAATAAATGCAATAGTATTGCTGGTATTGATTGGTATGTATAATTAAATTAAATATTAAATAAATTCTCGAGTTTTAATTTTTTACTTTATTGTTTCTAGTTCCAATATAATTTATATATGGGTTCAAAGACACTAAAAGTTTAATTATTTATATAATTTTTCTTATCGTTACCCATATGGTACTCTATTTTCATGAATATTTTATTTTGCTTTTTTAAAAGAATTTCTCTCAAATTAACTGAATTCGAATTAACAAGCGCTTTTAAGGGGTTATACGCAATTAGAAATTTCAAAAAATCGATTTTTTTTGCATTTTCGGAATGCACATATATTTGAGTATATTCTCTGAAAATTTGAAGTAAATCCGATAAATATTTTCGGACATACACCTGAATTTGTAAAAAATTTTTAACTATGTGTAAACTACTTCCGAAACTTCAAACGCGTTTATCTCAAAACGGTGTTTTCATAGTCAGTGATCTCGATATCTCAGAAATGGCTGAACCGATCGGTCTCAAATTTTCACACAATCTTCTCAAATATATTCCTCAGGTATTGAACGAAGGAATAAGGTTTACAAAAATTATTACTATTTTTTTAAACAATTTGGAGCGAAAATTTTAGTAAAAAACGAAAAAATTTTTTCAAGTAGACGCCATTTTGTCAAAAATGAAAATTTTTATTATTCCTTCGTTCAATACCTGCATTAATCTATCCTTTAAAAGAATTGACTATATTTTTTGATTTCAAATAATCCAAACCGCCGATATGGAGATCACCGCCAAGCGCCTTTTTTTGGAGGTCGTTCGGGACATCGTCTGCAGGAGCGGTGCACTTCAATATTTTTTTATGATCGACATGTTATTTTATTCTTGAAAGTAGGATCTATTCAAATAACCATAATTTGTAATTGCAAAATAAATACTGTTTCTAAAAAAAATTCCTAAAAAAACGTCGTTTTTGCGCCTCGCAACTGCGTATAACTCCTTAATGCAGTCATTAAATTCATTTAAAATATTATTTTTTCACATTAAAATGATTTTCAAAGAGTAAAGTTAAGAGTATTGGAAAAATACAACTTTTTACGAACACGACATATCAATAACTTATTATAAACTTATTTTAGTATTATTTAAATTTTATCAAAAATATTGTTCGTCTTGAAGCGCCATTTTGTCTTAATATCGCTACTCTATAATAATAATCAGTTACAAATTGATTTAAAAATGAACTTTTATTATATAAATAAATTTACATAAGAAATTTAATTATTAATCAATTGTTATTTAATAATTCATATACTGTCCCAATACATTTATAGTGATTGAATGTTTAATATCAATTCAATTTTTGTCTATTATTACATTTTTATATATTAAACATTCGACTTTTTACAAATGTTTGTACTACTCGTACTTACAAAGAATTGTACCAAAATCGTACACTCGCATTTACAAATTAATAGTAACAATTTTTTTTAACTGAACAAAATAAAATGACTGAAATCTAATCTTCTGAAAAGTTCCTCTATAAAGTTTACTAAGAGACTAAATTTAATCTTTTTATCCTACTATATCAACATAGTATAATAGAAAGCTTTAATTTATGTAAATACCTCAAAATTATGTTACAATTATCTTTATCGCTTTTTACATCAGATTTTCAGCCCTAAATAGGTGTTTTGTTACTAATACGAGGTCGTTTGATAAGTCCGTGGGTGCCGCGATTGCTCACGATCGACCAAAAACGAGGTCGTGTGAAGTGTTGCAAGAACGGTTTGCAGCTGTTTCAGCGAAATCCGCAGGACTTTAAGCGTCGTTTCATCACTGTAGATGAAACATGGATACATCACTACACTCCTGAGATCAAAGAGCAGTCTAAACAATGGGTTATCAAGGGGAATCTGCTCCGAAAATGGCGAAGACAATTCCTTCGGCCGGGAAGGTTATGGCGACTGTCCTTTGAGATTCGCAAGGAATAATCTTTATCGACTATTTGGAAAAGGGTAAAACCATTACAGGTGCATATTATTCATTGTTATTGGATCGTTTGAAAACCGAGTTGCAAGAAAAACGTCCCCGATTAGCCCACAAAAAAGTCCTCTTTCATCACGACAACGCACCAGCTCACACCTCAGCAGTTGTGGCCGCAAAACTAATGGAAATAGGGTTCCAAATCGTTTCACATCCCCCCTATTCTCCAGACTTGGCTCCATCGGACTATTATTTGTTCCCTAATATGAAGAAATGGCTCGCGGGAAAAAGATTTTATTCGAACGAGGAGGTGATTGCAGGAACGAATGACTATTTTACAGACTTGGACAAATCCTATTATTCGGAAGGGATCAACAAACTAGAGTAGAGTTGGATGAAGTGTATAAGCCTAAAAGGAGACTATGTTGAAAAATAAAAACGATTTATTCAAAAAAATGAAGCAGTTTTTATTTTTGCACGGACTTATCAAACAATCCTCGTATTATCAATAAAACCATAATAATAATAATAAATTCACTATATTAATATCGTAATATGATTTTTATCAATTTATATACATGTGCTTATTTTTTAGCGGATCATGCATTTTATATTATAAAAGTTATAAAAGGAACTTCAGCAACAAGGATGACACCTTTTAATGAACTTGTAAAATACTACTGTTTGAGAAATTTTGAACATATATTTGAATTTGTAGACTATTCTCCGTGGAAATGTATTTTAAGTGAATTTAATACCCTTCTATTTGCATATACATCAAATTTTACTGATATGTTTATAATTATTATTGGTATTGGTTTAGCTGAACAATTTGCTAAAATCACAATTAATGTCCATCGAATCGCAAGAACAAACTTGGTAAGTAATGCAAATTAATATTTGTTATTAGATAAGAATATTATATTTTTACGAATTGAAAATAATGCCAGTGATTTTGTTATACTGTTTATTTAAATGTAGAAAGCGCTTGCACAAAAATGTTAACTTGTTATTAATTAGGTATTACGAGTATTTTACAGAATTAAATGACTACAATGTCAAGCATATTGTATAAACATTTATATAATTACAAATTGTTAGCATAGTTTTATTTTAAAGTGTTTACCGAAAATAGCTTGTATTTTTCATTTATTCTATAATCAATTTTTGCTAAATTAGTCGACTATTTGATTTTTGTACATATAAAAATAATTTAAACATCGACTTTAATATATTTTTTCAAATAAAAAAAAGATGTACTATGTATAAGAATAATTAATTTGATAACTGTAGGCTTGTATTTACTGAACAGTGTAAAGTTTATTAGAATTAAATCAAAATAAGTGAAATTAGCAGTTAGAATATTCGAGGGTCGTTTGATAAGTATGGTAAATTTATTTATTGTTTAATTTAATTAAATTTTTCAATTAAGTTTTTCTTACTTACGAGGTCGTTTGATAAGTCCGTGTAAATTCCGAAAGATGGCACCACTGGTGCATATCGAGGTTATTTTTAATTAGTAGCACCTCTTGGAAGAACACACATCAAGTTTCAGCCATATCGGTCTATTCCTTTGTGTTTGACAATCGTTGGAATCAAGGAAATCGAGTGATTGTCAAATAATGGACGAAAAAGAATTTCGCGTGTTGATTAAACACTATTTCATTAAAGGCAAAACGCCTCAGGAGACTAAACAGAAGCTTGATAAACATTTGGTGACTCTGCATCTTCGATTAGTGCGGTTTATAAGTGGTTTCAAAATTTTCGGAGTGGCCATATGAGCACAAGAGACGCTGAACGTTCTGGACGCCCTGTTGAGGTCACCACTCCAGAAATCATTGATAAAATCCATGATATGGTGATGGATGACAGAAGAGTGAAAGTGCGTGAGATTATTAGTGCTGTAGGCATCTCGTGTGAACGGGTACATAATATTTTGCACCAACATTTGGACATGAAAAAGCTATCCGCCAGGTGGGTGCCGCGATTGCTCACGATCGACCAAAAACGAGGTCGTGTGAAGTGTTGCAAGAACGGTTTGCAGCTGTTTCAGCGAAATCCGCAGGACTTTAAGCGTCGTTTCATCACTGTAGATGAAACATGGATACATCACTACACTCCTGAGACCAAAGAGCAGTCTAAACAATGGGTTATCAAGGGGGAATCTGCTCCGAAAAAGGCGAAGACAATTCCTTTGGCCGGGAAGGTTATGGCGACTGTCTTTTGGGATTCGCAAGGAATAATCTTTATCGACTATTTGGAAAAGGGTAAAACCATTACAGGTGCATATTATTCATTGTTATTGGATCGTTTGAAAACCGAGTTGCAAGAAAAACGTCCCCGATTAGCCCACAAAAAGTCCTCTTTCATCACGACAACGCACCAGCTCACACCTCAGCAGTTGTGGCCGCAAAACTAATGGAAATAGGGGTCCAAATCGTTTCACATCCCCCCTATTCTCCAGACTTGGCTCCATCGGACTATTATTTGTTCCCTAATATGAAGAAATGGCTCGCGGGAAAAAGATTTTATTCGAACGAGGAGGTGATTGCAGGAACGAATGACTATTTTACAGACTTGGACAAATCCTATTATTCGGAAGGGATCAACAAACTAGAGCAGCGTTGGATGAAGTGTATAAGCCTAAAAGGAGACTATGTTGAAAAATAAAAACGATTTATTCAAAAAAATGAAGCAGTTTTTATTTTTACACGGACTTATCAAACAGCCTCGTATATACCATACTTATTAAACGACCTCGTATTACAAATACAAATTACGAAATTTATTTTATCAAAATAATTAAAACAAATTAAATAATTATAATAATATTAAAATGTTTTTTTCAAAAGTAGTTATTTGTTAATATTTTAAGACTTTTTTATAGTTTCATTTTGAAATTTTTTTTTATCAATATTATAATATATTAAAAATTTTATTTTTTTAATTCAATAAAATTCATAAAATTATTTGAATTGTTGACAGCCTTAAATTTTCCAAAATGGTATTTTTAAAAACGGAAAAACTTGTATTGAAAATTAATTACAAATTCATATCAATTATTCATTCACAAGTACATTTGATTATTTTTTTTAATAATTCGATTTTTAAAAAATATTTCGTAGTAATCCCTTTACACTTTTTATAACTTTCATACGAAATATTCAGAAAAAATCATTTTCATAGATATGTTATATACTTTTACAAAATTATTTTTTAAAATATTCTATTGAAACGGCGTACTAGCCTCTTTCCTATCTAGATTTAATCTTCTGTGTGCTTTTGAAGAAAAATCAAAAAAACAACATCATGTTAGGATATTTGAGTTGAAGAAATATAATTTATAACATCATCCAAATAATTTAATATGAGATACGATTATTACAAGGCAAAAAATTAAAAACATGAATATGAATTACAACAATCGCATATATTTAAAAATAGGAAAATAAATAATAAGCATTATTCTAATAATCTGTCGCATATTATACAATATATACACAATTTTTATAAGTATTTTAGGCTCTTACTATTAATAAAGAAATTAGATTTTTTTGCTTTGTAAAATTACTTACATATTGAAATTCAACACGAAACAAATCTGTCTGATTTTATTATTTTAGGAAAAAAATAAATCTGAACACTTTTTTATTATTAATATGCGGTAAAACATATCAAGAATACATGAGTGTCAAACACTTTGTAAATATTTGTAATTATATGATTTTGAAGGAAAAACAATAATATAAACACTTCCATTTAATACGTTTTCCAACTCATTTAAAACATATTTCAGTGTTAAATATTCAACAAAATCATACTTTCATTAAAAATTAAGTTAACAATCATAAATCCATAATCCATATATAAAATTAAGCAACTGAAGAAAATTTTCAAAGAGTTAAATATATTTTGAACTATAGCCATTATATCAACTTTTTTATACATTGTACTATTTGCAATTTTCACCACATATGAATTTAAAGTTATCCAATTATTAAATTGTATTACGACTATATATACGAGGTCAGACAATTAAGTAATGCGACCGATTTTTTTTCTCGGCCTGTGGTAACACTGCGAACCTGTAACTCCGCCACCGTAATAGCAGATCCCTACTCTCTCGATTGAGACCTTGACCACCCTCGTACGATCATTTCTTCGCCAGCTGTTTAGTGTTTTGTAACAACGCGCGAGTAGTGCATGTCACGAAAATGGAATAGAGAAATTTAGAGCAACGGTACGCGATAAAATTTTGTGCAAAACTCGGCGAAACCGCGACAGAAACTTATGAAAAAGTGCTTAAAGTGTATGGTAGTGATGCCCTGAGTCGTAGTCAGGTGCTTTGGTGGCATGCCGATTCTAAAAAAGGCCGTGAAAGCATCAAAGACGAGGCGCGGAGCGGAAGGCCAATTCAAGTGCGAATGGTGGTTCACAAAGAGTTCGTACCACTTGGACAAACCGTAAATCAAGTATTCAATGTGCTCGAAAAATTACGAAAAAGGGTGCTCAGAGTGCGTCCAGAGATCGCGAAGACTTGGGTTCTGCATCACGACAATGCTCCCTGTCACAGTGCGTTCAGTGTCTCTCAGTTTTTGGCGTCTAAAGGCATCGCAACGTTACCACAACCGCCCTATTCACCGGACATGTCACCCTGCGACTTTTTCTTATTCCCCCATATGAAAAAATTCGTCAAAGGTCGACATTTTGACTCCGTTGAAGATATCCAAGAATCTGTGACGAGGGTACTCGGAGAGGTCCCACAAGAAGTGTTCCAGAATTGTTACGAAAACTGGAAAACTCGCTGGAATAAGTGTATAGATGCGGGAGGGGACTACTTTGAAGGGGATCGCAGCGATGTACCTTAATTTTTAAATATACTCGATTTTTGAATTTTGTCGCATTACTTAATTGTCTGACCTCGTATATATATATATATATATATATATATATATATATATATATATATATATATATATATATATATATATATATATATATATATATATATATATATATATATATATATATATATATATATATATATATATATATATATATGACAACATATTTTTTGTAGAATGTTCTTGACTGTAATTTTTGGAGAACTATTAGAGAAGACTATACTAAACTATCTAATCTTTGTAGAAAAACCGATGAAATGATGTGTTACATAGTTATGTTATCTTTCTGTAATAACCTGTATTTCATATTGAATCAGTTATTGAATAGTTTTCAGTAAGTATTTTTTTAAATTTTAGCGTACTGTTTAAAGTTTTTATAATAAAATAGATAATTAGTATTAAATAGAAAAATGAAAGTTACACACAAAAAAACAGAACTTCATTTTTATTATATAATGATGTTATTTGAAATAATACAATATGTTTCCAAAAAAAAGACTATGGAAATAACAGGATATTTTTTTAAAGTATTATATGTGTGTGTGTGTATATATATATATATATATATATATATATATAAAGCAACAATTTTTATATATCACTGAGTATCATAAAAAGGATATAAAAGTTTAAATAATTATTAAAAATTTTACAATTTTTAGACCGACACATCCTATTTTAAATAGAATTTATCTTCTGTTTTCATTAGTATGTCTAGTGATACGATCAATTGCCGTTACTATATCTGCAGCTCGTATTTTCGAACAGAGCCGAGCATTACTACCTGTGTTATTTAGAGCACCTTATTCTCCCGAGGTAAAATATAACTTAATAAAATGTGCCTTAGAACGATATATTTTTAAAATATATCCAACGAATGATAAAATGTGTTGTAGTATTGTCAATTGAGTAGGAAAAGTGTTTTTAGTAATTGTACCCAAAAGTTGTATTGCTATTATATAAAAATAATCTCATACTATTTTTGAAAAAAAAAAAATACTTATTTTAATAATACAAATGTAGTATATTTTAATAATTTAATTACAGGCTTTAATACGCCTACTCTATTTCTCTATTGAAATTATCGAATATTACATAACAACGATCAGTATTGATGATTTTACACATAGGAATTTATAATACACTTTAACAAAAATGTATTCTCATTCCCAACACCACAATATATTATAAAGTGTTAAATAATCATTTATTGTTCATTTTATTGTTTATAGCAATAATGGGCTCAAATAATAAAGTGAACAATAAGTGATTATTGAACACTACAACATACGAGGGTAGTCTCATAAGTACCCGGCCTGACCTAGAGATGGCGGTAGTTGTTTGAAAAATATCACTGTATTAGAAAGTACACAATCTATAAAGCATATGTTTCAAGTTTGAGAACGCCACGTTGTTTAGTATTTGTTTGGCAGCCATCAATAGTGAACGTTTTCAGTGAATTTGTGAAAATTGAGAAAATTGGTCATCGTTACGTGATACAATACTTTTATTTGAAAGGCCTCGGCCCAACCAATATTAAAGCTGAACTGGATTCTACTCTGGGTGAGTCTGCTCCTTCGTTTACAACAGTGAAATATTGGGTAGCAGAGTTTAAACGAGGCCGTACGAGCTGCCAAGACGAGCATCGCAGTGGTCGATCAAATGAGGTGACGACTCCAGAAATGGTGAAGAAAATCCACAAAGCGGTACTGGATGATCGTCGACTGAAAGTCCGCGAGCTAGCAGACATAGTAGGCATTTAAAAAAGTGCGGTATATCGCATATTATCTGAAAATTTGGACATGAGAAAGCTGTGTGCAAGATAGGTGCCGCGTTTGCTCACACTCGAGCAAAAACAGTGTCGTGAAGATGTTTCAATTGAGTGTTTAGCGAAGTTTCACAGCAACAAAGCAGAATTTTTGCGCCGTTTCATAACCATAGATGAAACATGGGTCCATCGCTTCACACCCGAGACAAAAAAACAATCAAAACAATGGACTGAAAAGGGAGAACCGGCTCCAAAGAAGGCGAAGACCGTTTCATCTGTAGGCAAGGTCATGGCGTCGGTTTTTTGGGATGCGCGTGGGATAATTTTCATTGACTATCTTGAAAAAGGAAAAACTATCAACGGCGAGTATTATGCGAACTTATTGCAACGTTTGAGCGAAGAAATCAAGCAAAAACGGCCGCATTTGGCTAAGAAGAAAGTGTTGTTTCATCAAGACAATGCACCAGCTCACAAATCCGTTATTGCAATGGTCAAAATTAATGAATTAAAGTCTGAAATGCTACCTCGTGCACCCTATTCGCCAGATTTATCCCTCTCGGATTATTTTCTGTTCCCAAACTTGAAAAAATGGCTCAGTGGTTAAAGATTTCCCAACGATGAAGAAGTGATGTCGACAGTTAATGGGTATTTTGAGGAGCAAGACAGTTCTTATTATAAAAAGGGTATCGAACTTATTGAACATCGCTGGGAAAAGTGTATAGAGCTGAAAGGAGATTATGTTGAAAAATAAATATATTTTTTTTCCAAAATTTTTGTGTTTTCTTTGTTGGGTCGGGTACTTCTGGGACCACCCTCGTATTATGGTGTTGAGGGTGATAATTCATTTGTCTTAAAGTGAATTTAACACAGTTTCAAAACAAACAATTGTATACACTATTTCTTCGTATTTGCTGTTTTATTTCCCATTACCGTATTATGGTTTTTTTTCATAAATTTTATATCTGAAGTGTACTTATTTCAGGCATAGTAACACATTAAAAATGATTTTACACAGCAAAATACAATTCACTAATTTTTTATCCACAAAATGTAGTACTAGTTATGAATTAGATCATATACAAAAATAATAAGTAGATTTACAAAAAAAATAACAATAATAAATTACACTTAATATTTTATAAGCGAATCTTTTATTAGTTTAAATTAAAAGATATTTTACTATATCCAATCGAACAAAAACAACGTAGAAATTTAGAATATTTTTATATAAGTAGTAAAAATGTAATTAACTATTTTAAGCAATAGCAATAATTTACATTTATATATATATATATATATATATATATATATATATATATATATACATTTATATATAATTTTTTGTTTTAGTTAAATAGATTTATATTACAAATCAATTCCGACACGGTTTCTTTGACAGGGATGAAATTTTTCACAGTAAAACGCGGAGTTGTTTTATCTGTAAGTATATCAACATATCAAATTATATAAGACTTTTCAAATTTCCAAATATGATAGAAAGTAAATGTTTAAAAAAGATTGTGAAAACATGATCTAAGCTCATTTTAGTAAAATTTACTTTTTTATCGTTCTTCTTTGAACAATTACAAATGAATGTTAATATTGAGTTGACAGAAAAGTCATGTCGAATTTTTGAAATAGATGTCGAGAGTATATTTTTTATAGTAAAAGTGTCATTTCCATCCATATAATTGTAATGCCTTTTGACAGCTGACACTTCTACTTTCATTCAGATAAAAAGTTTGAGCGATTTGGTTAAATTTTATAGATTTTATAACAAGTTAAAGATGAAAGATCGAACTATGCATTTTCGCCATATTTTACGTTTTATTTCCGTAAAGAGAAGATCGCACGCCAAGCTTGTGATAAGTTGCATAAAGTTTACGGTGACCATCCCTTACAAGAACGTCAGTGCCAACGATGGTTCGCGAAATTCCGTGCTGGTGATTTTGATGTTAACGACGCTCCTCGCTCAGGAAGGTCAATCAAGGTTGATGACAATAAAATAAAGGCACTGATCGAGTCAAACCCACGACACGTAAGATTGCAGAAATATTAAATATTCATCATTCCAGCGTGCACAGCCATGTCAAGAAGCTGGAATACATAAGCAAACTCGACATTTGGAATCGTCATGAACTCAAAGAAGTCAATTTGACTGCGCGTATAAACATTTGCAATATACTTATTAAATGTGTAGAAACCGATCCATTTCTGAATCGTATGATAATTGACGACGAAAAATAGATCGTATACAACAACGTGGAACGCAAACGGTCTTGATTCAGGTTCGATGAGTAGACAAATCGAAACAATATCGAAAGCAGGTATTCATCAAAAGAAAACCATGCTCTCAGTTTAGTAGCATTATAAAGATGTCGTGTATTTCGAATTCTTACAAACAAATGAAACAATCAATTCTGAAGTGTGCTGTCGCCAATTAGACAGGTTGAACGAATACATCATCCAGAAGCGTACAGAACTCGTTAATCGTAAAGGAGTTGTGTTCCAACACGACAACGTGAGACCACACACAAGTTTGGTCACCCGTCAAAAACTATTGGAGCCTGAATGGGATGTGTTGCCGCATCCAGTATATTCGTCCGGCCTTGCGTCATCAGACTTCCACATGTTTCGGTCTTTGCAAAACTCCTTGCGTGATAAATCGTTCAATTCCGATGAGGCTATAAAACAGTATTTTGTCCAGTTTTTCGCTAATAAAGATAGATCTTTCTACGAAGATGGAATTATGAAGCCTGCCGAAAGATGGCAAAAAATCGTCGAACAAAATGGCAAATACATTACTGATTAAACTTTGTACTTTGTACAAATAAATGATATTTGAAAAACATAATCAGAATACGTCATGACTTTTCGACGACGCAATATATATATATATATATATATATATATATATATATATATATATATATATATATATATATATATATAATTAATTAGCTAATTCCTAAATATTTTAATGCAGATAGAACTAAAACATTTAAATTATGCTTACGAAAGGACATCTCTAAAATATTATAAGGTCCTTACCATATATGTTATCTGTACGCTATTACATCATTTTAAATTTTCATAACATTACACAACAAAAATGCATTTCCAGTTTTTCCATTCGCTCATTTTAAAATATAATTTTTGTTACTAAATGGTCACCCAAATGTGATGCCTAGTTTTGTGTTTTATTAAAAAGAAACAAAAGAAATTATACTCATGTTTCATCCTATACATTATCCTATACACATGTTTCTTTTTAATAAAACATAAATCTAGACGTCATATTTTGGTGACCCTTTTATATATATATATATATATATATATATATATATATATATATATATATATATATATATATATATATGAGAGAGAGAGAGAGAGGTTATCCAAATAAAATTAAAGAATAGTAAATAATATTATCCAAGTAAATATATGTCTAAACTCTTCAGTCTCATTTGAACCACCTATATATTAATGCTGTTCTGCAGAATAATGACAATCATATAAAATATTAAAAATTAAAAAACTGTTTTGATTTTTGAAAAAGTGTTTGTTTTCAACTAACTTTTGACACTAGACTTGAAAGTAGTTTTTGTTTATGGTTATCCAAATGTGATGCCTAGATTTGTATTTTATTAAAAAGGAACTATACACATGTTTCCTTATACACCACCATACTGTACACGTTTCTTTTTAATAAAGCATAAATATAGGTATCACATTTGAATGATCCTATAATTTATGGTTTGTTTGAAGTTGATTACTAATTCCTTATCAAAATTACTATTACTAATTAAGGTTTAATAAACAATGTTTCTTTTAGAGATATTTTTATGTTTTTGCGCATTTTTATCTTTTGTTATTTTGTCATTCCAACTAATTTTTGGAGGGCTCTCTCTCTCTCTCTATATATATATATATATATGTGTGTGTGTGTGTGTTTAAAAAAATAATACAAAATTCAATTTTATTTTAGGTAGCAGCTACAATAGTTACATATGAACTTGTTTTAATTCAACTAGGAGCTGAAAAATGAAAAAAACACATTGCTTTTATAAAACATTCATTGAACGTTCTAATTTACAAGAATAATCGCTTTTTTCATGACCACATTTTTTTATATAATTATTGAAATAAAAAAATATCTATCTACGCCATAGTATAATTATAAAAATAATATCACAGTACTATTATAATTTAAAATAGCACTAATAATTGCAGATTTATACATTATTAAACATTGTAAATTATTTTGTTGTGGAAAAAATAAATAGGATATATCTGTGTTTATCATACAATTATAGTGGTATTAATTAAATATAGTGCAGAAACTTTTTTTTATCTATAGTGGCAATCCATTATTTCAACATTATACCATAAATACAAATTAGATTAAAAAAAAATATATTTCTTTGGAACAATTTAATAAATAAAAGATGTAGTTAATAATAGAAAAAAACTTATGTATAATTTATATAGTATTAAACAAACACTTTAAAATTCAAATTTGATTTTTCTTTTGCTGGTCATAAATAAGAATAGAACATTTGATCATATTTTCTTTTTTATATCATTAATATTTAAAATATTTTTTATCATAATTTAAAAACTTCATCGAATACAAAAGTCATCAAAAAATTATCAATCATCTTAAACTTTATTCTATGTATCAATTAATTCACTTTCATTAATAAAATATACAAATATTCTTCCAGAAAGTTTTGATATGTGAAAATAAATTATAAAAACGAAATCTATACTACATAATATTCAACGAATTATATAAAAATATATTTGTAAATTGGAATTAATAATAGCTTTTATATATATATATATAATAGACAAATATAGCATATTTACATGCATGTATCAGTATATTTGAATATCATGACAATTGCCTCACAGGAAAAGGATATTTTAAGGAAATAGAAAAGGATACATTATGACTGAAAAATTGAATTCTCTTTTGAATAAGTATGAAATTGTGTTATTTTAATATCTAAAATGCATATTATCAATTCATATATAACTTACAGCAGTCCATCAATGTACAAAAAAATAATACTAAGTATAAACTATACTAAAAATAAACTCCCTCAGGTCATTCAATAAATGTTTTCTTTGAGTTCATAAATAATTCACAATTACGGTTACCATCTCTTAAAAGTATAATACATATTCACTTAATAGTGAGTCTTCATATGAGTAGAGAGTGGACCTGTTTGTGAAAATGCTTTCTCACAAACATTACATTTATAAGGCTTTTCACCAGTATGAATTCGCAAGTGAACTTTCAATGTGCTTGCTTGATAAAAACCTTTACCACAAACATTACATACATGACTACGATCACCGGTATGCGTTTTAACATGAACACGAAGATCTTCAGATCGAGGAAACGCTTTTGGACAAAGAGAACAAGCATATGGTTTTTCACCCGTATGAATACGCATATGTTTTTTTAACTGTGATGAACTTACACACCCACGAGCACAAATATTACAAATATAAGGTTTTATACCACTATGTGATCTCATGTGAACAGTCAACCGTGATGGATCTGGAAACCCTATTAAAACAATTTAGAATATAATTTCATAAAAATGAGATTCATTTAAAAAAAAATCGGTATTAACATTATAAAACATAATTAATCACATTTTATATTATGTACACACATACAATAAATATAAACTAATTCAAAGCTATAATTTAAAAAGAAAACATACAAATACCTTTTGAACATGTATTGCAGATATATGGACGTTCACCTGTATGAGTTCTCTTATGAATAATAAGATTACTGGGAGTAGTAAATCCTTTTCCACAAAATGGACAAATGTGATCTTTTACACCTGTATGAATTTTCATATGCATTGCAAGTGATCCTGACCCACAAAGTCTGTAAATCATGTTTTGTTTTTTATCTAAATACATTTCAATAAATCCATTTTAATATTAATTTATACAACATACTTAAATATTTGATTTTTACAGATTTACTAAAATTTATAGTTATAAATTAATGTACTTAAATTTGTTTTTAATAATAATTTAAGAGAAATATCACCAAAAAAAAACTACATTTTAATTTACCTTTTACCACAAACTCCACAGGCATGAGTCTTAATTCCACTATGTGTTTTCATATGAGCAACAAGACTTGTGTATCTACAAAAAGCTTTACCACAAGAAGAACACACAAAACTTCTTTCTCCAGCATGTGCTCTCATATGTTCTAATAGTCGAAAAGATTGTGCAAAACTTTTTCCACATATAGTACAAGGAAAAGGTTTTTCGCCCGTGTGCGTACGAAAATGTCGTGTTAAATCGTCTGAACGTGTAAAACCTTTACCACATTCAGAACACAAATGTCGTTTAGCACCCTCGTGCACCTAATATAATAAAATTGAACATATAATATATTCTCAATCATTTAAAACACGATGAATCAATCTCACAAAACATTTTTTTGTTATAAAAAAAAAATTATTGTAGCTTAAAATATTCTTTCATTAATCTAGTTAATTTTTAACGATAACAAAGAAGTAGATTTTATTATTATTACAAATTAAATGTGAACTTAATACTATATATTATGTTTATAAATAAATGACTGTTTTAGTATTTTATTAAACATGAAATATACAATCTATTTGGAAAAAAATTGTATATTAAATTAAAAATATTTTTTGTCAGTTATCATATGCAAAAATATAATTTCTGATATAGATTTCTTAGAAATTCTAATAAAGTTGTTATAGTACCTTCATATGCCGACATAAAGTACTTGGACTTGAAAAATCTTGATTGCATACTTTACATGTATGTCTGTGATACCGTGGATGTGTTCTGGAATGTACCTACAATAAATTTAAAACACATACTTGCCAAATTGTAAAAAAATATGTGACATTTACTAAAACTTTGAATGTCATAGATGTTAAATGATTAAAATATATATTTTTGATATAATTATCATTTTTAAAATTCACATTTCTCATGCATACATATATGCATATGTATGTACGTATGTATGGTATGTGCATATTTGTATGTGTAGAAATATATATATATATATATATATATACATGTAGAAATATATATATATATATATATATATACATAAATATATAACAAAAACAATATACATTTACCTTTAAATCAGTTAATGTAGTAAAACACTGAGTACATTCTTCACAAGGATATAGAGGTTTTTCAGTATCATCTTTTATTTTCCGCTTTTTTACACTCTTTTTCTTTTGATCATCTTTATTTTCTTCAGTGTTATTAAATTCATTATTAAAATTTTCTGGCGAATCATGATCTTTAATACAATTATAATTTACCAACAAGTTATATTAAAAATAATTACAAAGTTTTAAATAAAGTGATAAAATCTTATGTTACATCATTTAATATGCCTAAATGTTTGTTATTTATTTTAGTAATAAAAACTATGAATATACAAAATTATAAATTTTCAAATAATATGAAAAAATATCATTTTCAATTAATTATTTACTTACTTAAAGTTGTATTGATCAATTGTTTAAAATTATATAAGTTACAAAATTTACCTTTTAACTAAATTTTTTTAAAGAAGAGTAAAGTTGGAAAAACACATAACCTCTACTTAGAATATTATTTATGCCATATTTAACTAAATAATTGATTTTTAATTATAATTTATAAATACCTCTCCAATTGTCATTTTCCATAATTTCTATTTTTGGTTCAATTTTAATATCTGTATAATTTTGTTCCACTGAATTCTGATAACTTAAAACTGTAGAAGGTATTTCTTCTGTAGTATTTACTACAGGAGCACTCGATTGCTCTGAAGGACTTTCAGTAATAGGTGTTGTATTATTATACTGTAACATATTTTTTCCTAAAAGCTGTCGTAATGTTGCATCTGATCTTTCACATAACTGTTTAAAAGAAAATGCTCGACTGATGTAATGTACACATTGAATACAAACACGAGTAGGTAAACCATCCCCTTCTGCTACCTTTAAAAATAATTATTCACAAGTAACTTTTACAAACTTAATACAAATAGTACGTATTACAATTATAAAAATAATATATAAATTCATTTTGCACCTTACCTGTACAGAAGCACACGACATTAACATTTCAAATAACCTAGCTGGTTCTGATGATGTATCATTCACAGTGTCGTCTAAACCAAAGACAGATTTCATATCTCCTTCCTCTGTTAGACATGTTCTACAAATTTTATCAGTTTGCACAGCTTCAAAAGTCATTGCCATAGCAAATAATACCTAAATTAAACGAACTAATATGTACATATAAAACTAATAAAAGCTCAAAACTTATTTTCAGTTGGTAACAACACGCACACTTCTGGTTTGTATAATGACATTTAAATTACATAACATAAACAATTTATACGAACAAATAATAAATATTTTTTTGTTAAAAAAAATGATAAGAAATAAATTTAGTATCAATTTAAAAACAATTTGTTTATTAATAAATTCATTAAAAAATATTATTAAAATACGTATAAACGTTTTTTTTAAAAAATGAAAAAACGATATTTTGAAGGAATCGTTTTAATTATTGTGAAAACATTCTACTTAACATTAATACTTCATAAAATATAATTGTTATTATATAATTACAAACACATTTTCTTAACCATCATCATTAAATTGAATAACAACAAGTTCATATGTAACAACTGTTGCAATTATCTGAAAATGAACATTATATATATATATATATATATATATATATATATATATATATATATATATATATATATATATATATCGATATATATATAAGTCATGTATACACATGGGTAACATAAGCAATTTATTGATATAATTCAATGAAGTCGTTAAATTAAAAAAATATATACTTAATTTAAAATAAATATAATGACTATTACATAATGAATAAATTTAACGAATATTGTATTTATTTTCAATTAAATATATTTTTTTAATTTAACGACTTCATTGAATTATATCAATAAATTGCTTATGTTACCCATGTGTGCCATGACTTATACAAGTATCGGTGTGTATATATATATATATATATATATATATATATATATATATATATATATATATATATATATATATGAATACCTCGCATAGTGCGGCTAATCGGTTCCACTAATTTGCCGGACTATTTGAAACCGGACTAATCGAAATATTAACTAAGTATAAAAAACGTTAATTGGTTCCAAACATGTTTTTTCCTGTTTTTCAGTAAATAAAACGAGGGTAATAAATTCAAATGTTTGTATGTATCAACAAAACAAAAACAGGGGTTTATACATTCATTTTAAAAACATTATTAAAATTAAAATTTAATTATTAAAAAAATTCGATTTTACTCTCGAGATACGAATCGAAAACTAATAGAAAAAGAAAAGACCACAAAACTAGAACTGCGCATGCGATGCGTGTAATGTGCGCATGCGCATATATATATTTTTAAAAATTTCAAACCGTACATAATAAAACCGTACTAATCGAAGCCGCATTATGCGAGGTATTATTGTATATACATATATATATATATATATATATATATATATATATATATATATATATATATATATACATAAATATGTATAATTATATTTATTCTTATCTTCTACTTGGTTATTGTTATATTTTATAATTGAAACTTTTATATAAAAATTAAATTTTCAATTTTAAAAAAATGTTTTTAAAAATAGTTACAAGTAATTATTGTCAGAATGCTTTTAACTTGATTTAGAATAATGTAAAAACTGGAGTTATTTTGTAAACTGTTAAGAATAATATATTCTATTATATAATACATTTCGATTATATGTAAATACATAAAAATATTAGTCCTATGAAAAACACTTACAGTAAGAATTATTCGTTTCCTTACATAAAAAAAATTCATTCCCGTGAATGCAATAATATCGGCATCAATTTGCTCAATAAATCTTGTTAGCTATATGTGAAAAATATATGCGTATATTAATTAAAATTTAAAGTGAAAGTATTTAAATTGCTAAAACATAAAATATTAAAATACATCTATTTAATGAATTAATTAGAATTACGTTAAATATTTTTAATACATAAAATAATTTAATATTTTTCATTTATTTGATTTTTATATTAAATAAAGCAGAAAATTATTTAATTTGAATCTTGATATTTCACAAAATAATTTCAGTGAACAATACAAAAAATTCTAACTTAATACCAATCATATAATTGTTTCATGCATATATGGATTTTTTGCATTTCTAAATATTTCGATTATTTTTAAAATAAAATTAAATCAAAAAACTCATGTCTTCGACGACATTAACAAAACATTTTATATTTCCATAAAAGCTTTTTATTGAGCATGAGAACAATTCAATTCGTATTTCATATCTATCATATATGTATAGCAAATATTCAATGTGAGTATTGAGGAAATAAAAACCCTAATAAGTGCACATTATTTTACTAGATGATAACATAAATTGGTCAATAGTAGATTGTTTTTTTAATTTCTAATTTCATTCTTAAATAAAATAGCATTTTACAAAATTATGTAAATCATACATCGCAAAAAAACAAAGAATTGAAAAACATAAAATAATCTCAATAATGACATATTTTAAAAATCAAAGGAAATTTTTTAAATGTATACAATTTTCTTTTAATTGAGATTTTTTAAATAATTAATATCTTGAAATATTCTATATTCATGCTGTTATTTTTTATATGATATTATTTATATTAATATTTATATGATTGATATCAGTATTTTATTTACTCGTATAGTAAAGAAAAATTAATTTGAACTAGCATTACCTCTAAACTTGTTTCCACATTAAACATCATTGTTAATGGTGCTCTACTTTCGTCATATATTTTTGAAGCAAACAAAATAACGCCTAAAGTACGACCAATTAAAAAAAATAAAGAATAAAAAAAGTAAACCCATCTAACAATATACTGACGTGATCTAAAATAAAATATATTACATCCGTAAAAGCAATATTTTTTACTTATAATATCAAAAATAACTTATGTAAATTTAGAAACACTTTATATATATATTTATATATATATATATATATATATATATATATATATATATATATATATATATATATATATATATATATATATATATATATATATATATATATATATATATATATATAAACTGGCGCGTACATTCTTCTCAATTTCTTTAAATAATGTTTTTCTAAAGCATTATATTACATAAATAAAATATTGCTAATGTTTTTTCACAAAAGGAAAGTAATTACATAAAAAATATTAATACTTACTCAAATGTATGAAGTAATTGAGCTAATATAAAAAATAAATTATTTCCAAAAGATAACATCATAATATGTGATATATGAGAATCAATTAGTCTCCACAGATCATACAATTCAGTAAAATCTTTACGCACATCGCGCCAAAAATAAGAAATGTTCTGTAAAATAAATTCATTTTTGTCAATTACTCATTATTAAGAATAATTCATTTACGAATTTTAGGTGTTTTTGGGCGCTATAAAAAAAACAACAAATATTTTTACTATCCATTTTTTATCAGTTATTTATTGACATTTTAAGAGTATAAAAAAGTATTATTAAAAACAAAAAATTCAAATTTGAAAAAGGTACAGGCTGGCAAAGTGAGGACTCGAAAAAAAAGGTGTCTCCTGGTTGACAAGGTTCCAACCCTTTCGGTCATTTGAAATAAATTTTTTTTTGAAATTATTGAAAAAGAAGGTTGTAGTAGTGTCCCCCCATAGGGAAATTTTAAAAAAAATGTTTTCGCAAAATGGCGGCAGTGTGAAAAAACAATCATTTTTTGCGCTATTTTTTCAACTTTCGGAATTTTTTAAAAAAAGTAAAAAACAAAATTTTCAAAAAATCCTAGGTGGAGGCAATCACTATTATATTGAGAAGCTCTGTATCAAATTTCAAGTAAATCGGTCCATTAGAACTTGAGATATCACGTCAACCGTGTCGAAAAAAGTAGTTTCGAGAAAAACGCGTTTAAAGTTGATTCATTCCGGCCAGACCGGATTGGTTGGCGCGTCACAAAAATAGCTATAACTCTGAAAATAATTCGAATTTTGAAAAATCCTCTTAAGGACATATTCTTAAAGGTCTAAAATTTGAAAATATGCAAAAAATCGATTTTTTCGAAATTCTAGACTAGAATACCCCCTTAAATTCATTAAATAATCAAAGCAAACCTAAATGCAAGTAATTTTAAAAGAATAATGAAAAGTTATGTCGCTTATAAAAACATTTTTAAATCGCCTAAACTAAATAGATTTCAAACTTTAATATAAAAACTAAAATCACAAAAACTAACTTTCTTATTTTAAAACAAATCTAAGTGACTCTAAATTCATTATTCTTAAATCTAATGCAATAAAATGTAAACCAAAATATTTTTTTATATTATAAAATTGATTTATGAAAAATAACATCATTTTATATTTCATAAAACGTCCAGGTGGCTTTAAAACTTTACGTTGTGGAAATAAAGAAATGACAAAACTAAATTAATTGTCTGTGATATTTACTATTTCATTGTATATATATATATATATATATATATAAAAAAATTCAAAATAATTGTCGAAATACATGATACATCATTATAAAGAAACTTTTCAAATTTATTATTAAAGAGAGTTGATTATCTATTTAATAAATTCAATGACACTATCTTGACTATTTATTACAAGAAATAAAATATATTTATTGTTCAAAATCTCAGAGTTGTAGAATAGTTGTGTAAGGTATATGGATCACAAAAAATATGGGTGATTTGTTCAAAAATGCAATTCGACAACGAGCATGTCATAGTACAGGATAAGGATTCCTAAGAATCTTTATTTTATTTTAACAAAGATAATCGAAAGAATGTGCTTAAAAAAATGGAAATTTTTGTATGTATAATGAAAAATTATAATAAAATAATTTCAATTTTAATAATATGATCATTAATTTGATGTTAATGAATATAAGATTATCAATATTTATGTTTAGAACTACAAATCTGGTGCAAAAGGTTCCAATTTTAGAATGATCTTCAAGTGTTATCTATTTTTAATCTAATTTTAGAAATCTTTACTAAAGAACCAAATGATTTGAAAATATAGGAACGAATTATGATAATCAAAGTTCAAACGTCACTTCGAAAAACTGAACTTTCGCCCAACTTATTTTTATAATTTTCTCATTTATTTTTTAATGTCTAATTATTCCAATTATAAAGAAGATAAATTATTCTTTGATTAAAATTCTCAGACCGGACACCATATAAAATTACAAATTAAAATTGTTAGTTCCGGCTTATTTTCTAAACTTCCATGTGAACTGTTCTATTATTTTATTGCATAAATATACAAATTTGTAATTACAAATGAGTCTTACTTGGTTACATGATGGCGATCTCAGAAAGTCGTATATTCTTCTATTAATTCTCGCAAATTCATTCGATAAACAATAACTTATACATATTAAAAAAATATCAATAAAGTTCCACGCAAATGTGTATATAATATTTAAGATTAAGAAAAAACAACTATTCCAAAACGTTGCAGATATAAAATAAAACATGTGTGGAAATGTTTTTTCTAAAAATTTTTCAAACAAACTACAGTCTTCATTTGTACATTTTAATCCAACGATTTGATTACAAATATAGAGGGAATGTTCCACTAAAAGTATTATAATTATTATATATATATATATATATATATATATATATATATATATACAATAATCTACATGAAAATTCTGTCACTTAAAATAAAATAAAATGAGTTTATTTAAATTTTGATCTTGAACATAACTTCTATGATTTTTATATTAAAATTTTTGTTTTGAATAACACAATATAGGATTTCATTGAAATGAAAGTGGTTATTGAAAAAAATCTGCGAAAAAATTTAAGAATTTAGTTTTGACTCATTAGTTATAAATATATTTGATTTTTTTTTAAAAAAAGTGATTATAAATATTTTTCTCTAATCATAATTCCATTTTTATAAATATATTAATGACATTCATTTTAATTAAAGATTAAATTTCCATCCTATTCGTTACGCTGAAATAATCAGTAGTTATTATATAAATATTTTGTCAAATAAAATATTAATTATGTACTAGTATAATATTAAAAGAATATTTCAAAAATACTACATCTTACCTGCAGCCAATATGTAATACGTTAAAGCAATAATATTAGTCCTTTTTTGTACATTTACGGTATATTTATAAGATCTAATAATAGAGTTTACTTTGGTCCATTTTGAAATGATATTCGGCCAATGACGAGCGAGGTTTAAAAACATTATAGAAACCGAACAAACAGTGATAAGAAAAAAGACAGGAGCTGAAAATTAAACATAATACAAATCATTTCTGATCGATCTTCGAATAGAACTATTTTAATTGTTAACATATAAAATCTCATAAGAAATATCCTTAATTTTTATTACATCTCTTATTATGTTTATTTCTTATTATGTTACTATCCATGCCCTTCTTTAAATTGAAAAATATATAAAAATATAAAATAAAGTTTAAACTAAACTATAACTGTCAAAACTGTTATTTTTAGGAATGTACATATATTTGGATAAGTTATATACAACTGTGGCGGTCACCAAACGACGATTTGCAGGTGTTCAATTCAATAATCGTATTCAGAGAGAGTCAACAATTATCTTTGAATTTTATCGTATCTAACTGTTTGCGCAAACGGTCAAGTCATTGTCGTGTATGAAAAATATTAATCGTATCAATCGGTTTTCAAACGGTAGGCATATAAAAGCAAGTGAAGTGTTGGAATCAGGGACACTCGCTCACGGACTACCGGGATAACAAGTTCGACCGTAACTATATGTGTTAGTGTCCATCATCATGAACTGGGATTTTGTATATCAAGAAACTTATGTATATATAAACTTTATAAACCAAACAAAATGCATTTATTACTGTAATCAAATTGACCTATGTAACCGGAACAATGTATTTTAATCATAAATCCCAAACAAACAATCAACCACCACACAATATATAGGAAGAAAAAAATCAGTGCACACTCATTCTATCTTTATTAATATCGACTAAAACATAAAAACACTATTGTTGTTAACAAAGCAACTATTTTTTATTTTTTCTATAAGGTCTCAAAAATTAAAAAAACATTAACAAAACACTTTTTAAATATTAATCAAATAAAGAAAAACAAACAAAATTTAAAAAAAATACGTCAGAAAAAGTTTGCGTACGCCTAATTAACCCGGTTATTTTAAACTTTTTAATCACTATAGATTGATGAATGCTGTCTTCCTAAAATTGTTCTAATATTTCGGTAACTATTTCCTTCCTCCCATAATTTTATAATTAGTTTTCACCTTGATATATGTACTTATTTTCTTCTTTTTAAAATTACATATTTTATTTTCCATCATTAATTAATTTTTAATTATGTTCACTTGTCTCGCCTATTTAACAAAAACTAAAGTTAAGAATAACAATCCGCATTACATTTTCAACAATCGCTTAGCTAATTGTAATGCTATAGTTAAAAGTCTAAAGATAATCAAACGATAAACGCAGCTTTGCGCACACTTTTTCTTGCTAATTACTGGGGGTCGCAGCTGTTTTTTTGTTATCATATTAACCAGTTGCACTGGCAATTAATTAACATGCATGCGTGGCAAATCCGTCCAAAGCAATTCGCAGCGAGTTGGTATTTAAAATCATTTTTTTTTAATTTTTACACACACACACGCACACAGATTAATATTATAGTAAATTTCTTAAATTGATTAACAAATTTATTAATAATTTTTGAAAAGGAGTATTTCTTGGGTTTTGGTACGTTTGTTATTTTACGGAATAGAATATAAATATTAAAAAATTCCATATCCATTAGATAAAGGAATATTTTTCTGTAACTTTTCGCAAATTTTCTCATTAAAGGAAAAGATAATAAATAGCTATCTTGTAGGTCTACTCCACCCATACCATCATTGTAATCTAAAACTATTTTAGGTTTTGTAATGTTTCCATTTTGGTCTGTATAATTTCTACAATTTTTCTTTTTTGTTACATTAATTTCTGCTTTGGAATGTTTTGAAGAAAGTAAATATATATCTTTTTTGTCCTTCCATTTTACAGTTAAGATACCATTATAAGATCTTAAAAGAACTTAAAATGTTTTTAATTTTGTCGCTGCGAGATCTTTTAGCATATTCTTTTTATTAGATCTGACTGTTCCGATAATATCAATTTTTTGCAAATGTAATTTCCGATACAGTTTTGGTGACGAAAACCAGTTATCTAAAAAGAGGGTGTGTACAAAATCAACTAAAGGTCTACATAAATCCAGTACAACATTTTCTGATGCGCTATTATCAGAATAAAATAGTTCTTTGATAAAATAGTTTTTTATAATAATAAAAAAAATATTGTGTTTTGTAGTTACTTGATTATTATTCAATGAAAATATGTAAAATTAATGAAGTTCTACGAAAAAGCACTTGTATGCCTTCAAAACAGATGTGTGACACTTGCTAACTGATCTCCGATGTTATTTTAACTTAACGAAAATCACACGACGTGCTATGCACGTCTTATCGACATTTGGTACAGATAGCAGTTGACGTACATAGCACGTTATTCCAGCGCAACTACTTAAAAAAAATCCCTTCAACATTCATTATGCTGCTATTGATATTAAACATCGCATTTCTTTAAATAATTCAAAGAATTGGAAAAAATAATTATATTTTCATAATTCATTGACAATAAATCTATAATAAATGTGGTGTGCGTAGACTTTTTTCTTGTTAATGTATATATAAATATATTAGAAGTGTATAAAGTCTAAATTATATATATATATATATATATATATATATATATGTATGTATATTTTTTAAAAAAATATTTTTTTAAGAATTAAAAGATTAATGAATTCATCTATTAATATAAATATGAAATTTCGAAAAATTAAATATCAGTACAACTTCTTTTTTTACTTTTTTAAGGCACATAGTATATAAACAAGAGTTGTTTAAAGAATATTCGACCTAATAAAAACTTACTAATAGAAATTAAAACATTGTATATATATCATTATATACTTACTGATCTTTTGAATTGTAAATATGCGTTTTCCATGATAAAATATGAAAAGTAAACAACTAACAAGTCCACTTAATATAATTAAAATAGAATAAGCTACTTTCCACGAAATCCATCGAAACGAAAGGCATTGCGGAGCATTATTTCTTAGTATACCTTGCACAGGCGTTAGCGAAAAACATTGACCAATAAATAACATTAATTTAAATGAGTTATGTGGATTATATTCATTAATTTTACAATTCGATTGTACATATAGCATTTTATTTTTTATATGAACAAATATGTAATCTGTTGAAACAAATAACTGTTTAATAAAAATAATATTTGTATGTATGTTTGTATATAAATTCGTATATATATATATATATATATATATATATATATATATATATATATATATATATATAATTATATATATATATATATATATATATATATATATATATATATATATATATATATATATATATATATATATATATATATATATATATATATATATATATATATATATATATATATATATATATATATATATATGAAATGTGGACTAATTTAAAAATTAGAATTTATATCGATTTCACTAAATTAAATCTTTTAGTGACTACATTTTGAACATTGTTTTGTTAAATATGTCCTCAATTAAAAAAAATCTAAATATTTTTTTTAAAAAAAATCTAATCAGTAAATGATAAATTTAATGAATATAATATGCGGTTAAATGTTTTACATTCATTTTTAGAATACATCGTTTGATTTCTTAATTTATTTTTTAAATTATTTCATAAACGTTTAGTTACATTAAAATCGGAGATTTGGAAGTAGTTTCGTAAAATTAAAATTGTCAGTTTAAATCTTAGTAATTAAAAATATTCTGATATAATTTCTTTGCTGCTGATAATGACCAAATTTAAACATTAATCTACAATAATGTATAAAAAAATGTATAAAAAATAATGTATAAAACAAGGCCAGTTGACAATAATATAACGGACAACAAGAAATCAAAGTCCGATCAATTTTAAATCAATAATAAGTCAAAATTCTGAACTTACATTTATTGTTCTTATTAGGTTAAATATACTGTTGACTATATCTTAGCATAAAAACAGTACATAATACACACACACACATATGTGTGTATGTTATGTGTTTATAAACGTCATCATTATTTTCGTCCTTTTTTTATTCATTGATGTATAAAGAAATCTCTCAAAACTTTTCATTTTTACTGATCCAATGCCTTTTTTTCATTCATTTCAATGAATTTTCTGATATATTGTTGTCAAGTATCTCCCTTCCGCTTTTTTTTTTTTTTTTTGTACATAGTCGCGAAATTCAAAAGACAAAAAGGCGGAAGGGAGATATTTGACAACCTAATATATATATATATATATATATATATATATATATATATATATATATATTAGGGGGACCGGAAAATAATGTCGTTTTTCTACATTAAATTCAAACAGATAAATTTTTACCAAGTTTTTATTTTCAATCAATAATGTAATCACCCTCGTTATCAACAACCTTTTGCCATCTAGTGTGCAAATTTTCAATGCCGGATCGATAAAAATCAATTGGTTTTTGAGCAAAATATCTGGAGATGGTATTTTGGACATCATCCGAATTTTCAAATTTTTTGCCACTTAGAAAATGTTGTAGCGATCGGAATAAATTGAAATCCGATGGCGCAATATCGGGCGAGTATGGTGTGTGAGGCAATACCTCCCATCCCAATTCATTAATTTTTTCCAGGGTTCGTCTTGCGCAGCGCGGTCTTGCATTATCGTGTTGCAGAATAACACCTTTTCTGTGGACAATCGCTGGGCACTTTTCAATTAAAGATTTATTTACTCGATCCAATTGTTCACATTAAAGGTCTGCATTCACAATTTGTCCAGGTTTCAGCACTTCAAAATGAACGACCCCACGAATACTCCACCAAATACACAAAAGCGCCTTTTTGGGGTGTAAATCTGGCTTAGTTGTACTTCGTGGCGATTCATTCGGAGAGAGCCACTGCCTTTTGCGTTTTGGATTATCATAGAGGACTCATTTTTCATCTCCAGTGATCGAGAGATCAAAAAACGCTTCTGTATTGTGCCGCTGAAGCAATAAGTTGCATATGGTGGATCGGTTAGCTTTATTTTCTTCGGACAGATTATGCGGGACCCAAACACCTGCTTTGCTTACTTTACCAATCTGCTGCAAATGTTCTTGGATAGTCGACCAAGGTTGGTTAAGAGTATTTGACAGTTCCTCGATTGTCTGACACGGATTTGCTTCCACTTCCGCCTTTAATATGTCATTGTCTAAAGTTGTTGGTCTTCCTGATCGGTACTAGTCGGAAAGATCGAAATTACCGGATTTGAACTTAGAAAACCACCTTTGGCATTTACGAACGTCTAATGCGTTTGGATAAACATCGCAAATGTTTTTGGTAGCAACCGTTGCGTTACTACCCTTGTGAAACTCAAAAAGCATACAATGCCTGATATGTACTTCTTCTGGTATTTAGCTGGTCATTTCACCATAAATTACAAAAAAAATTAAGATTTTATTATTTACGAGTAAACAAGTCACTCTAACCTTAAAATGTCTTTGGCACGACTTTGAAGTACACAATGAGCTGATAAATGATTAACGAATATCGACATATGCAGAAACGACATTACTTTCCGGTCCCCCTAATATATATATATATATATATATATATATATATATATATATATATATATATATATATATATGGGCCCATATGAGACTGAAGAATATAACCTTCAGTTTCGGTTTACAATCTTCGCTCTCATTTGAGCTACCCTGCTGTATATTATATTCTTTTTTATTACCAAAATAAAAACATTTGTTTCTTCTATATACACCTGAGTCTGTTTTTATGCGGTAGATACGTTCCGCAGAAAACCACATTAAAAAAAATCACACAAAAAAAGACTTAACTTACATTGAAAAATTAGGGATACGTTCCGTAATTTTCGAAAACCGCATAAAACCAAAGTTACAAAGTGAAATTATTCTAAAATTCGCATAAAAAAATCACGAAATTAAGAATTCTTAAAAAAAAATTTCAAATATCTGCAAAAAATTGATCGAAAAAAAAATTTTTACTTTATTTTTTAATTAGCTATTTAATTTTGTTCAAAGCAATATGTACATATGTGTAATTTATTTTAGAATTTTTCATACATATTTTAATTTGCATCGCAATAATATCTACACTGTTTAGAATAAAAATAAGAAAATAAAAAATAAAGTGAATAGCTGCACTGTTTTCAAGACGTGTAGGCCAAGCCTTTTTCCAACAGGCATTTAAAGTGTGTTGTTTTATTTGAGTAATAGCAAATGCAACATGATTTATACAGTCAAAGATAGAAATTTTTTTCCGAGCGTTATTGACTCATTTTCTAATTTATCCAGTATAAATTGAAAAGTGCGTTTAACGTAATATCGTTTTTAAAAAATTGGCAGCTTCTTCAACTGCCGATGCAATCGCGCCCGTAATCTTCACGTTATGCAGTGCATTCCTTTTTAAAAACCCGATTAACCATCCTTTGCTAGCCGAAAATTCCTTATCAGTTTGAGAAGCGGAAGTAAATGGCTCTGATTCCTTCATTTGTTCATAAAACTGAAGAACTTTCCGTTGAATTAAATAACCGCTTAAAAGAGTTCTTAAAAAAATTCGTATAAAAAGATACTAAGAAGAAATATGAATCGCATAACTTCAAGATCGCATTAAAATAATCCGCACAAAAACAGACCCAACTGTACTTAATTTCTTTATATACTCATAATACTTAATTGTTGTCCTTTATATTATTAAATTAATTTTTATATTTTATATATTTAAGCAGTTACAGGTGCAGTTTCCAAATATTCAAATAGAATGTGCTTGTGATTTTTCCGCAAGTATACTTTTAGTAAATTATATAATATTAGGTTGGCAAGTATCTCCCTTCCGCTTTTTTTTTTTTTTTTGTACATAGCTGCGAAATTCAAAAGACCAGAAGGCGGAAGGGAGATATTTGCCAACCTAATATTTATTGAAAAATGAAAATAATAAATTATATGAATAGGAAACATTTCAGTGTCAAAATATAGTTTTAAAAAAAAAACTTACCTTGTTAATAACTAATTTTTGGAAAATATGCCATGCAACCGTTTTTTTATATTTTAAAAAATATTATTAATTCTTGTATGCGATGAGTATTAATTTAATTCTATAATATGGAACAAAAAGTTATTTTACTTTTTACAGACTTATCAACTATTAAGTTCTCATGTAAAATTGATTATTTACCTACATCAACAATAAATGTTTTATTTATCTGAAGCACGCACTACAGTAATTACTGTTTTCATGTATCAATACATGCATTTGTGTTCTATACATGTTACCTGAAACATATTTATTTTATATCATTTAATGAATATCTTGACATGACAAATACGTAACGTATTATTATTGATTACCTGTCAAATTTATTTTGGCACTAAGAAATGTCTATATACTATTCCGTAGTACCTATAATGTTTTAAATATTAAATTGTGTCAATATTCCATACAGTATACGCATACAGAGACGGATTAAGTATTTTGCTATTCCTAAGTTCTAAATAAAAATATTATATAATTATACAAACATTTTTGTAAAATTATAGATATATTTTCAGTTGGAAAGTTTATAAACTTTGAATGAGTTTTTTTTCAGCATCAGTTAAGTTTATTATATTTTAAACAAGATCAAATCATTTTAATAAAATAATTGAAAAATGTCTTACTTATTTCTTTATCTTTTCTTCTTAACAATCTCATAATATAAACAAAATTCAACTCTCAACTTATCAAACACTTTTTGTTATGAAAGCTACTAAATGATTATCTAATATTTAATGCTAAAATAAATTAATTTCATTCCTTTAATTTCTAATTCAAGTTATTTTTTATACATAATTATATGTATACAAAATATGCACAATTGATATTATGCACAATTGATAGAAATTCATTAAAAAAATATAATATGATTATTGTTAAATTAGTAAAAAGAACTAATAAATAAAGCATTAGTTTTAATCACAAATCTTCTGTAATTAACGATTGATCTAGAATTAATCAATGATTAATGACTAAATTAGTCATTTGTATAAAATGATTGAATTAGTAAATTATGTTCTAGTCTGACTAATGTTTAATAGTTAACCACTAGTTAAAAACAATTTAGTAATCATTTTATTTTTGGATTTTTTTTAAAAAAGAAATTCTTAATTGGAGGTCTACAAATAAGTAATAAATAAAAATCAACAGTTTACAAAGATAGTCTAAGATTGTCACAAGAAAATTTAAGGTTGAACTGAATGTAAATTAGTTCAGGGTTTAGAATATACTCGTACAAGGGGAATCAAAGAGTACAAATTGATGATAGTAATGTTGACATTTCTTATTTTTTCTAAAACTTAGTCACTTGGAACAAACATTAACTAATGACTAATAATTTGTGATTAGGTATGTCTAATATTATATATAGGCATGGCTAAAATTAGTTTGTTTGAAAACAAACTAATAAATCTAATTAATAAATAAAAATGATTTGTGACTAATAAATAACTTAGTTATGACTAATCATTATTTTTGTCATCGCAATATTTTAGCCAATTTATGCCCAACTTTTGAAGTACATGCTATCTAATCTTTTAATATAAACATATATACATCGAAGTAAAAATAATTGTTTATTGTTATACTTTACTTGACAAATACTTCTTAAATATATGAAAATCAACAATATCGGCAAATAATATATGAATATATTAAAATTAAACATGATTGCTGTCTTCAGTACTTTCACAGCATCTAATATTTTTTTATAATTTAATCCGAGTTTTTTAAAATTTCAACGAAATAGTTTTTTTCATGAGTGTTCCAAAAAGTTTGAAATTAAAAAATACTGCAAATTTTTAAAATTATCGGTGATATCCATCAGATACTTTTGATTCGGTTTCTAATAGTTTTTTTTACATAATGAATTTTTTAATAAACATTCGTCAACTTAGAAAATCAATGACTTTTAAATCAAGCTTTTTTTGTATTTAGCCAAAGTAGTCCAGTTTTCAAATAATAAGTATATTTATTTGCCTCTCCATTAAAGGAAGAGTTTAATAGTACTACTAGCAAATAATCTATCAGCTAAAATATTTCTTAAATTTTATCGATTAAACGTATTCAACAATAATGTATCAAAAACCATTAAAAATATTATACAACCTTTTCTGAGTTCAATAAATAATTAAGGAGACATAGTTTTGAGATTCAAAATAAGATATTAAAATTCAGTAATATACCTCTAAGTTTATATTTATATCAACCAAAATAACCTCAAGTTACAGACTTTTTGATACTATCGATTATTTTTGATAACTATCTTTTCAATTGACATACAAATTTGTATATTTCGTTTACATATAAATAACAGTTTAATGAAGCTTCAATAAAAACATTAATTGTCTTAATACCAGAAGAATCTTTATTTTATTGTTTGATATTTATATTAATATTGTTTTATATTAATTTAAATCGAACGAAAATTACTTTCTAGATGTCGTGTGTGTGTGTATGCATGTGTGTATATAATCAACCTCAGCAGCAGCAACTCCTCGCTATCTACTACTGGATGAAGACCTCTCCCAAAACCCTCCACTTCGACCTATTTAATACCTTCATCCTTCAGCCCACTCTTTCGAATTTCCTTATTTCTCTGTTCATTCTACCCATGGATTTCTTCTTGGACCTTCTTGTATATCTAGGTAACCAATCAATAACTTTCCTTGTCCATCGGTGATCCCCTCTTTTTGTCACATGACCTGTTCATTTCCTTTTCAAAATTTTTACTTTTACCCCATTTTTACTATCCTGTTCACTTAATCTGTAAATGTTCTTTTAGTGTTAACGAGTTATTCCAGATACACAAAGTTACCAACTTCTTCTATTTCTCTTCCGTTTAGTTCTATATATATATATATATATATATATATATATATATATATATATATATATATATATATATATATATATATATATATATATATATATATATATATATATATATATATATATATATATATATATATATATATATATATATATATATATATATATATATATATATATATATATATATATATATATATATATATATATATATATATATATATATATATATATATATATATATATATATATATATATATATATATATATATATATATATATATATATATATATATATATATATATATATATATATATATATATATATATATATATAGGTATATATATATATATATATATATATATATATATATATATATATATATATATATATATATATATATATATATATATATATATTATATATATATATATATATATATATATATATATATATATATATATATATATATATATATATATATATATATATATATATATATATATATATATATATATATATATATATATATATATAGATATATATATATATATATATATATATATATATATATACATACACCGACTAGGTAGCACAGTGGTTTGCATCACCGGGTATCATGCGGGAGATTGCGTTCGATTCCCAGTCAGAGAGTCCCTCACTTAGGTTTATATCCAGAAGGTCAATTAAAAATATTACAATATCGTTTTCTTAATCTAGGATCTAAATATCATCGAGTTTTGTATAGTGAAAATGCGTCAATTGAATTTAGAGAATTGACAGAACTTGAAGATAAAATATATGATTACAAAATGTTAACAAGATGTATGAATCATCATAACAATGTTATAAGGTATTTATGAATGATTTTACATATAACTTTAGGGTCATTGATTAATCAATGCCTAAATCGTTTTTTTTTCTGTATCAGTTATTATAAATTATGCATACGAGTATTTTAATGGAATTTTATTTTTCGAAAGCAAACGCTACATTTTTTAATTGCTACATATAATTAAAATATATCCTTAAAAATACTATAAAAGCTCTGTTTATTGTTTTATTTTCAATATATTATTTGCTCAAAGTATTTTTCTGTACACTTTTCTTTATTTTGTTTATTCATTCGAATTCAAATATATATATATATATATATATATATATATATATATATATATATATATATATATATATAAATGGAATATAATTCTTTATTTTAACGGTTTTTTATTTGTGCATTTTCTTTTTAATATAATGTTTATTTTATAATAATAAAAAAATAGTCTCATAAAATTTAATTAAAAGTAAAACCCATATTAAACACGTTATTTTTATAAAAATAGTAAAAAGAAATTATTATTTATCTACTTATTACAAATTTATATTAAATATTTATTCTTACATTAATAAAATAATATTATCTTTAGATATGTCTATGAAGTTGATGAATGGATTAATCCAGTAATGTTCAGTGATTTTGTGATTTGTTCTATAATGTTATGTGCAGTCGGATTTCAAGTTATTTTGGTAAATAATTTTAAATATTAATTTAAGTATATAGAGTCGACTTATTAACTAATTGCAATCAGCGAAACCATTAAAAACTATATTTGATTAGTTTTATTAATATATAAAATAATCAATATTAAATGAATGAGATAAAAATGTTCTCGTATATTTCTTGAGATTTATAGACATAAATTGATAACTATATACAGTCAGTATAAACAAGGATAGGCCAAATTACAAAAAATAAGAAAACCAATAATATAAAACCTTTTTTCTTTGTGTTTGACTTTTTTTAATATGATTTTTATTTTTTAATATGACTACTTTTTTTAATATGATTTACAGTGTCGTCTAAACCAAAGACAGATTTCATATCTCCTTCTTCTGTTAGACATGTTCTACAAATTTTATCAGTTTGCACAGCTTCAAAAGTCATTGCCATAGCAAATAATACCTAAATTAAACGAACTAATATGTACATATAAAACTAATAAAAGCTCAAAACTTCTTTTCGGTTGGTAACAACACGCGAACTTCTGGTTTGTATAATGACATTTAAATTACATAACATAAACAATTTATACGATCAAATAATAAATAATTTTTTGTTAAAAAAAATGATAAGAAATAAATTTAGTACCAATTTAAAAACAATTTGTTTATTAATAAATTCATTAAAAAATATTATTCAAATACGTATAAACGTTTTTTTAAAAAATGAAAAAACGATATTTTGAAGGAATCGTTTTAATTATTGTGAAAACATTCTACTTAACATTAATACTTCATAAAATATAATTGTTATTATATAATTACAAACACATTTTCTTAACCATCATCCTTAAATTGAATAACAACAAGTTCATAAGTAACAACTGTTGCAATTATCTGAAAATGAACATTATATATATATATATATATATATATATATATATATATATATATATATATATATATATATATATATATATATATATATATATATATATATATATATATATATACGATTCTTCCTGTAAGTCATGGCACACATGGGTAACATAAGCAATGTATTGATATAATTCAATGAAGTCGTTAAATTAAAAAAATATATATTTAATTGAAAATAAATATAATGACTATTATATAATGAATAAATTTAATGAATATTGTATTTATTTTCAATTAAATATATTTTTTAATTTAACGACTTCATTGAATTATATCAATACATTGCTTATGTTACCCATGTGTGCCATGACTTACAGGAGAATCGGTGTATGTATATATATATATATATATATATATATATATATATATATATGTATATATATATATATATATATATATATATATATATATATATGTATATATATATGAATACCTCGCTAGTGCGGCTAATCGGTTCCACTAATTTGCCGGACTAATCAAAACATTAACTAAGTACAAAAAACGTTAATTGGTTCCAAACATTTTTTTCCTGTTTTTCAGTAAATAAAACGAGGGTAATATATTCAAATGTTTGTATGTATCAACAAAACAAAAACAGCGGTTTATACATTCATTTTAAAAGCATTATTAAAATTAAAATTTAATTATCAAAAAATCGATTTTACTCTCGAGTTACGAATCGAAAACTAATAGAAAAAGAAAAGACCACAAAATTAGAACTGCGCATGCGATGCGTGTAATATGCGCATGCGCATATATATATTTTTTTCAAAATTTCAAACCGTACATAATGAAACCGTACTAATCGAAGCCGCATTATGCGAGGTATTATTGTATATATTTATATATATATATATATATATATATATATATATATATATATATATATATATATATATATACATACATAAATATGTATAATTATATTTATTCTTATCTTCTACTTGGTTATTGTTATATTTTATAATTGAAACTTTTATATAAAAATTAAATTTTCAATTTTAAAAAAATGTTTTTAAAAATAGTTACAAGTAATTATTGTCAGAATGCTTTTAACTTGATTTAGAATAATGTAAAAACTGGAGTTATTTTGTAAACTGTTAAGAATAATATATTCTATTATATAATACATTTCGATTATATGTAAATACATAAAAATATTAGTCCTATGAAAAACACTTACAGTAAGAATTATTCGTTTCCTTACATAAAAAAAATTCATTCCCGTGAATGCAATGATATCGGCATCAATTTGATCAATAAATCTTGTTAGCTATATATGAAAAATATATGCGTATATTAATTAAAATTTAAAGTGAAAGTATTTGAATTGCTAAAACATAAAATATTAAAATATATCTATTTAATTATTTAATCAATTAATTAGAATTACATTAAATATTTTTAATACATAAAATAATTTAATATTTTTCATTTATTTGATTTTTATATTAAATAAAGCAGAAAATTATTTAATTTGGGTCTTGATATTTCACAAAATAATTTCAGTGAACAATACAAAAAATTCTAACTTAATACCAATCATACAATTGTTTCATGCATATATAGAATTTTTGCATTTCTAAATATTTCGATTATTTTTAAAATAAAATTAAGTCAAAAAACTCATGTCTTCGACGACATTAACAAAACATTTTATATTTCCATAAAAGCTTTTTATTGAGCATGAGAACAATTCAATTCGTATTTCATATCTATCATATATGTATAGCAAATATTCAATGTGAGTATTGAGGAAATAAAAATGCTAATAAATGCACATTATTTTACAAGATGATAACATAAATTGGTCAATAGTAGATTGTTTTTTTAATTTCTAATTTCATTCTTAAATAAAATAGCATTTTACAAAATTGTGTAAATCATACATCGCAAAAAAACAAGGAATTGAAAAACATAAAATAATCTCAATAATGACATATTTTAAAAATCAAAGGAAATTTTTATTTAAAATAAAAAACGAAAATTTAAAATTCGTGTATTTTGTATTTTTGCTTGTTTTTGGTCATTCAAATAGAAAGTAAATGAAAATAAAGATGTTTATATTTTTTATAAAATTATTTTTATTACGAAAGTTAACTATAGAAAATTACTGACATGTTTCATTTACTATGTATAAAACATTTTAAAATACATCCGTTTAAATTTATACAATTTTCTTTTAACTGAGATTATTTAAATAATTAATATCTTGAAATATTCTATATTCATGCTGTTATTTTTTATATGATATTATTTATATTAATATTTATATTATCGATATCAGTATTTTATTTATAGTAAAGAAAAATTAATTTAAACTAGCATTACCTCTAAACATGTTTCCACATTAAACATCATTGCTAATGGTGCTCTACTTTCGTCATATATTTTTGAAGCAAACAAAGTAACGCCTAAAGCACGACCAATTAAAAAAAATAAAGAATAAAAAAAGTAAATCCATCTAAGAATATACTGACGTGGTCTAAAATAAAATATATTACATCCGTAAAAGCAATATTTTTTACTTATAATAATATAATATCAAAAATAACTTATGTAAATTTAGAAACACTTTATATATTTTTAAAGCACAATATACAATATATATATATATATATATATATATATATATATATATATATATATATATATATATATATATATATATATATATATATATATATATATATATATATATATATATATATATATATATATATATATAAACTGGCGCGTACATTCTTCTCAATTTCTTTAAATAATGTTTTTCTAAAGCATTATATTACATAAATAAAATATTGCTAATATTTTTTCACAAAAGGAAAATAATTGCATAAAAAATATTAATACTTACTCAAATGTATGAAGTAATTGAGTTAATATAAAAAATAAATTATTTCCAAAAGATAACATCATAATATGTGATATATGAGAATCAATTAGTCTCCACAGATCATACAATTCAGTGTAATCTTTACGCACATCGCGCCAAAAAGAAGGAATGTTCTGTAAAATAAATTCATTTTTGTCAATTTATCATTATTAAATTCATTAAATAATCAAAGTAAACTTAATTGAAAGTAATTTTAAAAGAATCATGAAAAGTTATGTCGCTTATAAAAACATTTTTAAATCGCCTAAACGAAATAGATTTCAAGCTTTAATATAAAAACTAAAATCACAAAAACTAACTTTCTTATTTTAAAACAAATCTAAGTGACTCTAAATTCATTATTCCTAAATCTAATGCAATAAAATATAAACCAAAATATTTTTTTATATTATAAAATTGATTTATGAAAAATAACATCATTTTATATTTCATAAAACGTTCAGATGGCTTTAAAACTTTACGGTGTTAAAATAAAAAAATGACAAAACTAAATTAATTGTCTGTGATATTTACTATTTCATTGTATATATATATATATATATATATATATATATATAAATTCAAAATAATTGTCGAAGTACATGATACATCATTATAAGGAAACTTTTCAAATTTATTATTAAAGAGACTTGATTATCTATTTAATAAATTCAATGACACCATCTTGACTATTTACTACAAGAAATAAAATATATTTATTGTTCAAAATCTCAGAGTTGTAGAATAGTTGTGTAAGGTATATGGATCACTAAAAATATGGGTGATTTGTTCAAAAATGCAATTCGACAACGAGCATGTCATAGTACAGGATAAGGATTCCTAAGAATCTTTATTTTATTTTAACAAAGATAATCGAAAGAATGTGTTTAAAAAAAATGGAAATTTTTGTATGTATAATGAAAAATTATAATGAAATAATTTCAATTTTTATAATATGATCATTAATTTGATGTTAATGAATATAAGATTATCAATATTTATGTTTAGAACTACAAATCTGGTGCAAAAGGTTCCAATTTTAGAATGATCTTCAAGTGTTATCTGTTTTTAATCTAATTTTAGAAATCTTTACTGAAGAACCAAATGATTTGAAAATATAGGAACGAATTATGATAATCAGAGATCAAACGTCGCTTCGAAAAATTGAACTTTCGCCCAACTTATTTTTATAATTTTCTCATTTATTTTTTAATGTCTAATTATTCCAATTATAAAGAAGATAAATTATTCTTTGTTTAAAATTCTCAGACCGGACACCATATAAAATTACAAATTAAAATTGTTAGTTCCGGCTTATTTTCTAAACTTCCATGTGAACTGTTCTATCATTTTACTGCATAAATATACAATATTTGTAATTACAAATGAGTCTTACTTTGTTACATGATGGCGATCGCAGAAAGTCGTCTATTCTTCTATTAATTCTCGCAAATTCATTCGATAAACAATAGCTTATACATATTAAAAAAATATCAATAAAGTTCCACGCAAATGTGTATATAATATGTAAGATTAAGAAAAAACAACTATTCCAAAACGTTGTAGATATAAAATAAAACATGTGTGGAAATGTTTTTTCTAAAAATTTTTCAAACAAACTACAGTCTTCATTTGTACATTTTAATCCAACGATTTGATTACAAATAAAGAGGGAATGTTCCACTAAAAGTATTATAATTATTATATATATATATATATATATATATATATATATATATATATATATATATATATATATATATATATATATATATATATATACAATAATCTACATGAAAATTCTGTCACTTTAAATAAAATAAAATGAGTTTATTTAAATTTTGATCTTGAACATAACTTCTATGATTTTTATATTAAAATTTTTGTTTTGAATGACACAATATAGGATTTCATTGAAATGAAAGTGGTTATTGAAAAAAATCTGCGAAAAAATTTAAGAATTTAGTTTTGACTCATTAGTTATAAATATATTTGATTTTTTTTTAAAAAAAGTGATTATAAATATTTTTCTCTAATCATAATTCCATTTTTATAAATATATTAATGACATTCATTTTAATTAAAGATTAAATTTCCATCCTATTCATTACGCTGAAATAATCAGTAGTTATTATATAAATATTTTGTCAAATAAAATATTAATTATGTACTAGTATAATATTAAAAGAATATTTCAAAAATACTACATCTTACCTGCAGCCAATATGTAATACGTTAAAGCAATAATATTAGTCCTTTTTTGTACATTTACGGTATATTTATAAGATCTAATAATAGAGTTTACTTTGGTCCATTTTGAAATGATATTCGGCCAATGACGCGCGAGGTTTAAAAACATTATAGAAACCGAACAAGCAGTGATAAGAAAAAAGACAGGAGCTGAAAATTAAACATAATACAAATCATTTCTGATCGATCTTAAAATAGAACTATTTTAATTGTTAACATATAAAATCTCATAAGAAATATTCTTAATTTTTATTACATCTCTTATTATGTTTATTTCTTATTATGTTACTATCCATGCCCTTCTTTAAATTGAAAAATACATAAAAATATAAAATAAAGTTTAAACTAAACTATAACTGTCAAAACTATTATTTTTAGCAATGTGCATATATTTGGCTAAGTTATATACAATATATAGGAAGAAAAAATCAGCGCGCACTCATTCTTTCTTTATTAATATCGACTAAAACATAAAAACACTATTGTTGTTAACAAAGCAACTATTTTTTATTTTTTCTTTAAGGTCTTAGAAATTAAAAAAAAACATTAACAAAACACTTTTTAAATATTAATCATGTTGAATGTAAACTATGTATGTACATTTGTCTTGTGCGCATGCGTGAGTATGTGAGAGTGCGCACTGTAGATAGTCTAGAGTAAACAAGTACGAAGGAGACATGTTGTGTATAATGTAGTATAAAGGCTCTGTATTGTAAAGTCCGTCTTATGGAAAATAAACGTATATGAAAAGTAAAACTGTCTTGTAAGATGTTCTTTTCCTCAACAAATCAAATAAAGAAAAACAACAAAACAAACAAAATTTAAAAAAAATACGTCAGAAAAAGTTTGCGTACGCCTAATTAACCCGGTTATTTTAAACTTTTTAATCACTATAGATTGATGAATGCTGTCTTCCTAAAATTGTTCTAATATTTCGGTAACTATTTCCTTCCTCCCATAATTTTATAATTAGTTTTCACCTTGATATATGTACTTATTTTCTTCTTTTTAAAATTACATATTTTATTTTCCATGATTAATTAATTTTTAATTATGTTCACTTGTCTCGCCTATTTAACAAAAACTAAAGTTAAGAATAACAGTCCGCATTGCATTTTCAACAATCGCTTAGCTAATTGTAATGCTATAGTTAAAAGTCTAAAGATAATCAAACGATAAACGCAGCTTTGCGCACACTTTTTCTTGCTAATTACTCGGGGTCGCAGCTGTTTTTTTGTTATCATATTAACCAGTTGCACTGGCAATTAATTAACATGCATGCGTGGCAAATCCGTCCAAAGCAATTCGCAGCGAGTTGGTATTTAAAATCATTTTTTTTTAATTTTTAGACACACAGATTAATATTATAGTAAATTTCTTAAATTGATTAACAAATTTATTAATAATTTTTGAAAAGGAGTATTTCTTGGGTTTTGGTACGTTTGTTATTTTACCGAAAAGAATATAAGTATTAAAAAATTCCATATCCATTAGATAAAAGAATATTTTTCTGTAAATTTTCGCAAATTTTCTCATTAAAGGAAAAGATGATAATTAGCTATCTTGTAGGTCTACTCCACCCATACCATCATTGTAATCTAAAACTATATTAGGTTTTGTAATGTTTCCATTTTGGTCTGTATAATTTCTACATTTTTTCTTTTTTGTTACATTCATTTCTGCTTTGGAATGTTTTGAAGAAAGTAAATATATATCTATTTTGTCCTTCCATTTTACAGTTAAAATACCATTGTAAGATCTTAAAAGAACTTAAAATGTTTTTAATTTTGTCGCTGCGAGATCTTTTAGTAAATTCTTTCTATTAGATCTGACTGTTCCGATAATATTAATTTTTTGCAAATATAATTTTCGATACAGTTTTGGTGACGAATACCAGTTATCTAAAAAGAGGGTGTGTACAAAAATAAATAAAGGTCTATATAAATCCAGTACAACATTTTCTGATGCGCTATTATCAGAATAAAATAGTTCTTTGATAAAATAGTTTTCTATAATAATAAAAAAAAATATTGTGTTTTGTAGTTACTTGATTATTATTCAATGAAAATATGAAAAAATTAATGAAGTTCTACGAAAAAGCACTTGAATGCCTTCAAAACAGAAGTGTGACACTTGCTAACTGATCTCCGATGTTATTTTAACTTAACGAAAATCACACGACGTGCTATGCACGTCTTATCGACATTTGGTACAGATAGCAGTTGACGTACATAGCACGTCATTCCAGCGCAACTGCTTAAAAAAAATCCCTTCAACATTCATTATGCTGCTATTGATATTAAACATCGCATTTCATTAAATAATTTAAAGAATTGGAAAAAAGAATTACATTTTCATAATTTATTGACAATAAATCTATAATAAATGTGGTGTGCGTAGACTTTTTTCTTGTTAATGTGTTTATAAATATATTAGAAGTGTATAAAGTCTAAATTATATATATATATATATATATATATATATATATATATATATATATATATGTATATTTTTTAAAAAAAGATTTTTTTAAGAATTAAAAGATTAATGCATTCATCTATTAATATAAATATGAAATTTCGAAAAATTAAATATCAGTACAACTTTTTTTTTACTTGTTTAAGGCACATAGTATGTAAACAAGAGTTATTTAAAAAGTATTCTACCTAATAAAAACTTATTGATAGAAATTAAAACATTGTATACATATCATTATATACTTACTGATCCTTTGAAATGTAAATATGCGTTTTCCATGATAAAATATGAAAAATAAAGAACTAACAAGTCCACATAATATAATTAAAATTGAATAAGCTACTTTCCACGAAATCCATCGAAACGAAAGGCATTGCGGAGTATTATTTCTTAGTACACCTTGCACAGGCATTAGCGAAAAACATTGGCCAATAAATAACATTAATTTTAATGAGTTATGTGGATTATATTTATTAATTTTACAATTCGATTGTACATACAGCATTTTTTTATATAAACAAATATATAATCTGTTGAAACAAATACCTGTTAAATAAAAATAATATTTGTAAATTCATATATATATATATATATATATATATATATATATATATATATATATATATATATATATATATATATATATATATATATATATATATATATATATATATATATATATATATATATATATATATATATATATATATATATATATATATATATATATATATATATATATATATATATATATATATATATATATATATATATATATATATATATATATATATATATATATATATATATATATATATATATATATATATATATAATATGTATATATAATATTATAACATTATATGAATTGTGGACTAATTTAAACATTAAAATTTATATCGCTTTCACTAAATTAAATCTTTTAGTGACTACATTTTGAACATTGTTTTGTTAAATATGTCCTCAATTAAAAAAAATCTAAATATTTTTTTTAAAAAAAATCTAATGAGTAAATGATAAATTTAATGAATATAATATGCGGTTAAATATTTTACATTCATTTTTAGAATACATCGTTTGATTTCTTAATTTATTTTTTAAATTATTTCATAAACGTTTAGTTACATTAAAATCGGGAGATTTGGAAGTAGTTTCGTAAAATTAAAATTGTCAGTTTAAATCTTAGTAACTAAAAATATTCATATATAATTCCTTTGCTGCTGATAATGACCAAATTTAAACATTAATCTACAATAATGTATAAAACAAGGCCAGTTGACAATAATATAACGGACAACAAGAAATCAAATCCGATCAATTTTAAATCAATAATAAGTAAAATTCTGAACGTACATTTATAGTTCTTATTAGGTTAAATATACTGTTGACTATATCTTAGCATAAAAATAGTACACAATACACACACACACACATATATGGGTGTGTGTTATGTGTTTATATACGTCATCATTAACAACCTTTTTTTTATTCATTGATGTATAAAGAAATCTTCCAAAACTTTTCATTTTTACTGATTAGATGCCTTTTTTCATTAATTTCGATGAATTTTCTGATATATATGGGCCCATATGAGACTGAAGAATATAACCATCATTTCCGGTTTACAATCTTCGGTCTCATTTGAGCTACGCTGCTGTATATTATATTCTTTTTTATTACCAAAATAAAAACATTTGTTTCTTCTATATACACCTGAGTCTGTTTTTATGCGGTAGATACGTTCCGCAGAAAACCACATTAAAAAAATCACACAAAAAAAGACTTAACTTACATTGAAAAATTAGGGATACGTTCCATAATTTTCGAAAACCGCATAAAACCAAAGTTACAAAGTGAAATTATTCTAAAATTCGCATAAAAAAATCACGAAATAAAGAATACTTAAAAAAAAAATTCAATTATCTGCAAGAAATTGATCGAAAAAAAAATTTTTACTTCATTTTTTAATTAACTATTTAATTTTGTTCAAAGCAATATGTACACATGTGTAATTTATTTTAGAATTTTTCATACATATTTTAATTTGCATCGCAATAATATCTACACTGTTTAGAATAAAAATAAGAAAATAAAAAAGAAAGTGAATAGCTGCACTGTTTTCAAGACGTGTAGGCCAAGCCTTTTTCCAACAGGCATTTAAAGTGTGTTGTTTTATTTGAGTAATAGCAAATGCAACATGATTTATGCAGTCAAAGTTAGATTTTTTTCCAAGCGTCAGTTACTGTTATTGACTCATTTTCTAATTTATCCAATATACATTGAAAAGTGCGTTTTGTGTAATATTGTTTTTAAAAAATTGGCAGCTTCTTCATCTGCCGATGCAATCGCGCCCGTAATCTTCACGTTATGTAGTGCATTCCTTTTTAAAAACCCGATTAACCATCCTTTACTAGCCGAAAATTCCTTATCAGTTTGAAGAGCGGAAGTAAATGGCTCTGATTCTTTCATTTGTTCATAAAACTGAAGAACTTTTCGTTGAATTAAATAACCGCTTAAAAGAGTTCTTAAAAAAATTCGTATAAAAAGATACTAAGAAGAAATATGAATCGCATAACTTCAAGATCGCATTAAAATAATTCGCACAAAAACAGACCCAACTGTACTTAATTTCTTTATATACTCATAAATACTTAATTGTTGTCCTTTATATTATTAAATTAATTTTTATATTTTGTACATTTAAGCAGTTACAGGTGCAGTTTCCAAATATTCAAATAGAATGAGCTTGTGATTTATTAATAAATTATATAATATTTATTGAAAAATGAAAATAATAAATTATATGAATAGGAAACATTTCAGTGTCAAAATATAGTTTTAATAAAAAACTTACCTTGTTAATAACTAATTTTTGGAAAATATGCCATGCAACCGTTTTTTTTATATTTTAAAAAATATTATTAATTCTTGTATGCAATGAGTATTAATTTAATTCTATAATATGGAACAAAACGTTATTTTACTTTTTACAGACTTATCAATTATTAAGTTCTCATGTAAAATTGATTATTTACCTACATCAACAATAAATGTTTTATTTATCTGAAGCACGCACTGCAGTAATTACTGTTTTCATGTATCAATACATGCATTTGAGTTTTATACATGTTACCTGAAACATATTTATTTTATATAATTTAATGAATATCTTGACATGACAAATACGTAACGTATTATTATTGATTACCTGTCAAATTTATTTTGGCACTACGAAATGTCTATATACGAGGTTGTTTGATAAGTCCGTGTAAAAATAAAAACTGCTTCATTTTTTTGAATAATATTCGCGAATTTAGAAAATCAATGACTTTTACATCAAACTTTTTTTTGTATTTAGCCAAAGTAGTCCAGTTTTCAAATAATAAGAATATTTATTTGGCTCTCCATTAAAGGAAGAGTTTAATAGTACTACTAGCAAATAATCTATCAGCTGAAATATTTCTTAAATTTTATCGATTAAACGTATTCAACAATAATGTATCAAAAACCATTAAAAATATTATAAAACCGTTTCTGAGTTCAATAAATAATTAAGGAGACATAGTTTTGAAATTAGATATTAAAATTCAGTAATATACCTCTAAGTTTATATTTATATCAACCAAAATAACCTCAAGTTACAGACTTTTTGATACTATCGATTATTTTTGAAAACTATCTTTTCAATTGACATACAAATTTGTATATTTCGTTAACATATAAATAACGGTTTAATGAAACAACAGATCCAAAGCTTCAATAAAAACATTAATTGTCTTAATACCAGAAAAATCTTTATTTTATTGTTTGATATTTATATTAATATTGTTTTATATTAATTTAAATCGAACGAAAATTACTTTCTAGATGTCGTGTGTGTGTGTGTGTGTGTGTGTGTGTATGCATGAGTGTATATAATCAACCTCAGCAGCAGCAACTCCTCGCTATCTACTACTGGATGAAGACCTCTCCTAAAACCCTCCACTTCAACCTATTCAATACCTTCATCCTTCAGTCCACTCTTTCGAATTTTCTTATTTCTCTGTTCCTTCTACCCATGGATTTCTTCTTGGGCCTACTTGTACATCTAGGTAAGCAATCAATAACTTTCCTTGTCAATCGATGATCCGCTCTTTTTGGTATATGACCTGTTCATTTCCTTTTCAAAATTTTTACTTTTACCCCATTTTTACTATCCTGTTCACTTAATCCGTAAATGTTCCTTTAGTGTTAACGAGTTATTCCAGATACACAAAGTTACCAACTTCTTCTATTTCTCTTCCGTTTAGTTCTATATATATATATATACATATATATATATATATATATATATATATATATATATATATATATATATATACCGACTGGGTAGCACAGTGGTTTGCATCACCGCGTGTCATGCGGGAGATTGCGTTCGATTCCCAGTCGGAGAGCCCCTCACTTTCGAGGGTTGAGTGTGAAGGCCGCAACCTCATCTTGTAAAAAAATAACTGTCGTAAAATTAAGGGAGTAAACCCCGAATAAAAAATCTTCACCAATCCGCCTGGTCAGCGTGGTAAATATGACCAAATACCAGTGAATGGCAGCATTCATTGAGGCTTTCGTCCAATAGTGGATTGATATGGACTTTATGATGTTTTATATATATATAATATTATAATCATATCAGCTTATATTAATCCACTGTCGGGCAACAATTTCATTGAATGTTGCTATTGGTACTTTATTATACTTATTACACTGATTAAATAGGTTAATGAAAATTTTTCATTCAGGGTTTACTCCCTTAAGCAGATTGTCTTCACCTACACTAAAAAAGCTCCGCCTACCCTATTTCTCTGACCGGGGATCGAACACAATACATCGCGTGTCAGGCGATGATGCATGCCACTAGGCTACCGGTCATCATATATACATACATACATATATATATATATATATATATATATATATATATATATATATATAAACTGTTTTCATTTCAACATAAATATCTAAAAATATAATCTACTTGTAAATAATGTACATATCTTATTATCATAAGTTTTCTTCAAATTAAGTATTTAAGTTAATAACATTAGTTTATTTGGGTTATTGAATATTTATAATGTACTTAATAAAATATTTTTAGAAATATTTTCTTTTACATGTATATATATATATATATATACATTAGTTCACTTTTGCCAAAGTGAAACAACGACTACGTCGAACAAAATGTCTGATCTTTTTCATCAATCGTTTCCTTCTCTTTATAGTAACATTAGTTCTTTGCAAATGCTTGGAATATGGCCAATTGAATCAAAAAATACATTTATATCGAAATTGCAAGTATTTTGGGGATATTTTTTATACTTTTTATTCGTAGGTTTTGTGACTACGGAATTCGTTGAATTATATTACATATGGGGTAGTTTCGAAGAAATGACTACAAATGCTGGTGTATCGCTATTATACGCAGTGATTTTACAAAAGTATTATATTTTAATATTCAAAAAAGATAAACTGCATAATATCGTATCTGAAATAGCAAATAACGAGAAAATGCAAATCTTAGAAAATGATGAAGAGAAAAATAAACTCATCGTTGAATACGCGACATTTAGTAGGACGGTTACAAAACTATATCACTGGATTTGTTTTTGGACAATTTCAGCTTTCTTTTTAATGCCAGCTATGGTATATATTGTCTTTGGACCGACTTATCAAAAATATGAAAATGGAACAGCGTATGGTGTTGGCCAAAAACCGCTTGTGTTCAGTTCTTGGTTTCCGTTCGATAAAAATGACGACAAATTTTATTTTCTTGCATATGGAATACAAGTTCTGTGTGGAACTTTAGGCGCTAGTTATGTTGCTATTTGGGCAACTTTCGTTTGTGCACTTATGACATATCCTAAAGGTCAATTAAAAATATTACAATATCGTTTTCTTAATCTTGGATCTAAATATCATCGAGTTTTGTATAGTGAAAATGCGTCAATTGAATTTAGAGAATTAACAGAACTTGAAGATAAAATATATGATTACAAAATGTTAACAAGATGTATGAAACATCATAACAATGTTATAAGGTATTTATGAATGATTTTACTTATATCTTTAGGGTTATAAATTAATCAATGCCTAAATTATTTTCTTTCTGTATCAGTTATTATACATTATGCATATTTTAATAGAATTTTATTTTTCGAAAGCAAACGCAACATTTCTTAATTGCTACATATAATTAAAATATATCCTTAAGTATAAAAATACTATAAAAGCTCTGTTTATTGTTTTATTTTCAATATATTATTTGCTCAAAGTAACTTTTTTGTACACTTTTCTTTATTTTGTTAATTCATTCGAATTCAAACATATCTATCTATCTATCTATCTATCTATCTATCTATCTATCTATCTATCTATCTATCTATATATATATATATATATATATATATATATATATATATATATATATATATATATAAATGGAATATAATTCTTTATTTTAACAGTTTTTTATTTGTGCATTTTCTTTTTAATATAATTTTTATTTTATAACAATAAAAAAATAGTCTCATAATATTTAATTAAAAGTAAAATCCATATTAAACACGTTATTTTTATAAAAATAGTAAAAAAAAATTATTATTTATCTACTTATTACAAATTTATATTAAATATTTATTCTTACGTTAATAAAATAATATTATCTTTAGATATGTCTATGAAGTTGATGAATGGATTAATCCAGTAATGTTCAGTGATTTTGTGATTTGTTCTATAATGTTATGTGCAGTCGGATTTCAAGTTATTTTGGTAAATAATTTTAAATATTAATTTAAGTATATAGAGTCGATTTATTAACTAATTGCAATCAGCGAAACCATTAAAAACTATATTTGATTAGTTTTATTAATATATAAAATAATCAATATTAAATGAATGAGATAAAAATGTTCTTGTATATTTCTTGAGATTTATAGACATAAAATGAACTATATACAGTCAGTATAAAGAAGGATAAGCCAAATTACAAAAAATAAGAATACCAATAATATAAAACCTTTTTTCTTTGTGTTTGACTTTTTTTAATATGATTTTTATTTTTAACGAATACAAAAATAAATCTATAAACAATTATAAAAATAGTAATTTATACAACAAAGAACAATTTCTTAAAAATAAGTCAAAAACAATGTAAAAATGAAGATGAGTGTCAGATCAAATATGTATAAAAAGAAATATAAAACTTATAGTGATTCCAGTCTTAAAAATATTTCGTACGAGGTCAGACAATTAAGTAATGCGACCGATTTTTTTTCTCGGCCTGTGGTAACACTGCGAACCTGTAACTCCGCCACCGTAATAGCAGATCCCTACTCTCTCGATTGAGACCTTGACCACCCTCGTACGATCATTTCTTCGCCAGCTGTTTAGTGTTTTGTAACAACGCGCGAGTAGTGCATGTCACGAAAATGGAACAGAGAAATTGAATGAACATCGCTCAAGATTGTCTCGAGCAGGTTGAAAGTGATCCTACTCTTCTCGATCGAGTTATTACTGGTGATGAAAGTTGGTTCTTTCAATATGACCCCGAAACTAAACGACAAAGCCAACAGTGGCTGTCCCCTGGAGCACCAAGGCCAAAGAAGGCGAGAATGAGCAAGTCCAAAGTGAAAACCATGTTGATTTGCTTCTTCGACAGCAAAGGGGTGGTTCACAAAGAGTTCGTACCACCTGGACAAACCGTAAATCAAGTATTCTACCGCAATGTGCTCGAAAAATTACGAAAAAGGGTGCTCAGAGTGCGTCCAGAGATCGCGAAGACTTGGGTTCTGCATCACGACAATGCTCCCTGTCACAGTGCGTTCAGTGTCTCTCAGTTTTTGGCGTCTAAAGGCATCGCAACGTTACCACAACCGCCCTATTCACCGGACATGTCACCCTGTGACTTTTTCCTATTCCCCCATATGAAAAAATTCGTCAAAGGTCGACATTTTGACTCCGTTGAAGATATCCAAGAATCTGTGACGAGGGTACTCGGAGAGGTCCCACAAGAAGTGTTCCAGAATTGTTACGAAAACTGGAAAACTCGCTGGAATAAGTGTATAGATGCGGGAGGGGACTACTTTGAAGGGGATCGCAGCGATGTACCTTAATTTTTAAATATACTCGATTTTTGAATTTTGTCGCATTACTAAATTGTCTGACCTCGTATGTATTTTGTGGCTTATCCAAAAGAGTTCTCTTAATACAAGTGAGCCTATTTGACATCGATTTAATTAACTTGTTATAATAATTATAATACACTCTTCTTGGAGCATTTACTGTAAGTTTTCTGCTAGTTATTGAACAATTTTGACATTTGCTTCCAATAAATTCGAAAATATTTTCAATGGAATTTATGTGCAGAGATCACAGTAACATTTTCGCTATTTTGCTATTGATCATTATCTTGTTAGAAATAAAATAATATATTGAGTATACTTAGGTCTTCTTAACTTTTTCAAATTTTGTTAAAAATATTCAAACAGATCATTTCATTCATGATGTTATCAATGAACATCAATTTCTCTGCCGTCTTTGCAGAAATGAAACTTTGTGTAAATGGTTATCAAACCAACTACATGTTTAACTGCAGATACAGTATTTTATATTAAATGCAGTATTTGATCTTCTCCAAATCTACGTATATCTGTCTGAACTAAAAGAGTCAAACTTTCTTTTATTCACAAAAAATAAATTGTTCCAAAACATTTCACTTTTATATATGAATCTGTTAGTAAATTCGAGTCTTTTAATACGATTAACTTTGATAATATATGGTGTTTTTTTTTACATAGTTATTTAATATTATTCTTTTTATATAGATTTGAACTGATTGATTAAATATTATTTACTTAAATTTATTCCATAGTCAGTTGAAAATTAAGAACGAAATTTAAGAATAGTATTTTTTATTTGCCACTAATTTAATTTAATTTTGTATCATATTATTACGTGTCCAATAGTACTTCTAAACGTTTGTATCAATTCCGATATTTCTTCTTCACTTTCTAACGCTCATAGTGATAAATTATTAATTGATGTTGCTTAAATGAAGTACGATTATATTTTTCATATTTCCCCAAAATTTGTTGTAAAAACTTAACGGTATAAGAAATAATCGAAAAAGATATTCACGTCATTTTACTATATAAAAAACAAAACGAACGTGTATATTCTGAATTATAAATAGAACTTAGTCTTTGTGCCATTTTTGATTGTGGATTTTTAAGTTCATTATTGTTTTTTAATTTGTTTAACAGTCCCAATGAAATGCTTGCTTAATCATCTCTGACTTACACACACTGTCTCTAAAGAACAGTAAAATAAAAAAGAAAAGTCAAACAAAATAAGTATTTTTCGTTTTTTTTCTATATTTTTGGTCTTCATTTGTACTGACTATATATTTACATGCATGTATATATATATATATATATATATATATATATATATATATATATATATATATATATATGTATGTATGCATATGTATAAATATATACACCTTCAGTCCGGAAACTAATGGAACTTTTGAAATAAAACATATAAGAAGTTATTTATTCATCAATATTTATTTTGTCGCCTTCAAAGTACTCCTCATTGGAAGAAATACACATATGTCAGTAAACAGCATATGTATTCTTCCAGTCCTCAAAGCTTTCCCCCCACCCAAAAAAAAAAACATTTTGTAGTATAATTTTTAGTTCACACAGTCAATTTTCTTTTATGGCTTTAGTCGACTTAAGGGGTTATACGCACTTGCGAGGCGCAAAAACAACGTTTTTTTAGGAATTTTTTTTAGAAACAGTATTTATTTTACAATTACAAATTATGGTTACTTGAATAGATCCAAATTTCAAGAATAAAATAACATGTCGATCATAAAAAAATATTGAAGTGCACCGCTCCTACAGACGATGTCCCGAACGACCTCCAAAAAAAGGCGCTTGGCGGTGATCTCCATATCGGCGGTTTGGATTATTAGAAATCAAAATATATGGTCAATTCTTTTAAAGGATAGATTAATGCAGGTATTGAACGAAGGAATAATAAAAATTTTCATTTTTGACAAAATGGCGTCTACTTGAAAAAAATTTTTCGTTTTTTACTAAAATTTTTGCTCCAAATTGTTTAAAAAAATAGTAATAATTTTTGTAAACCTTATTCCTTCGTTCAATACCTGAGGAATATATTTGAGAAGATTGTGTGAAAATTTGAGACCGATCGGTTCAGCCATTTCTGAGATATCGAGATCACCGACTATGAAAACACCGTTTTGAGATAAACGCGTTTGAAGTTTCGGAAGTAGTTTACACATAGTTAAAAATTTTTACAAATTCAGGTGTATGTCCGAAAATATTTATCGGATTTACTTCAAATTTTCAGAGAATATACTCAAATATATGTGCATTCCGAAAATGCAAAAAAAATCGATTTTTTGAAATTTCTAATTGCGTATAACCCCTTAAAACAATGCCCTCGGAGTAGAAACTTTAGTTTCGAAAATAGGACAAAGTCACACGAAACCATATCAGGCGAATACAGAGCTTTCGGAACAATATTGGTTGAGTTTTTGACCAAAAACTTACAAACAAATTCAATGTTCTTGGCACCATGCGAGAAGCGACGCGTTTCATGCCCAACATTTCAGCAAAAATGATTAACCATTGCCTTAACTTGGGCGACGTGTTCGTCGTCAGTTGATATCGATGGGCGACCAGATCATGATTCATCATCGATGACTTTACGGTCCTCTTTGAACGCCGTATGCCACTCAAAAACTCTTGTTCGCGATATACAATTCTCAGAGTATGCCTTTCTTAACATTTCCAACGTTTGTGTGAAATTTATTTGATTCGCACATAATATTTAATGCAAATTCTTTTATCAATTGATTTTGGCATCGTAAAAATCGCCTTGAACAACAATCATCGTCTAACAAAAACCATTGTAAATTATTTACTAATGAGTGTAGTGTCATGAAATTTAACACAGATGTCAATGTACCAATTTTAAAAAAATACATGACATTCCACAAGCGCGCGAAATTAAAATAAGAAAGTTCCATTAGTTTCTGGACTGAAGATATATATATATATATATATATATGAGTTCAAGTCCTTGTTAAAATTAATATTTTATTATTAATTGTATAATTTTAGGTTGGTGTTGACGTTCGTCTAGTATTAGTAATTGTATATTTAATAGCATTGTTAACTCAATTATTTTTATTTTACTGGCATGCTAACGAAATTTTAATAGAGGTATGTAAAAATAATTGTAAATATTTTATTAGCGAAAAGTCTATTATGTAAATTATTTCAAAACAAATTATGGACGAAAATGCTGTTTACATTAAATAGCTGAAAACTGAAGTAATATTTATAAAGGTAATTTTACCTTCAAACATTTTTTCCAATGATCAAAATACAATTTTGAGTTATATTTAAATATTATCATTTATAAATACTAATATATTTGAAATACACACACACACACACACACACACACACACACACATATATATATATATATATATATATATATATATATATAAATTCAAGTTCGATATTTCTTTAAACTAACTGATAAAAATTATTAGATTTTAATTTCAATATACTACTTTATCTATTATCTTAAAACATTGTATCTTTCGATTAATACTTATCTCAATCTTTGTTAAAGCAACAAGACTTTTTATCTTTGTTTTATGAATTTGTATCATTTTTGCGATCAATATAACTGAACAAATAAATAAATGATGAAAAAAAAATTAAACTTTCATAACATTGTCGTATAATATCTTCACAGGAAACTACTTTATTTTAGCGTCGGACAAAACTTAGGATTTTCACGCAAATATTTAAAATATATATATATATATATATATATATATATATATATAAACTTACAATAATTGCACATTTATATAGTCATTTTAGTCGAAAAATTTGAATATGAAATTCAATTTGTCTAATAAGTAGAAAAATATTGTGAAAAATAACAATGTATATACGAGGGCTGTTTGATAAGTTCGTGTAAAAATAAAAACTACTTCATTTTTTTGAATAAATCGTTTTTATTTTTCAACATAGTCTCCTTTTAGGCTTATACACTTCATCCAACGCTGCTCTAGTTTGTTGATCCCTTCCGAATAATAGGATTTGTCCAAGTCTGTAAAATAGTCATTCGTTCCTGCAATCACCTCCTCGTTCGAATAAAATCTTTTTCCCGCGAGCCATTTCTTCGTATTAGGGAACAAATAATAGTCCGATGGAGCCAAGTCTGGAGAATAGGGGAGATGTGAAACGATTTGGAACCCTATTTCCATTAGTTTTGCGGCCACAACTGTTGAGGTGTGAGCTGGTGCGTTGTCGTGATGAAAGAGGACTTTTTTGTGGGCTAATCGGGGACGTTTTTCTTGCAACTCGGTTTTCAAACGTTCCAATAACAATGAATAATATGCACCTGTAATGGTTTTACCCTTTTCCAAATAGTCGATAAAGATTATTCCTTGCGAATCCCAAAAGACAGTCGCCATAACCATCCCGGCCGAAGGAATTGTCTTCGCTTTTTTCGGAGCAGATTCCCCCTTGATAACCCATTGTTTAGACTGCTCTTTGGTCTCAGGTGTGTAGTGATGTATGCATCCATGTTTCATCTACAGTGATGAAACGACGCTTAAAGTCCTGCGGATTTCGCTGAAACAGCTGCAAACCGTTCTTGCAACACTTCACACGACCTCGTTTTTGGTCGATCGCGGCACCCACCTGGCGGATAGCTTTTTCATGTCCAAATGTTGGTGCAAAATATTATGTACCCATTCACACGAGATGCCTACAGCACTAGTAATCTCACGCACTTTCACTCTTCTGTCATCCATCACCATATCATGAATTTTATCAATGATTTCTGGAGTGGTGACCTCAACAGGGCGTCCAGAACGTTCAGCGTCTCTTGTGCTCATATGGCCACTCCGAAAATTTTGAAACCACTTATAAACCGCACTAATCGAAGGTGCAGAGTCACCATAATGTTTATCAAGCTTCTGTTTAGTCTCCTGAGGCGTTTTGCCTTTAATGAAGTAGTGTTTACTCAACACGCGAAATTCTTTTTCGTCCATTATTTGACAATCACTCGATTTCCTTGATTCCAACGATTGTCAAACACAAAGGAATAGACCGATATGGCTGAAACTTGATATGTGTTCTTCCAAGAGGTGCTACTAATTAAAAATACCCTCGATATGCATCAGTGGTGCCATCTTTCGGAAATTACACGGACTTATCAAACGTCCTCGTATAATTTAAACTGACTATAAAAAAAATATTATTTTAAAATTTTTAAAAAGTCGACGCGAATTTGAATTGAAATTTTATAATACAATAATAATTTTGATATATAATATTATTAAAGATTTGAGAATAAATTGAATAAAAAATAAATATTTTAAAATAAATATTTCAGATCTTAAAATATTTAAAATATTTTAAGATTTGAGAATAAATTGAATAAAAAATAAATATTTTTTGTTATTTAAATACGTTTGGGTTCCTATCTATTTTATTTTTTCTTTGCTTTTATATTTTTGAATAAAATCCTATATTAAATATTTTGTTCCAAATGAGATTTTTTTTAAAAAAATATATTAAATTCCTTTTTAAACAATGTACAAAGAGGTATTTGTATCCGAATATTCAAATGTAATGATCACTTTGTACATTATATGCATATTGTTTAGAGAAATATAGATGTTTTATTTCACATTACATTTTCAGAGTGTGCGAATTTCTGATGCGATCTGGGAAAGTAATTGGTATAATTTTTCATTGAAAATGAAAAAAGTATTAATTTTTCTTATAATGCGCTCACACAAACCGTTAAAATTTACCATAGGTCGTTTTAAAACTATGTCTTTACAAACATTACTTTCTGTAGGTATAAAATATATATTAAAAAAAATAATAATAAAAAAAATATAAATTAACAATATTTATTTTACAGATCCTTCAAGCAACTTACTCATATTTGGCACTACTTCAACAAATGTATGCAAGACAAAACTAAGATTAAAAATATATATATATAGAGCGAGCATATAACATGTAAACATTTTATACTGTTCAAGTATTTATTTAACAAATGATTAAAAAATATATTTAATTTAGTTGTGCAATAAACATAAATAATTCAATAAAAATATTTTACAAAATTAATGAATAATTAAGTGAACTCGATTATGGAAATGTACAAAAATTAAAGATTTATTATACAAAATCGTTATTTATTATTCTATACTCTGAAAACAAAACCCGCACATTAATATTTATTCATTACCTAAACATTAATGTTTATTAATTTCTATCTTAAACTCATATAAACATTAAAACTAGGTAAAGCAATAAATAAAAGTAAAACCTTTAATGTTACAATAAAAAAATTGAAAACTATACCTAAAGTTTTTTAACATAAGTTACTTTATAAAATTAACATATAAAAATCTAAATAAAAAAATTAAATTATTTTTTATTATATATATATATATATATATATATATATATATATACATATATAAATAAATAAATTCCTACAATCTATAATATTTACCTGTAAATTTTGCATATACATATACAAATCAATAAAAATATTATTTTTCTATATACATTCACACAACTGTAATACACATACACACACACACAAAGGGCCAGGGTAGGATTGGGCGTCAATTTCACCCTAATACGCATAATGGCTTCGCAGCACCGTTTTAAAGTTTTCATATTTTGACTGTTTCCGGTACGGTCAAAAATCCAAAATTTCAAAGCCTGTTTGCGAGCTTAATAAGCGTACGGCGACGTTTTCTAATGCTTAAACACGTACCTACGGACCATAAACAATACGAATATAACAAAAAATAAAAAAAAATTCGAAATTTACATAACTCCCCCCCCTTTGAAGTTTTTGCGTTTTTTGCCAAAAAATATTTATTCGAAATCCGAAAATCTAACACTGGATTTGTATAGTGTAGGGCCGGGGTGTATGCGATCGGGCGACGCCGTTATGTGTATTAGAGTGAAACCGACGCCCGATCGCATGCACCCCGGCCCTACACTATACAAATCCAGTGTTAGATTTTCGGATTTCGAATAAATATTTTTTGGCAAAAAACTGAAAAAGTTCAAAGGGGAGGGGGGTGTTATGTAAATTTCGGGAAAATTTCGAAATTTTTTTTCTAATTTTTTGTTATATTCGTATTGTTTATGGTCCGTAGGTACGTGTATAAGCATTAGAAAAGGGCGCCGACGCTTATTAAGCTCGCAAACGGACTTTGAAATTTTGGATTTTTAGCCATTTGAAAAATTTCACATCTCTAAAACTTTAAAACGGTTTTGCGTCGCTAATATGCGAGTTAGAGCGAAACCGACGCCCATTCGTTATCACCCCGGCACTACTCTATAGAAAACCACTATTAGATTTATTGATTTCGAAAAAATATTTTTTGGAAAAAAACGCAAAAACTTCAAAGGGGGGGGTGTTATGTAAATTTCGGGAAAAATTAGCGAAATTTTTTTTTCTAATTTTTTGTTATATTCGTATTGTTTATGGTCCGTAGGTACGTGTATAAGCATTAGAAAAGGGCGCCGACGCTTATTAAGCTCGCAAACGGACTTTGAAATTTTGGATTTTTAGCCATTTGAAAAATTTCACATCTCTAAAACTTTAAAACGGTTTTGCGTCGCTAATATGCGAGTTAGAGCGAAACCGACGCCCATTCGTTATCACCCCGGCACTACTCTATAGAAATCCACTATTAGATTTATTGATTTCGAAAAAATATTTTTTAAAAAAAACGCAAAAACTTCAAAGGGGGGGGTGTTATGTAAATTTCGGGAAAATTTCGAAATTTTTTTTTCTAATTTTTTGTTATATTCGTATTGTTTATGGTCCGTAGGTACGTGTATAAGCATTAGAAAAGGGCGCCGACGCTTATTAAGCTCGCAAACGGACTTTGAAATTTTGGATTTTTAGCGATTTGAAAAATTTCAAATCTGTAAAACTTTAAAACGGTTTTGCGTCGCTAATATGCGAGTTAGAGCGAAACCGACGCCCATTCGTTATCACCCCGGCACTACTCTATAGAAATCCACTATTAGATTTATTGATTTCGAAAAATATTTTTTGAAAAAAAACGCACAAACATCAAAGGGAAGGTTTTATGTAAATTTCGGGAAAATTTCGAAATTTTTTTTTCTAATTTTTTGTTATATTCGTATTGTTTATGGTCCGTAGGTACGTGTATAAGCATTAGAAAAGGGCGCCGACGCTTATTAAGCTCGCAAACGGACTTTGAAATTTTGGATTTTTAGCGATTTGAAAAATTTCAAATCTGTAAAACTTTAAAACGGTTTTGCGTCGCTAATATGCGAGTTAGAGCGAAACCGACGCCCATTCGTTATCACCCCGGCACTACTCTATAGAAATCCACTATTAGATTTATTGATTTCGAAAAAATATTTTTGGAAAAAACGCAAAACTTCAAAGGGGGGTGTTATGTAAATTTCGGGAAAATTTCGAAATTTTTTTTTCTAATTTTTTGTTATATTCGTATTGTTTATGGTCCGTAGGTACGTGTATAAACATTAGAAAAGGGCGCCGACGCTTATTAAGCTCGCAAACGGACTTTGAAATTTTGGATTTTTAGCCAGTTGAAAAATTTCACATCTGTAAAACTTTAAAACGGTTTTGCGTCGCTAATATGCGAGTTAGAGCGAAACCGACGCCCATTCGTTATCACCCCGGCACTACTCTATAGAAATCCACTATTAGATTTATTGATTTCGAAAAAATTTTTTGGAAAAAACGCTAAAACTTCAAAGGGGGGTGTTATGTAAATTTCGGGAAAATTTCGAAATTTTTTTCTAATTTTTTGTTATATTCGTATTGTTTATGGTCCGTAGGTACGTGTATAAGCATTAGAAAAGGGCGCCGACGCTTATTAAGCTCGCAAACGGACTTTGAAATTTTGGATTTTTAGCCATTTGAAAATTTTCACATCTCTAAAACTTTAAAACGGTTTTGCGTCGCTAATATGCGAGTTAGAGCGAAACCGACGCCCATTCGTTATCACCCCGGCACTACTCTATAGAAATCCACTATTAGATTTATTGATTTCGAAAAAATATTTTTTGGAAAAAAACGCAAAAACTTCAAAGGGGTGGGGTGTTATGTAAATTTCGGGAAAATTTCGAAATTTTTTTTCTAATTTTTTGTTATATTCGTATTGTTTATGGTCCGTAGGTACGTGTATAAGCATTAGAAAAGGGCGCCGACGCTTATTAAGCTCGCAAACGGACTTTGAAATTTTGGATTTTTAGCCATTTGAAAAATTTCACATCTCTAAAACTTTAAAACGGTTTTGCGTCGCTAATATGCGAGTTAGAGCGAAACCGACGCCCATTCGTTATCACCCCGGCACTACTCTATAGAAATCCACTATTAGATTTATTGATTTCGAAAAAATATTTTTTGGAAAAAAACGCAAAAACTTCAAAGGGGGGGTGTTATGTAAATTTCGGGAAAATTTCGAAATTTTTTTTTCTAATTTTTTGTTATATTCGTATTGTTTATGGTCCGTAGGTACGTGTATAAGCATTAGAAAAGGGCGCCGACGCTTATTAAGCTCGCAAACGGACTTTGAAATTTTGGATTTTTAGCCATTTGAAAAATTTCACATCTGTAAAACTTTAAAACGGTTTTGCGTCGCTAATATGCGAGTTAGAGCGAAACCGACGCCCATTCGTTATCACCCCGGCACTACTCTATAGAAATCCACTATTAGATTTATTGATTTCGAAAAAATATTTTTTGGAAAAAAACGCAAAAACTTCAAAGGGGGGGTGTTATGTAAATTTCGGGAAAATTTCGAAATTTTTTTTTCTAATTTTTTATTATATTCGTATTGTTTATGGTCCGTAGGTACGTGTATAAGCATTAGAAAAGGGCGCCGACGCTTATTAAGCTCGCAAACGGACTTTGAAATTTTGGATTTTTAGCCATTTGAAAAATTTCACATCTGTAAAACTTTAAAACGGTTTTGCGTCGCTAATATGCGAGTTAGAGCGAAACCGACGCCCATTCGTTATCACCCCGGCACTACTCTATAGAAATCCACTATTAGATTTATTGATTTCGAAAAAAATATTTTTAAAAAAAAAACGCAAAAACTTCAAAGGGGGGGGGTGTTATGTAAATTTCGGGAAAATTTCGAAATTTTTTTCTAATTTTTGTTATATTCGTATTGTTTATGGTCCGTAGGTACGTGTATAAGCATTAGAAAAGGGCGCCGACGCTTATTAAGCTCGCAAACGGACTTTGAAATTTTGGATTTTTGGCCATTTGAAAAATTTCAAATCTGTAAAACTTTAAAACGGTTTTGCGTCGCTAATATGCGAGTTAGAGCGAAACCGACGCCCATTCGTTATCACCCCGGCACTACTCTATAGAAATCCACTATTAGATTTATTGATTTCTAAAAAAATATTTTTTGCAAAAAAACGCAAAAACTTCACCGGGGGGGGGTGTTATGTAAATTTCGGGAAAATTTCGAAATTTTTTTTTCTAATTTTTTGTTATATTCGTATTGTTTATGGTCCGTAGGTACGTGTATAAGCATTAGAAAAGGGCGCCGACGCTTATTAAGCTCGCAAACGGACTTTGAAATTTTGGATTTTTAGCCAGTTGAAAAATTTCACATCTGTAAAACTTTAAAACGGTTTTGCGTCGCTAATATGCGAGTTAGAGCGAAACCGACGCCCATTCGTTATCACCCCGGCACTACTCTATAGAAATCCACTATTAGATTTATTGATTTCGAAAAAATATTTTTTAAAAAAAACGCAAAAACTTCAAAGGGGGGGGTGTTATGTAAATTTCGGGAAAATTTCGAAATTTTTTTTTCTAATTTTTTGTTATATTCGTATTGTTTATGGTCCGTAGGTACGTGTATAAGCATTAGAAAAGGGCGCCGACGCTTATTAAGCTCGCAAACGGACTTTGAAATTTTGGATTTTTAGCGATTTGAAAAATTTCAAATCTGTAAAACTTTAAAACGGTTTTGCGTCGCTAATATGCGAGTTAGAGCGAAACCGACGCCCATTCGTTATCACCCCGGCACTACTCTATAGAAATCCACTATTAGATTTATTGATTTCGAAAAAAATATTTTTGGAAAAAAACGCAAAAACTTCAAAGGGGGGTGTTATGTAAATTTCGGGAAAAATTTCGAAATTTTTTTCTAATTTTTGTTATATTCGTATTGTTTATGGTCCGTAGGTACGTGTATAAGCATTAGAAAAGGGCGCCGACGCTTATTAAGCTCGCAAACGGACTTTGAAATTTTGGATTTTTAGCCATTTGAAAAATTTCACATCTGTAAAACTTTAAAACGGTTTTGCGTCGCTAATATGCGAGTTAGAGCGAAACCGACGCCCATTCGTTATCACCCCGGCACTACTCTATAGAAATCCACTATTAGATTTATTGATTTCGAAAAAATATTTTTGGAAAAAAACGCAAAAACTTCAAAGGGGGTGTTATGTAAATTTCGGGAAAATTTCGAAATTTTTTTCTAATTTTTTGTTATATTCGTATTGTTTATGGTCCGTAGGTACGTGTATAAGCATTAGAAAAGGGCGCCGACGCTTATTAAGCTCGCAAACGGACTTTGAAATTTTGGATTTTTAGCCAGTTGAAAAATTTCACATCTGTAAAACTTTAAAACGGTTTTGCGTCGCTAATATGCGAGTTAGAGCGAAACCGACGCCCATTCGTTATCACCCCGGCACTACTCTATAGAAATCCACTATTAGATTTATTGATTTCGAAAATATATTTTTTGGAAAAAAACGCAAAAACTTCAAAGGGGGGGTGTTCTGTGAATGTCGGGAAAATTTAGAAATTTTTTTCTAATTTTTGTTATATTCGTATTGTTTATGGTCCGTAGGTACGTGTATAAGCATTAGAAAAGGGCGCCGACGCTTATTAAGCTCGCAAACGGACTTTGAAATTTTGGATTTTTGGCCATTTGAAAAATTTCACATCTGTAAAACTTTAAAACGGTTTTGCGTCGCTAATATGCGAGTTAGAGCGAAACCGACGCCCATTCGTTATCACCCCGGCACTACTCTATAGAAATCCACTATTAGATTTATTGATTTCGAAAAAATATTTTTTGGAAAAAAACGCAAAAACTTCAAAGGGGGGAGTGTTATGTAAATTTCGGGAAAATTTCGAAATTTTTTTTTCTAATTTTTTGTTATATTCGTATTGTTTATGGTCCGTAGGTACGTGTATAAGCATTAGAAAAGGGCGCCGACGCTTATTAAGCTCGCAAACGGACTTTGAAATTTTGGATTTTTGGCCATTTGAAAAATTTCAAATCTGTAAAACTTTAAAACGGTTTTGCGTCGCTAATATGCGAGTTAGAGCGAAACCGACGCCCATTCGTTATCACCCCGGCACTACTCTATAGAAAACAAATATTACATATAGTGATTTAGTAAAATATTTTTTGTAAAAAAACGCAAAAAATTCAAAGGGGGGGGGTGTTATGTAAAGTTCGGGAAAATTTCGAAATTTTTTTCTAATTTTTGTTATATTCGTATTGTTTATGGTCCGTAGGTACGTGTATAAGCATTAGAAAAGGGCGCCGACGCTTATTAAGCTCGCAAACGGACTTTGAAATTTTGGATTTTTGGCCATTTGAAAAATTTCAAATCTGTAAAACTTTAAAACGGTTTTGCGTCGCTAATATGCGAGTTAGAGCGAAACCGACGCCCATTCGTTATCACCCCGGCACTACTCTATAGAAATCCACTATTAGATTTATTGATTTCGAAAATATTTTTTTGAAAAAACGCAAAAACTTCACAGGGGGGGGTGTTATGTAAATTTCGGGAAAATTTCGAAATTTTTTTTTCTAATTTTTTGTTATATTCGTATTGTTTATGGTCCGTAGGTACGTGTATAAGCATTAGAAAAGGGCGCCGACGCTTATTAAGCTCGCAAACGGACTTTGAAATTTTGGATTTTTAGCCAGTTGAAAAATTTCACATCTGTAAAACTTTAAAACGGTTTTGCGTCGCTAATATGCGAGTTAGAGCGAAACCGACGCCCATTCGTTATCACCCCGGCACTACTCTATAGAAATCCACTATTAGATTTATTGATTTCGAAAAAATATTTTTTGGAAAAAAACGCAAAAACTTCAAAGGGGTGGGGTGTTATGTAAATTTCGGGAAAATTTCGAAATTTTTTTTTCTAATTTTTTGTTATATTCGTATTGTTTATGGTCCGTAGGTACGTGTATAAGCATTAGAAAAGGGCGCCGACGCTTATTAAGCTCGCAAACGGACTTTGAAATTTTGGATTTTTAGCCATTTGAAAAATTTCAAATCTGTAAAACTTTAAAACGGTTTTGCGTCGCTAATATGCGAGTTAGAGCGAAACCGACGCCCATTCGTTATCACCCCGGCACTACTCTATAGAAATCCACTATTAGATTTATTGATTTCGAAAAAATATTTTTTGGAAAAAACGCAAAAACTTCAAAGGGGGGGGTGTTATGTAAATTTCGGGAAAATTTCGAATTTTTTTTCTAATTTTTTGTTATATTCGTATTGTTTATGGTCCGTAGGTACGTGTATAAGCATTAGAAAAGGGCGCCGACGCTTATTAAGCTCGCAAACGGACTTTGAAATTTTGGATTTTTGGCCATTTGAAAAATTTCAAATCTGTAAAACTTTAAAACGGTTTTGCGTCGCTAATATGCGAGTTAGAGCGAAACCGACGCCCATTCGTTATCACCCCGGCACTACTCTATAGAAATCCACTATTAGATTTATTGATTTCGAAAAAATATTTTTGGAAAAAAACGCAAAAACTTCAAAGGGGGGGGTGTTATGTAAATTTCGGGAAAATTTCGAAATTTTTTTTTCTAATTTTTTGTTATATTCGTATTGTTTATGGTCCGTAGGTACGTGTATAAGCATTAGAAAAGGGCGCCGACGCTTATTAAGCTCGCAAACGGACTTTGAAATTTTGGATTTTTGGCCATTTGAAAAATTTCAAATCTGTAAAACTTTAAAACGGTTTTGCGTCGCTAATATGCGAGTTAGAGCGAAACCGACGCCCATTCGTTATCACCCCGGCACTACTCTATAGAAATCCACTATTAGATTTATTGATTTCGAAAAAATATTTTTGGAAAAAAACGCAAAAACTTCAAAGGGGGGTGTTATGTAAATTTCGGGAAAATTTCGAAATTTTTTTCTAATTTTTGTTATATTCGTATTGTTTATGGTCCGTAGGTACGTGTATAAGCATTAGAAAAGGGCGCCGACGCTTATTAAGCTCGCAAACGGACTTTGAAATTTTGGATTTTTAGCCATTTGAAAAATTTCAAATCTGTAAAACTTTAAAACGGTTTTGCGTCGCTAATATGCGAGTTAGAGCGAAACCGACGCCCATTCGTTATCACCCCGGCACTACTCTATAGAAATCCACTATTAGATTTATTGATTTCGAAAAAATATTTTTTGGAAAAAACGCAAAAACTTCAAAGGGGGGGGTGTTATGTAAATTTCGGGAAAATTTCGAAATTTTTTTTTCTAATTTTTTGTTATATTCGTATTGTTTATGGTCCGTAGGTACGTGTATAAGCATTAGAAAAGGGCGCCGACGCTTATTAAGCTCGCAAACGGACTTTGAAATTTTGGATTTTTGGCCATTTGAAAAATTTCAAATCTGTAAAACTTTAAAACGGTTTTGCGTCGCTAATATGCGAGTTAGAGCGAAACCGACGCCCATTCGTTATCACCCCGGCACTACTCTATAGAAATCCACTATTAGATTTATTGATTTCGAAAAAATATTTTTTGGAAAAAAACGCAAAAACTTCAAAGGGGGTGTTATGTAAATTTCGGGAAAATTTCGAAATTTTTTTCTAATTTTTGTTATATTCGTATTGTTTATGGTCCGTAGGTACGTGTATAAGCATTAGAAAAGGGCGCCGACGCTTATTAAGCTCGCAAACGGACTTTGAAATTTTGGATTTTTGGCCATTTGAAAAATTTCAAATCTGTAAAACTTTAAAACGGTTTTGCGTCGCTAATATGCGAGTTAGAGCGAAACCGACGCCCATTCGTTATCACCCCGGCACTACTCTATAGAAATCCACTATTAGATTTATTGATTTCGAAAAAATATTTTTTGGAAAAAAACGCAAAAACTTCAAAGGGGGGGTGTTATGTAAATTTCGGGAAAATTTCGAAATTTTTTTTTCTAATTTTTTGTTATATTCGTATTGTTTATGGTCCGTAGGTACGTGTATAAGCATTAGAAAAGGGCGCCGACGCTTATTAAGCTCGCAAACGGACTTTGAAATTTTGGATTTTTAGCCATTTGAAAAATTTCACATCTCTAAAACTTTAAAACGGTTTTGCGTCGCTAATATGCGAGTTAGAGCGAAACCGACGCCCATTCGTTATCACCCCGGCACTACTCTATAGAAATCCACTATTAGATTTATTGATTTCGAAAAAAAAAAAGTATGAAAAAAACTCAAATACTTCAAAGGGGGTGTGATATGTAAATTTCTGGAAAATTTCGAAATTTTTTTTTCTAATTTTTTGTTATATTCGTATTGTTTATGGTCCGTAGGTACGTGTATAAGCATTAGAAAAGGGCGCCGACGCTTATTAAGCTCGCAAACGGACTTTGAAATTTTGGATTTTTAGCCATTTGAAAAATTTCAAATCTGTAAAACTTTAAAACGGTTTTGCGTCGCTAATATGCGAGTTAGAGCGAAACCGACGCCCATTCGTTATCACCCCGGCACTACTCTATAGAAATCCACTATTAGATTTATTGATTTCGAAAAAATATTTTTTGGAAAAAAACGCAAAAACTTCAAAGGGAGGGGTGTTATGTAAATTTCGGGAAAATTTCGAAATTTTTTTTCTAATTTTTTGTTATATTCGTATTGTTTATGGTCCGTAGGTACGTGTATAAGCATTAGAAAAGGGCGCCGACGCTTATTAAGCTCGCAAACGGACTTTGAAATTATGGATTTTTTGCCATTTGAAAAATTTCAAATCTGTAAAACTTTAAAACGGTTTTGCGTCGCTAATATGCGAGTTAGAGCGAAACCGACGCCCATTCGTTATCACCCCGGCACTACTCTATAGAAATCCACTATTAGATTTATTGATTTCGAAAAAATATTTTTTGGAAAAAACGCAAAAACTTCAAAGGGGGGGTGTTATGTAAATTTCGGGAAAATTTCGAAATTTTTTTTTCTAATTTTTTGTTATATTCGTATTGTTTATGGTCCGTAGGTACGTGTATAAGCATTAGAAAAGGGCGCCGACGCTTATTAAGCTCGCAAACGGACTTTGAAATTTTGGATTTTTGGCCATTTGAAAAATTTCAAATCTGTAAAACTTTAAAACGGTTTTGCGTCGCTAATATGCGAGTTAGAGCGAAACCGACGCCCATTCGTTATCACCCCGGCACTACTCTATAGAAATCCACTATTAGATTTATTGATTTCGAAAAAATATTGTTGGGAAAAAACGCAAAAACTTCAAAGGGGGGGGTGTTATGTAAATTTCGGGAAAATTTCGAAATTTTTTTTTCTATTTTTTGTTATATTCGTATTGTTTATGGTCCGTAGGTACGTGTATAAGCATTAGAAAAGGGCGCCGACGCTTATTAAGCTCGCAAACGGACTTTGAAATTTTGGATTTTTAGCCATTTGAAAAATTTCAAATCTGTAAAACTTTAAAACGGTTTTGCGTCGCTAATATGCGAGTTAGAGCGAAACCGACGCCCATTCGTTATCACCCCGGCACTACTCTATAGAAATCCACTATTAGATTTATTGATTTCGAAAAAATATTTTTGGAAAAAAACGCAAAAACTTCAAAGGGGGGTGTTATGTAAATTTCGGGAAAATTTCGAAATTTTTTTTTCTAATTTTTTGTTATATTCGTATTGTTTATGGTCCGTAGGTACGTGTATAAGCATTAGAAAAGGGCGCCGACGCTTATTAAGCTCGCAAACGGACTTTGAAATTTTGGATTTTTAGCCATTTGAAAAATTTCAAATCTGTAAAACTTTAAAACGGTTTTGCGTCGCTAATATGCGAGTTAGAGCGAAACCGACGCCCATTCGTTATCACCCCGGCACTACTCTATAGAAATCCACTATTAGATTTATTGATTTCGAAAAAATATTTTTGGAAAAAAACGCAAAAACTTCAAAGGGGGGGTGTTATGTAAATTTCGGGAAAATTTCGAAATTTTTTTTTCTAATTTTTTGTTATATTCGTATTGTTTATGGTCCGTAGGTACGTGTATAAGCATTAGAAAAGGGCGCCGACGCTTATTAAGCTCGCAAACGGACTTTGAAATTTTGGATTTTTGGCCATTTGAAAAATTTCAAATCTGTAAAACTTTAAAACGGTTTTGCGTCGCTAATATGCGAGTTAGAGCGAAACCGACGCCCATTCGTTATCACCCCGGCACTACTCTATAGAAATCCACTATTAGATTTAGTGATTTCGAAAAAATATTTGTGCTAAAAAAACTCAAAAACCTCAACGGGTTGGGTGTTATGTAAATTTCGGGAAAATTTCGAAATTTTTTTTTCTAATTTTTTGTTATATTCGTATTGTTTATGGTCCGTAGGTACGTGTATAAGCATTAGAAAAGGGCGCCGACGCTTATTAAGCTCGCAAACGGACTTTGAAATTTTGGATTTTTAGCCATTTGAAAAATTTCACATCTCTAAAACTTTAAAACGGTTTTGCGTCGCTAATATGCGAGTTAGAGCGAAACCGACGCCCATTCGTTATCACCCCGGCACTACTCTATAGAAATCCACTATTAGATTTATTGATTTCGAAAAATATTTTTGGAAAAAACGCAAAAACTTCAAAGGGGGGGTGTTATGTAAATTTCGGGAAAATTTCGAAATTTTTTTTTCTAATTTTTTGTTATATTCGTATTGTTTATGGTCCGTAGGTACGTGTATAAGCATTAGAAAAGGGCGCCGACGCTTATTAAGCTCGCAAACGGACTTTGAAATTTTGGATTTTTAGCCATTTGAAAAATTTCAAATCTGTAAAACTTTAAAACGGTTTTGCGTCGCTAATATGCGAGTTAGAGCGAAACCGACGCCCATTCGTTATCACCCCGGCACTACTCTATAGAAATCCACTATTAGATTTATTGATTTCGAAAAAATATTTTTTGGAAAAAACGCAAAAACTTCAAAGGGGGTGTTATGTAAATTTCGGGAAAATTTCGAAATTTTTTTCTAATTTTTTGTTATATTCGTATTGTTTATGGTCCGTAGGTACGTGTATAAGCATTAGAAAAGGGCGCCGACGCTTATTAAGCTCGCAAACGGACTTTGAAATTTTGGATTTTTAGCGATTTGAAAAATTTCAAATCTGTAAAACTTTAAAACGGTTTTGCGTCGCTAATATGCGAGTTAGAGCGAAACCGACGCCCATTCGTTATCACCCCGGCACTACTCTATAGAAATCCACTATTAGATTTATTGATTTCGAAAAAATATTTTTTGGAAAAAAACGCAAAAACTTCAAAGGGGGGGGTGTTATGTAAATTTCGGGAAAATTTCGAAATTTTTTTTTCTAATTTTTTGTTATATTCGTATTGTTTATGGTCCGTAGGTACGTGTATAAGCATTAGAAAAGGGCGCCGACGCTTATTAAGCTCGCAAACGGACTTTGAAATTTTGGATTTTTAGCCATTTGAAAAATTTCAAATCTGTAAAACTTTAAAACGGTTTTGCGTCGCTAATATGCGAGTTAGAGCGAAACCGACGCCCATTCGTTATCACCCCGGCACTACTCTATAGAAATCCACTATTAGATTTATTGATTTCGAAAAAATATTTTTTGGAAAAAAACGCAAAAACTTCAAAGGGGGGGTGTTATGTAAATTTCGGGAAAATTTCGTAATTTTTTTCTAATTTTTGTTATATTCGTATTGTTTATGGTCCGTAGGTACGTGTATAAGCATTAGAAAAGGGCGCCGACGCTTATTAAGCTCGCAAACGGACTTTGAAATTTTGGATTTTTGCCATTTGAAAAATTTCAAATCTGTAAAACTTTAAAACGGTTTTGCGTCGCTAATATGCGAGTTAGAGCGAAACCGACGCCCATTCGTTATCACCCCGGCACTACTCTATAGAAAACCACTATTAGATTTATTGATTTCGAAAAAATATTTTTAAAAAAAAACGCAAAAACTTCAAAGGGGGGGTGTTATGTAAATTTCGGGAAAATTTCGAAATTTTTTTTTCTAATTTTTTGTTATATTCGTATTGTTTATGGTCCGTAGGTACGTGTATAAGCATTAGAAAAGGGCGCCGACGCTTATTAAGCTCGCAAACGGACTTTGAAATTTTGGATTTTTAGCGATTTGAAAAATTTCAAATCTGTAAAACTTTAAAACGGTTTTGCGTCGCTAATATGCGAGTTAGAGCGAAACCGACGCCCATTCGTTATCACCCCGGCACTACTCTATAGAAATCCACTATTAGATTTATTGATTTCGAAAAAATATTTTTGGAAAAAAACGCAAAAACTTCAAAGGGGGGTGTTATGTAAATTTCGGGAAAATTTCGAAATTTTTTTCTAATTTTTGTTATATTCGTATTGTTTATGGTCCGTAGGTACGTGTATAAGCATTAGAAAAGGGCGCCGACGCTTATTAAGCTCGCAAACGGACTTTGAAATTTTGGATTTTTAGCCATTTGAAAAATTTCAAATCTGTAAAACTTTAAAACGGTTTTGCGTCGCTAATATGCGAGTTAGAGCGAAACCGACGCCCATTCGTTATCACCCCGGCACTACTCTATAGAAATCCACTATTAGATTTATTGATTTCGAAAAAATATTTTTTGGAAAAAAACGCAAAAACTTCAAAGGGGGGGGGTGTTATGTAAATTTTGGGAAAATTTCGAAATTTTTTTTCTAATTTTTTGTTATATTCGTATTGTTTATGGTCCGTAGGTACGTGTATAAGCATTAGAAAAGGGCGCCGACGCTTATTAAGCTCGCAAACGGACTTTGAAATTTTGGATTTTTAGCCATTTGAAAAATTTCAAATCTGTAAAACTTTAAAACGGTTTTGCGTCGCTAATATGCGAGTTAGAGCGAAACCGACGCCCATTCGTTATCACCCCGGCACTACTCTATAGAAATCCACTATTAGATTTATTGATTTCGAAAAAATATTTTTTGGAAAAAAACGCAAAAACTTCAAAGGAGGGGTGTTATGTAAATTTCGGGAAAATTTCGAAATTTTTTTTTCTAATTTTTTGTTATATTCGTATTGTTTATGGTCCGTAGGTACGTGTATAAGCATTAGAAAAGGGCGCCGACGCTTATTAAGCTCGCAAACGGACTTTGAAATTTTGGATTTTTGTCATTTGAAAAATTTCAAATCTGTAAAACTTTAAAACGGTTTTGCGTCGCTAATATGCGAGTTAGAGCGAAACCGACGCCCATTCGTTATCACCCCGGCACTACTCTATAGAAATCCACTATTAGATTTATTGATTTCGAAAAAATATTTTTTGGAAAAAAACGCAAAAACTTCAAAGGGGGGGTGTTATGTAAATTTCGGGAAAATTTCGAAATTTTTTTTTCTAATTTTTTGTTATATTCGTATTGTTTATGGTCCGTAGGTACGTGTATAAGCATTAGAAAAGGGCGCCGACGCTTATTAAGCTCGCAAACGGACTTTGAAATTTTGGATTTTTAGCGATTTGAAAAATTTCAAATCTGTAAAACTTTAAAACGGTTTTGCGTCGCTAATATGCGAGTTAGAGCGAAACCGACGCCCATTCGTTATCACCCCGGCACTACTCTATAGAAATCCACTATTAGATTTCTTGATTTCGAAAAATATTTTTTGGAAAAAAACGCAAAACTTCAAAGGGGGTGTTATGTAAACTTCGGGACAAATTCGAAATTTTTATTTCTAATTTTTTGTTATATTCGTATTGTTTATGGTCCGTAGGTACGTGTATAAGCATTAGAAAAGGGCGCCGACGCTTATTAAGCTCGCAAACGGACTTTGAAATTTTGGATTTTTAGCCATTTGAAAAATTTCAAATCTGTAAAACTTTAAAACGGTTTTGCGTCGCTAATATGCGAGTTAGAGCGAAACCGACGCCCATTCGTTATCACCCCGGCACTACTCTATAGAAATCCACTATTAGATTTATTGATTTCGAAAAAATATTTTTTGGAAAAAAACGCAAAAACTTCAAAGGGGGGGGGGGGTGTTATGTAAATTTCGGGAAAATTTCGAAATTTTTTTTTCTAATTTTTTGTTATATTCGTATTGTTTATGGTCCGTAGGTACGTGTATAAGCATTAGAAAAGGGCGCCGACGCTTATTAAGCTCGCAAACGGACTTTGAAATTTTGGATTTTTGGCCATTTGAAAAATTTCAAATCTGTAAAACTTTAAAACGGTTTTGCGTCGCTAATATGCGAGTTAGAGCGAAACCGACGCCCATTCGTTATCACCCCGGCACTACTCTATAGAAATCCACTATTAGATTTATTGATTTCGAAAAAATATTTTTTGGAAAAAAACGCAAAAACTTCAAAGGAGGGGGTGTTATGTAAATTTCGGGAAAATTTCGAAATTTTTTTTTCTAATTTTTTGTTATATTCGTATTGTTTATGGTCCGTAGGTACGTGTATAAGCATTAGAAAAGGGCGCCGACGCTTATTAAGCTCGCAAACGGACTTTGAAATTTTGGATTTTTAGCCATTTGAAAAATTTCAAATCTGTAAAACTTTAAAACGGTTTTGCGTCGCTAATATGCGAGTTAGAGCGAAACCGACGCCCATTCGTTATCACCCCGGCACTACTCTATAGAAATCCACTATTAGATTTATTGATTTCGAAAAAATATTTTTTGGAAAAAAACGCAAAAACTTCAAAGGGAAGGTGTTATGTAAATTTCGGGAAAATTTCGAAATTTTTTTTTCTAATTTTTTTTATATTCGTATTGTTTATGGTCCGTAGGTACGTGTATAAGCATTAGAAAAGGGCGCCGACGCTTATTAAGCTCGCAAACGGACTTTGAAATTTTGGATTTTTGGCCATTTGAAAAATTTCAAATCTGTAAAACTTTAAAACGGTTTTGCGTCGCTAATATGCGAGTTAGAGCGAAACCGACGCCCATTCGTTATCACCCCGGCACTACTCTATAGAAATCCACTATTAGATTTATTGATTTCGAAAAAATATTTTTTGGAAAAAAACGCAAAAACTTCAAAGGGGGGGGTGTTATGTAAATTTCGGGAAAAATTAGAAATTTTTTTTTCTAATTTTTTGTTATATTCGTATTGTTTATGGTCCGTAGGTACGTGTATAAGCATTAGAAAAGGGCGCCGACGCTTATTAAGCTCGCAAACGGACTTTGAAATTTTGGATTTTTAGCCAGTTGAAAAATTTCACATCTCTAAAACTTTAAAACGGTTTTGCGTCGCTAATATGCGAGTTAGAGCGAAACCGACGCCCATTCGTTATCACCCCGGCACTACTCTATAGAAATCCACTATTAGATTTATTGATTTCGAAAAAATATTTTTTGGAAAAAAACGCAAAAACTTCAAAGGGGGGGTGTTATGTAAATTTCGGGAAAATTTCGAAATTTTTTTTTCTAATTTTTTGTTATATTCGTATTGTTTATGGTCCGTAGGTACGTGTATAAGCATTAGAAAAGGGCGCCGACGCTTATTAAGCTCGCAAACGGACTTTGAAATTTTGGATTTTTAGCCAGTTGAAAAATTTCACATCTCTAAAACTTTAAAACGGTTTTGCGTCGCTAATATGCGAGTTAGAGCGAAACCGACGCCCATTCGTTATCACCCCGGCACTACTCTATAGAAATCCACTATTAGATTTATTGATTTCGAAAAGTTATTTTTTGGAAAAATCGCAAAAACTTCAAAGGGGGGTGTTATGTAAATTTTGGGAAAATTTCGAAATTTTTTTCTAATTTTTTGTTATATTCGTATTGTTTATGGTCCGTAGGTACGTGTATAAGCATTAGAAAAGGGCGCCGACGCTTATTAAGCTCGCAAACGGACTTTGAAATTTTGGATTTTTAGCCATTTGAAAAATTTCAAATCTGTAAAACTTTAAAACGGTTTTGCGTCGCTAATATGCGAGTTAGAGCGAAACCGACGCCCATTCGTTATCACCCCGGCACTACTCTATAGAAATCCACTATTAGATTTATTGATTTCGAAAAAATATTTTTTGGAAAAAAACGCAAAAACTTCAATGGGGAAGGGGGGTGTTATGTAAATTTCGGGAAAATTTCGAAATTTTTTTTTCTAATTTTTTGTTATATTCGTATTGTTTATGGTCCGTAGGTACGTGTATAAGCATTAGAAAAGGGCGCCGACGCTTATTAAGCTCGCAAACGGACTTTGAAATTTTGGATTTTTGGCATTTGAAAAATTTCAAATCTGTAAAACTTTAAAACGGTTTTGCGTCGCTAATATGCGAGTTAGAGCGAAACCGACGCCCATTCGTTATCACCCCGGCACTACTCTATAGAAATCCACTATTAGATTTATTGATTTCGAAAAAATATTTTTTGGAAAAAAACGCAAAAACTTCAAAGGGGGGGGGGTTATGTAAATTTAGGGAAAATTTAGAAAGTTTAGTTTCTAATGTTTGGTTATATTCGTATTGTTTATGGTCCGTAGGTACGTGTATAAGCATTAGAAAAGGGCGCCGACGCTTATTAAGCTCGCAAACGGACTTTGAAATTTTGGATTTTTGGCCATTTGAAAAATTTCAAATCTGTAAAACTTTAAAACGGTTTTGCGTCGCTAATATGCGAGTTAGAGCGAAACCGACGCCCATTCGTTATCACCCCGGCACTACTCTATAGAAATCCACTATTAGATTTATTGATTTCGAAAAAATATTTTTGGAAAAAAACGCAAAAACTTCAAAGGGGGGGTGTTATGTAAATTTCGGGAAAATTTCGAAATTTTTTTTTCTAATTTTTTGTTATATTCGTATTGTTTATGGTCCGTAGGTACGTGTATAAGCATTAGAAAAGGGCGCCGACGCTTATTAAGCTCGCAAACGGACTTTGAAATTTTGGATTTTTAGCCATTTGAAAAATTTCAAATCTGTAAAACTTTAAAACGGTTTTGCGTCGCTAATATGCGAGTTAGAGCGAAACCGACGCCCATTCGTTATCACCCCGGCACTACTCTATAGAAATCCACTATTAGATTTATTGATTTCGAAAAAATATTTTGGAAAAAAACGCAAAAACTTCAAAGGGGGTGTTATGTAAATTTCGGGAAAATTTCGAAATTTTTTTCTAATTTTTGTTATATTCGTATTGTTTATGGTCCGTAGGTACGTGTATAAGCATTAGAAAAGGGCGCCGACGCTTATTAAGCTCGCAAACGGACTTTGAAATTTTGGATTTTTAGCCATTTGAAAAATTTCAAATCTGTAAAACTTTAAAACGGTTTTGCGTCGCTAATATGCGAGTTAGAGCGAAACCGACGCCCATTCGTTATCACCCCGGCACTACTCTATAGAAAACCACTATTAGATTTATTGATTTCGAAAAATATTTTTTAAAAAAACGCAAAAACTTCAAAGGGGATGGGGTGTTATGTAAATTTCGGGAAAATTTCGAAATTTTTTTTTCTAATTTTTTGTTATATTCGTATTGTTTATGGTCCGTAGGTACGTGTATAAGCATTAGAAAAGGGCGCCGACGCTTATTAAGCTCGCAAACGGACTTTGAAATTTTGGATTTTTAGCCATTTGAAAAATTTCACATCTCTAAAACTTTAAAACGGTTTTGCGTCGCTAATATGCGAGTTAGAGCGAAACCGACGCCCATTCGTTATCACCCCGGCACTACTCTATAGAAAACCACTATTAGATTTATTGATTTCGAAAAAATATTTTTAAAAAAAAACGCAAAAACTTCAAAGGGGGGGGTGTTATGTAAATTTCGGGAAAATTTCGAAATTTTTTTTTCTAATTTTTTGTTATATTCGTATTGTTTATGGTCCGTAGGTACGTGTATAAGCATTAGAAAAGGGCGCCGACGCTTATTAAGCTCGCAAACGGACTTTGAAATTTTGGATTTTTAGCCAGTTGAAAAATTTCACATCTCTAAAACTTTAAAACGGTTTTGCGTCGCTAATATGCGAGTTAGAGCGAAACCGACGCCCATTCGTTATCACCCCGGCACTACTCTATAGAAAACCACTATTAGATTTATTGATTTCGAAAAAATATTTTTTGGAAAAAAACGCAAAAACTTCAAAGGGGTGGGGTGTTATGTAAATTTCGGGAAAATTTCGAAATTTTTTTTCTAATTTTTTGTTATATTCGTATTGTTTATGGTCCGTAGGTACGTGTATAAGCATTAGAAAAGGGCGCCGACGCTTATTAAGCTCGCAAACGGACTTTGAAATTTTGGATTTTTAGCCATTTGAAAAATTTCACATCTGTAAAACTTTAAAACGGTTTTGCGTCGCTAATATGCGAGTTAGAGCGAAACCGACGCCCATTCGTTATCACCCCGGCACTACTCTATAGAAATCCACTATTAGATTTATTGATTTTGAAAAAATATTTTTGAAAAAAACGCAAAAACTTCAAAGGGGGTGTTATGTAAATTTCGGGAAAATTTCGAAATTTTTTTTTCTAATTTTTTGTTATATTCGTATTGTTTATGGTCCGTAGGTACGTGTATAAGCATTAGAAAAGGGCGCCGACGCTTATTAAGCTCGCAAACGGACTTTGAAATTTTGGATTTTTAGCCATTTGAAAAATTTCACATCTCTAAAACTTTAAAACGGTTTTGCGTCGCTAATATGCGAGTTAGAGCGAAACCGACGCCCATTCGTTATCACCCCGGCACTACTCTATAGAAATCCACTATTAGATTTATTGATTTCGAAAAAATATTTTTTAAAAAAAACGCAAAAACTTCAAAGGGGGGGGTGTTATGTAAATTTCGGGAAAATTTCGAAATTTTTTTTTCTAATTTTTTGTTATATTCGTATTGTTTATGGTCCGTAGGTACGTGTATAAGCATTAGAAAAGGGCGCCGACGCTTATTAAGCTCGCAAACGGACTTTGAAATTTTGGATTTTTAGCCATTTGAAAAATTTCACATCTCTAAAACTTTAAAACGGTTTTGCGTCGCTAATATGCGAGTTAGAGCGAAACCGACGCCCATTCGTTATCACCCCGGCACTACTCTATAGAAATCCACTATTAGATTTATTGATTTCGAAAAAATATTTTTTGGAAAAAAACGCAAAACTTCAAAGGGGGGGGTGTTATGTAAATTTCGGGAAAATTTCGAAATTTTTTTTTCTAATTTTTGTTATATTCGTATTGTTTATGGTCCGTAGGTACGTGTATAAGCATTAGAAAAGGGCGCCGACGCTTATTAAGCTCGCAAACGGACTTTGAAATTTTGGATTTTTAGCCATTTGAAAAATTTCAAATCTGTAAAACTTTAAAACGGTTTTGCGTCGCTAATATGCGAGTTAGAGCGAAACCGACGCCCATTCGTTATCACCCCGGCACTACTCTATAGAAATCCACTATTAGATTTATTGATTTCGAAAAAATATTTTTTGGAAAAAAACGCAAAAACTTCAAAGGGGGGGGTGTTATGTAAATTTCGGGAAAATTTCGAAATTTTTTTTTCTAATTTTTTGTTATATTCGTATTGTTTATGGTCCGTAGGTACGTGTATAAGCATTAGAAAAGGGCGCCGACGCTTATTAAGCTCGCAAACGGACTTTGAAATTTTGGATTTTTGTCCATTTGAAAAATTTCAAATCTGTAAAACTTTAAAACGGTTTTGCGTCGCTAATATGCGAGTTAGAGCGAAACCGACGCCCATTCGTTATCACCCCGGCACTACTCTATAGAAATCCACTATTAGATTTATTGATTTCGAAAAAATATTTTTGGAAAAAAACGCAAAAACTTCAAAGGGGGTGTTATGTAAATTTCGGGAAAATTTCGAAATTTTTTTCTAATTTTTGTTATATTCGTATTGTTTATGGTCCGTAGGTACGTGTATAAGCATTAGAAAAGGGCGCCGACGCTTATTAAGCTCGCAAACGGACTTTGAAATTTTGGATTTTTAGCCATTTGAAAAATTTCAAATCTGTAAAACTTTAAAACGGTTTTGCGTCGCTAATATGCGAGTTAGAGCGAAACCGACGCCCATTCGTTATCACCCCGGCACTACTCTATAGAAAACCACTATTAGATTGATTGATTTCGAAAAAAATATTTTTAAAAAAAAAACGCAAAAACTTCAACGGGGGGGGTGTTATGTAAATTTCGGGAAAATTTCGATTTTTTTTTTTCTATTTTTTTGTTATATTCGTATTGTTTATGGTCCGTAGGTACGTGTATAAGCATTAGAAAAGGGCGCCGACGCTTATTAAGCTCGCAAACGGACTTTGAAATTTTGAATTTTTAGCCATTTGAAAAATTTCACATCTCTAAAACTTTAAAACGGTTTTGCGTCGCTAATATGCGAGTTAGAGCGAAACCGACGCCCATTCGTTATCACCCCGGCACTACTCTATAGAAATCCACTATTAGATTTATTGATTTCGAAAAAATATTTTTTGGAAAAAACGCAAAAACTTCAAATGTGGGGGGGCTGTTATGTAAATTTCGGGAAAATTTCGAAATTTTTTTTTCTAATTTTTTGTTATATTCGTATTGTTTATGGTCCGTAGGTACGTGTATAAGCATTAGAAAAGGGCGCCGACGCTTATTAAGCTCGCAAACGGACTTTGAAATTTTGGATTTTTAGCCATTTGAAAAATTTCAAATCTGTAAAACTTTAAAACGGTTTTGCGTCGCTAATATGCGAGTTAGAGCGAAACCGACGCCCATTCGTTATCACCCCGGCACTACTCTATAGAAATCCACTATTAGATTTATTGATTTCGAAAAAATATTTTTTGGAAAAAAACGCAAAAACTTCAAAGGGGGGGGGTGTTATGTAAATTTCGGGAAAATTTCGAAATTTTTTTTCTAATTTTTGTTATATTCGTATTGTTTATGGTCCGTAGGTACGTGTATAAGCATTAGAAAAGGGCGCCGACGCTTATTAAGCTCGCAAACGGACTTTGAAATTTTGGATTTTTAGCCATTTGAAAAATTTCAAATCTGTAAAACTTTAAAACGGTTTTGCGTCGCTAATATGCGAGTTAGAGCGAAACCGACGCCCATTCGTTATCACCCCGGCACTACTCTATAGAAATCCACTATTAGATTTATTGATTTCGAGAAAATATTTTTGGAAAAAAACGCAAAACTTCAAAGGGGGTGTTATGTAAATTTTGGGAAAATTTCGAAATTTTTTTCTAATTTTTGTTATATTCGTATTGTTTATGGTCCGTAGGTACGTGTATAAGCATTAGAAAAGGGCGCCGACGCTTATTAAGCTCGCAAACGGACTTTGAAATTTTGGATTTTTAGCCATTTGAAAAATTTCAAATCTGTAAAACTTTAAAACGGTTTTGCGTCGCTAATATGCGAGTTAGAGCGAAACCGACGCCCATTCGTTATCACCCCGGCACTACTCTATAGAAATCCACTATTAGATTTATTGATTTCGAAAAAATATTTTTGGAAAAAAACGCAAAAACTTCAAAGGGGGTGTTATGTAAATTTCGGGAAAATTTCGAAATTTTTTTCTAATTTTTGTTATATTCGTATTGTTTATGGTCCGTAGGTACGTGTATAAGCATTAGAAAAGGGCGCCGACGCTTATTAAGCTCGCAAACGGACTTTGAAATTTTGGATTTTTAGCCATTTGAAAAATTTCAAATCTGTAAAACTTTAAAACGGTTTTGCGTCGCTAATATGCGAGTTAGAGCGAAACCGACGCCCATTCGTTATCACCCCGGCACTACTCTATAGAAATCCACTATTAGATTTATTGATTTCGAAAAAATATTTTTGGAAAAAAACGCAAAAACTTCAAAGGGGGGAGTTATGTAAATTTCGGGAAAATTTCGAAATTTTTTTCTAATTTTTGTTATATTCGTATTGTTTATGGTCCGTAGGTACGTGTATAAGCATTAGAAAAGGGCGCCGACGCTTATTAAGCTCGCAAACGGACTTTGAAATTTTGGATTTTTAGCCATTTGAAAAATTTCAAATCTGTAAAACTTTAAAACGGTTTTGCGTCGCTAATATGCGAGTTAGAGCGAAACCGACGCCCATTCGTTATCACCCCGGCACTACTCTATAGAAATCCACTATTAGATTTATTGATTTCGAAAAAATATTTTTGGAAAAAAACGCAAAAAACTTCAAAGGGGGTGTTATGTAAATTTCGGGAAAATTTCGAAATTTTTTTTTCTAATTTTTTGTTATATTCGTATTGTTTATGGTCCGTAGGTACGTGTATAAGCATTAGAAAAGGGCGCCGACGCTTATTAAGCTCGCAAACGGACTTTGAAATTTTGGATTTTTGGCCATTTGAAAAATTTCAAATCTGTAAAACTTTAAAACGGTTTTGCGTCGCTAATATGCGAGTTAGAGCGAAACCGACGCCCATTCGTTATCACCCCGGCACTACTCTATAGAAAACCACTATTAGATTTATTGATTTCGACAAAATATTTTGGAAAAAAACGCAAAAACTTCAAAGGGGGGTGTTATGTAAATTTCGGGAAAATTTCGAAATTTTTTTCTAATTTTTTGTTATATTCGTATTGTTTATGGTCCGTAGGTACGTGTATAAGCATTAGAAAAGGGCGCCGACGCTTATTAAGCTCGCAAACGGACTTTGAAATTTTGGATTTTTAGCCATTTGAAAAATTTCACATCTGTAAAACTTTAAAACGGTTTTGCGTCGCTAATATGCGAGTTAGAGCGAAACCGACGCCCATTCGTTATCACCCCGGCACTACTCTATAGAAACCCACTATTAGATTTATTGATTTCGAAAAAATATTTTTGGAAAAAAACGCAAAAACTTCAAAGGGGGTGTTATGTAAATTTCGGGAAAATTTCGAAATTTTTTTTCTAATTTTTTGTTATATTCGTATTGTTTATGGTCCGTAGGTACGTGTATAAGCATTAGAAAAGGGCGCCGACGCTTATTAAGCTCGCAAACGGACTTTGAAATTTTGGATTTTTAGCCATTTGAAAAATTTCAAATCTGTAAAACTTTAAAACGGTTTTGCGTCGCTAATATGCGAGTTAGAGCGAAACCGACGCCCATTCGTTATCACCCCGGCACTACTCTATAGAAATCCACTATTAGATTTATTGATTTCGAAAAAAATATTTTTAAAAAAAAAAAGCAAAAAATTCAAAGGGGGGGGGTGTTATTTAAATTTAGGGAAAATTTCGAAATTTTTTTCTAATTTTTGTTATATTCATATTGTTTATGGTCCGTAGGTACGTGTATAAGCATTAGAAAAGGGCGCCGACGCTTATTAAGCTCGCAAACGGACTTTGAAATTTTGGATTTTTAGCCAGTTGAAAAATTTCACATCTGTAAAACTTTAAAACGGTTTTGCGTCGCTAATATGCGAGTTAGAGCGAAACCGACGCCCATTCGTTATCACCCCGGCACTACTCTATAGAAATCCACTATTAGATTTATTGATTTCGAAAAAATATTTTTGGAAAAAAACGCAAAAACTTCAAAGGGGGTGTTATGTAAATTTCGGGAAAATTTCGAAATTTTTTTTCTAATTTTTTGTTATATTCGTATTGTTTATGGTCCGTAGGTACGTGTATAAGCATTAGAAAAGGGCGCCGACGCTTATTAAGCTCGCAAACGGACTTTGAAATTTTGGATTTTTAGCCATTTGAAAAATTTCAAATCTGTAAAACTTTAAAACGGTTTTGCGTCGCTAATATGCGAGTTAGAGCGAAACCGACGCCCATTCGTTATCACCCCGGCACTACTCTATAGAAATCCACTATTAGATTTATTGATTTCGAAAAAAATATTTTTGGAAAAAACGCAAAAACTTCAAAGGGGGGTGTTATGTAACTTTCGGGAAAATTTAGAATGTTTTTTTTCTCATTTTGTGTTAGATTCGTTGTGTTTATGGTCCGTAGGTACGTGTATAAGCATTAGAAAAGGGCGCCGACGCTTATTAAGCTCGCAAACGGACTTTGAAATTTTGGATTTTTAGCCATTTGAAAAATTTCAAATCTGTAAAACTTTAAAACGGTTTTGCGTCGCTAATATGCGAGTTAGAGCGAAACCGACGCCCATTCGTTATCACCCCGGCACTACTCTATAGAAATCCACTATTAGATTTATTGATTTCGAAAAAATATTTTTTAAAAAAAACGCAAAAACTTCAAAGGGGGGGGGTGTTATGTAAATTTCGGGAAAATTTCGAAATTTTTTTTTCTAATTTTTTGTTATATTCGTATTGTTTATGGTCCGTAGGTACGTGTATAAGCATTAGAAAAGGGCGCCGACGCTTATTAAGCTCGCAAACGGACTTTGAAATTTTGGATTTTTAGCCAGTTGAAAAATTTCACATCTGTAAAACTTTAAAACGGTTTTGCGTCGCTAATATGCGAGTTAGAGCGAAACCGACGCCCATTCGTTATCACCCCGGCACTACTCTATAGAAATCCACTATTAGATTTATTGATTTCGAAAAAATATTTTTTGGAAAAAAACGCAAAAACTTCAAAGGGGGGGTGTTATGTAAATTTCGGGAAAATTTCGAATTTTTTTTTCTAATTTTTTGTTATATTCGTATTGTTTATGGTCCGTAGGTACGTGTATAAGCATTAGAAAAGGGCGCCGACGCTTATTAAGCTCGCAAACGGACTTTGAAATTTTGGATTTTTAGCCATTTGAAAAATTTCACATCTCTAAAACTTTAAAACGGTTTTGCGTCGCTAATATGCGAGTTAGAGCGAAACCGACGCCCATTCGTTATCACCCCGGCACTACTCTATAGAAATCCACTATTAGATTTATTGATTTCGAAAAAATATTTTTTGGAAAAAAACGCAAAAACTTCAAAGGGGGGGGGGTGTTATGTAAATTTCGGGAAAAATTAGCGAAATTTTTTTTCTAATTTTTTGTTATATTCGTATTGTTTATGGTCCGTAGGTACGTGTATAAGCATTAGAAAAGGGCGCCGACGCTTATTAAGCTCGCAAACGGACTTTGAAATTTTGGATTTTTAGCCAGTTGAAAAATTTCACATCTGTAAAACTTTAAAACGGTTTTGCGTCGCTAATATGCGAGTTAGAGCGAAACCGACGCCCATTCGTTATCACCCCGGCACTACTCTATAGAAATCCACTATTAGATTTATTGATTTCGAAAAAATATTTTTTGGAAAAAACGCGCAAAAACTTCAAAGGGGGGTGTTATGTAAATTTCGGGAAAATTTCGAATTTTTTTCTAATTTTTGTTATATTCGTATTGTTTATGGTCCGTAGGTACGTGTATAAGCATTAGAAAAGGGCGCCGACGCTTATTAAGCTCGCAAACGGACTTTGAAATTTTGGATTTTTAGCCATTTGAAAAATTTCACATCTCTAAAACTTTAAAACGGTTTTGCGTCGCTAATATGCGAGTTAGAGCGAAACCGACGCCCATTCGTTATCACCCCGGCACTACTCTATAGAAAACCACTATTAGATTTATTGATTTCGAAAAAAATATTTTTAAAAAAAAAACGCAAAAACTTCAAAGGGGGGGGTGTTATGTAAATTTCGGGAAAATTTCGAAATTTTTTTTTCTAATTTTTTGTTATATTCGTATTGTTTATGGTCCGTAGGTACGTGTATAAGCATTAGAAAAGGGCGCCGACGCTTATTAAGCTCGCAAACGGACTTTGAAATTTTGGATTTTTAGCCAGTTGAAAAATTTCACATCTCTAAAACTTTAAAACGGTTTTGCGTCGCTAATATGCGAGTTAGAGCGAAACCGACGCCCATTCGTTATCACCCCGGCACTACTCTATAGAAATCCACTATTAGATTTATTGATTTCGAAAAAATATTTTTTGGAAAAAAACGCAAAAACTTCAAAGGGGGGGTGTTATGTAAATTTCGGGAAAATTTCGAAATTTTTTTCTAATTTTTGTTATATTCGTATTGTTTATGGTCCGTAGGTACGTGTATAAGCATTAGAAAAGGGCGCCGACGCTTATTAAGCTCGCAAACGGACTTTGAAATTTTGGATTTTTAGCCATTTGAAAAATTTCACATCTCTAAAACTTTAAAACGGTTTTGCGTCGCTAATATGCGAGTTAGAGCGAAACCGACGCCCATTCGTTATCACACCGGCACTACTCTATAGAAATCCACTATTAGATTTATTGATTTCGAAAAAATATTTTTTGGAAAAAAACGCAAAAACTTCAAAGGGGGGGTGTTATGTAAATTTCGGGAAAATTTCGAAATTTTTTTTTATTTTTATATATATATATATATATATATAGTTGTCATTTACACTAAATGCTACTATTAATGTGTAAAGTTTAACAAAAATGAAATTATTCAAAAATTATCTGATTTAATAAATATTTAATGTTTTCTCACAAATGTAATTTTATACGATTACTTCACAGTAATTTTTTTACAAATGCATGTTCAAATGTTTTATAGACTGTGGTCAAATCATAATCTTCTTAATAATTTACAAACATTCACAATGTGACATATAACAAGATTTCAAATATAAAAATTTACCAAATTTCTTAAAGTTATAATTTGTATGTTTCATACTAACAAATTCTTTTGTTAACTGACATCTTAACAGAAAGTTTCTTACGAACACAATCATATATTTTCAATAATTATTTTTCTTTATTTAAAGCTTGTATAAATTCTTCTAATTTCTCCTGTATCTGTCGAACACGTTCTGAAAAAGAGTGACATTTAAATTTTTACTTACACAACTAGTTTACTAATCTAAAAGTTGATATTACATACACTTATGTTCAATGAATTAATTTTTTAGTATAAAACATATAAAATTATATTTAAACAACTATTAATTATAATACTTAATTTCCACAAAAAAACTAATGTATTATCTACTATATATCATTTATTTCATTATGTAAAATACTTACTTAATTCTTCTGCTAAAACAACTCGACGACCTGTCAATAACTTTAATTTCTTTTCAGAATCTTGACTATAATCTTCTAATACATCTTTTATTTCTTTATCTAACCTCCGAGCTTAAACAAGTACACAGTTATTATAAAAGGAATATTTTAAGTCACTAAAAGTATAACTACATTTAAAAAGGATTTATATATTTAATTTTTTTTTTTTTTAAAAAAAAAAGAAATTTTACCTTCTCTGTTCATAACCTGTTGTCGAAGTGCATTTGAAGTTACTTTTAACATTTGTTGTATTCTCCAAAACAACACAATATCACTACATTCAACCTAATAACATATTTTTTTATTAAGAAAATTCAAAACAAATTTTAACACAAAGTAAGACATATTAAAATTTTATTCAAGTAATATATATGTATATGTATATGTATATGTATATATATATATATATATATATATATATATATATATATATATATTACTTAACAAATGATAAATGTTTAAAAAAAATTAAATACTAATACATGTTAATCTATCCTTACGAAATTAAGTACATAAAAATAGCAGGATAAAATAATGAATCAGAAATAAGTATATAAAACAAACTGTGTACCTCTGATGATTCAACACCCTGCTGATGATATAAATAAAACCCTTTACGGCAATCGTAGGATCGGGCTAAAGCCTGTTGCAAAAAATGACGCCTATAAACAGGATGCCAAGTATCACGAATGTATTCTGAATCGATCTCAATTCCATTTCTTTGTAAATTTTTGCGAATTGTAGTAAGTTCATCATAACTTAAAGCTGGTGGATGTTTCTGTGAATAATTATATTCAAAACATTTTTGTAATAGATCAAAATTATGTATAACATTTTACAAATACATTTATTAATATAAAAAAATCAAATTAAAACTTTAGGAATAATAAAAACAAGTACATAAATTTTATTTTAACATAAAGACTTACTATTTTAAATAAATTACTTATACTTGGCCGATTTTTATAACAAAGCTATTTAGGAAACTGTAATAATAATTATACTTAAAACAGTATTTAACTAATTTAAAATCTAATGTATCAAATGTAATTTCAATGTATCAAAAATGATCTAAAGTATTTAAAATATAAATTTGATTGAAAAAATTATTACATAAATAAATATTTTCTGTACAATTTGTCATTTTGAGATTATAGATGCTTCAATGCACATACTTTTCAAATAGATTAACTTAAAATTATATTCAACTCACATAATCAGAATAAAGAATTTTATCCAATTCTGATTTCACAGCATTTCTTTTTGTTTGATCTTCTGTTTGATACTGCCAATGAGTCCAACGATATACAAGTCCAGGTCCCAACATTTCTCGTAATGTTTCTTCAGTTTGCTGTAATTTATCTCTGACCGAAGTTTCAAGAAATTTAACAGCTAAGTCCCAATCACGTTTATCATTAACATTACGATCCTCGAGTGTATTTAACTGTATAACTCGAAGCATTTCCGATGCTTTATCTTCCCATTTATGTCTTCGCATTGCTTCGTCGACGACTGCTTCTTTTAAATTATCGAATATAGCATCGTGATCATTTGAATTTTTTGCACATTTCATAAATGTTTGAAATTCATTTTGTAAAGTTTCCCATCCAGCTTCTACAGATCGGTAAGGTAATGCTTGTTCGGCCCATGAACGTAACTTTATATCAACAGTTGTATTGAAAGTGCCAACGCTACCGGTCTGTGCGGCTGGTAAATAAATATTTTCAAAAACATGCATAGAAACTTTATCCCAAATTTTATCCAGCAGTAACTCTTCCCAACGTTTTGGTGAAACTTGTGAGAGATTCACAATTTCATCTAAAATTTCACTCCTAGCTCGTTCAAATAATTCATCACGGTCAAGCTCTCTTAGTCTGAAAATATTAATTTTTATATAAATGAAATACAGCAAACATCACTATAAATATTATTTGTTTACATATAGTATATATTATTTTGAAATAATGTAAAAAAAATTATTCAAATCAATTCAAAACTTCTCAATTATAAACATCAATTTAAAAGCCATTTATTTAAATAGTTGTAAAATAATATTAAAACATAAATGATATATTCTATAAATTTTAAAAAGTGATATTTTAAAATTATAAAAATTTAGTTAAAAAATATAACTTTTATAATGAAATACTTTTTAACTATTTATTATTTAATTGCATTAATAACTGCACATTTTATACATTATAGAAAAATGTAATATCTAGGAATGATGGTATCATTATGAAAATATACATCAAACTTTAAAATAATCTAACTTATTAAAAATGTTATAAAACATTTTTTGTGGAATAATTATATATTAATTTGTGTGGATATAGATGTATATGAAAATCTACAGAGATGCACAATATTTGAAAGATCAAAATTTTTAATGATAAAATTTATTAACAAACGATACCTTGGAAAATTATTTTTCCATTCTGTTTCAAGATTAAATCTAGTTGCTTTAAAAGCATCTGCTTGTTGTTCAACTGTTTCTCTGACCATTTTCCAAAAACATTCTGACACTGCTAAACTCAAATTTCTTGTAGTCACTTGGGCTGACATAATAAGACCATCCCTATAAAAACAAATTTTTACTATATTATAAAAAATATTTTTTATAGAAAAAGTTACAAATAAGAATGAATGGAGAATACTTCATAAGATCTAAACACAAAATTTCATTTTAATGAATCTATACATATATACATACACACACACACACACACACACACACACAAACATATATATATATATATAATATAAATGCACTATGAATGTTTTACAGCTATCATTCCACAGAAATATTTAGAAAATCATGATTGTATGTGGTACAAAACAATTTTTTTAACAATTACATACTCATGATATAAATGTATATCAAACAAAAATTATATGATTATTTTTTAATTTTAAAACTAAATATCAAATTATGAGAAATAAATATATTGCAGAGTTATTAAATAAATTAATATATTGTAAACACTTAATATGTAAGATATAAAAATATAAAGAGCTTACACTTCAAAAATAAATTTCTTAATTGTAAATATAAAAAGTTCATTAAATACAAATGATTTTTAAATCAATATAAACATTAATACAAAAATGTTTTTTTTAAAAATTAAAGTATTACCAATTTATGACACTAAATACTTCAATATAAAAATAAAAAATCACAAGTAAAACATTAATGAAAAATATATTTCAAAGAAAAAGATTTTTTTAAATAATTGTTTAATTTTCCAAAAAAAATTTTTGGGCATAAATCACAAAATTTTCAATGCAAAATAAATATAAAAACATATTTTTATAAATACAACTTACTCAACTCTGCATTCATTATTCATTTCACAATCATTAAATCTGCAATACAGAGGACAAATGCAGGTTAATGGAAAAATTATGCAAGAATGAAAAAGATAAATAGGTAAAAGGATAAAAAGAAAAATAACCTTATTTAACTTTTTCACTGCAACAATAGTATATAAATATAACAATAAAACTCTGGTAAAAACAAATCCACTAAATTAAAAAATCATTATCAAAATGTGAATTCTGAAGTTTTAAATAAAAGCCTTTTAGAACAAAACAAAAAAAAAATGTTTACTATATTGTAGAAAATATACTTTAATTACAGCATGTAACAGTGAAAAAGTTAATTTAGTGCTTCACACCGATTAGACAATTTTCTTACTTAAATAATTTAGAATTCTTAAAAAATTGCTCTTCATAATCTTTTATAGTCTGAATGGTATCATCCTTTCGTCCTCTACCCGTGACAACAGCAAAATAGCCTAGAGCTTTCATAGGAAACAATTTTCCTGATAAAATTTTACGTATCTAGAACAAAAATATTTCTTTTATAATATTTACAAAACTTACATGTTTTTGTTATTTTATTTTTATAAAAATATCTATTTTTTTTATAAAAACAAAGTAAATTTAATTTATATTTTCTTATTTGTATACAATACTGTAATAGAGAATCATTTATTATTCTTTTTAAATAATTATTAATCATATAAAAATAAAAATATATAAACACCCTATTGGGATCAGTTAAATTTTCTTCTGCCATATCAACTTTTGTTAAGACAAATATAGTTCTTTTTCCAGCTGGATCACATTGTGCAACTAAGTCAGTAACATTACTACGTTCAGCATCTACTGCACCATCCTAAAAAAAATAATACTAGTTTAATAAAAATTATAATGTGTTTTTATATAATAAACAATAATTACGAACAAATACAATTAATAAAAAATACACATTAAATTCCTTCATAATTTTTTAAATTTAATTTTAATGAAGTAGTATACTTTTATTCAACATTTTTATGTATCTACATCACTGAATTAAATATAAAATGTTATATTTGAAACATAAATAACCATTATAAAACACATAAATAACCACCATTATAAAACATTTCATAAAAACAACATTTCATAAGATTTTTCTTAATAGTAATTTATTTTCAAACAGGTGTTTACTTCACCCAAAATTAACTATCACTTCAATACCATAAAATATTGAAAAAGTGTCCAATAATTACTTACTGTTCATTTTCTTTGTTTATAAACTGATGCACGTTTCTATGACAAAGTCAGAAGTACACATCTCACATTTCTATTTAGAATCTGGTTTTTATAATGTAGCACTCTTATGATGATGGCATTGCAACTGAAATGTGCATTAGCTTGTAAACAAAAAAAAAATAAACGATAAATAATTATAAAACACTTTTTCAATATCTTGTGGTGTTGAGGTGATAGTACATTTCAGTAAAAATTTAATTTGTCCAATACGAATTTTATATATATATATATATATATATATATATATATATATATATATATATATTTACAAAACTTCACAAGGAATATTTAAAAAATATATTTTTTGAAGACTTTATTTATGCAATTACATGAAAAATAATATACCTGTATACATAATATAATTGCATTTGGATTATTCATATATGCTTGAGTCATTTGCTTAATATTTTCTCTTGTATCTGATGCCATATCAGCAGTCACTGTCTATAATATAGAAATCTATTATTTTACAAAAAGTAAAATTAAATTTTACAAAATACATACAGAAATAATTCCAGGTAAATCCACTAAGACCATTCGTTGTAAACCAGGTCCTGTAATATATAGGATTTAATAATTTTATAAAGTTAATAACTTTTTAAATACAAAATCTCATAAAAAATATTTTACTTATAGAAAAAATCTACATTGAAAGGCATTTAAAAAAATAATAAAATGGTATTCAATCCAAAACAATAAGTCAGAAGATAAATATATAATTATTTTTTTTATAATCATTTATATATAAGGTGTCTCATCAAAAACGCACACTTATCATCGCTCAAAAAAACATCACCACTCACTCAAAAAAGATGAGTTTTATTTAAAAATTAAGTTATGCACTCTTAATGGGATAACACCCTATATATGCATATAACGAATAATGCAAACATTTCGTCTATTTTTTTTTTATAAAAACAACTAGCTTATTTACAAACAAAATGGTACATTAAATTTTTTAAATAATTTTCTATAATTTTTCCCCAATGTTCTGGTAACATTCATTTACCTCTATCATAGGCACCTTTAATTATAAATTAAGTAATTGTAATGTTATCTATTTCAAATAGAATATGACTTAAACAATAAATAATAACAACATAAGATAACAAACATTTAATTAAAAAAAAATTTTTAGCATCTCAAATAAAATATCAACTATAAAGTTAGATATAATATTATAATTTAAATTTTATCTAATAATTTTATTTAATTAAAGAATTAAAAGCAATTAATATATTTTTTTCAATGAATATGATAAAATGAATACTTCTAAAAATATTCAAAATATAATAAAACCATTACCTTTAACAGTCATAGATATTACTTCATTTGATACAGTTTTTCCCCCGCGAACAGAATTTCGCATACGTAATTCCACCTCTCTTCGTAGTTCAGCAAGATCCGACTCTTTACTTAAATCAAACTCTCGAGTTGAATCACGAAACTGAGCAATATGATAAGGTCCTTCAGAAAGAGTAACTTTTACAGGAGCACTAAAAAAATTAAATATAACAAAAATATAAAAAAAGATATTGTATATTCATAAAAGTATATACAGTAAAAAAATATTATAATAAATATTTTGGAAATTGGGACATAAAATTCCATTGAACATATATGCTTTATAAGCTTTAATACATACAAACAAAATCAAAACATTTCTACCTAGAGCACAATCAAGTATCAATTTTGTCAAAAAATATTTAAATTTAGACAAAATTATTATCTAATTACATGTAAAGTATAAATTGGATAAATATAATTTGTCAAATAAATAAATAACATGTATTTTAAAATATATTTAAGTACAACTAAACAATTTTGATAATTCTTAAAAATTTTGTATATTAACTTACCGTGTCATCATTTCACCAGCGCCTCTTGGAAAAATTCGAGCTTGGGCAATCATTTCTAGAACAGATGTTTTACCAGAACTCTGATCACCTACTACAACAACTCGTGGTAAATGATCAGCTGTGCTATAACCACTATCATATTCAGCCAACTCATCCAAAACTTCAGAATACATATCAATTAATGATTTCTGAAATTGATTTTATATATATATAAATGTATCTGTATCATTATTCAACATATTTTTAAATTTAATTGTAATGCCATTACATATACAAACTTGTATGTATGAATAATAATATTTACTTTTATTTTTTTAAGCGGTTGTTTTCGTCCACCCTTTAAAAGCAAATTTTGTTTCCGTAATTCTTTATTCTCTTTTTCAAGACGTTCCAATTCTTTCTGATATTTTATTTGCAACTGAATAATTTCATCTTGCAATTTATCTAAACGTTCTTGATTTAAATCTAAAATATTTAAGTAAACTCTTGTATAATTACATGTGTTTTCTAATTGTTCAATTTAAATTATCTCTACATAAAAAATGTTTGTACTAATTTGAACTTTTATTATAATTTATTTTTAATTAATAATAAATAACACCTAATGTTTTCTTTGCAAATAAATGAAAAAATGCACTTTTTACACTAAATTACTGTTGAAAAAATAATAAAAAAAGAATGACTTATTAAAATATTTAAATTGCAAATATCATTTAGAAATATACCTTGATTTTTTAAATTGTCTGGTACTGGACGTGCATAAACAATATTGTTTTTCATTAATTCTTGCTTAGTTTCTGCAACAAATAATGCATATATATGTAAACATAAAAAATAGTTAATAAATAAATACATATATTTTACTGACTCAAAATTTTAATTAATCTATTTTCTCTTAATTTCCCATTATTGAAAAACAAAAACTTACACATTCACTATACAACATTAAAATAAATTAATTAATTAGTAACTATACTCAAAGCATCGTGCTCATTTGTTTAGATTAAATATTGATTTTACATTAATAATAACACAAAAAAATAATCTTATATGAAAAAAATACACAATTCAGTTAATAATAGTGTAAAATAATCTATAAAATACAACTACAAATAATAAAATAATAGGTTTTAAGATTTTATTGACATAAAAACTAAAATAAAGTTAGATATCAAGATAAATAATATATAAAAAATGTAATAAAAATACATTTAAATAGTTACTAACCACTTTTCATATAATAAAATAGAAATTCTAAACATAAAATGAAAACAAATTCATATTGAAAATAGTAAGATTTCTTAAAAACCATGCTGTGAAACAAACAATATTTTAATGTCTATTTCATAATTACATAAACAATAATAATTTCAAAATATTCATCTTATAAACAATTTATATTGATTATAAATTAATTAATAAAAACCAGATTACAGAAACCATTATTCTTCAAACAACTTTGTTTTCAATTGTTTATATTTAGTAATAAAAAATATGTAAAATTTTCCAAATTTGTAAATTTACTACAATTTTAATATAAATGTATATAAAAAATATAGTAGTAAAGTAACTTCTATATTATTTAAAAAACGCGTATAATCCAATAAAAATATTTTTGATATCTACATTAATTTAATCCAAACTTATTCCTTAATCTACCTAAAAATGATAATGTACTTTATTTGTAAATGCTTCATATTTTTTTTTTTTTAAAAAAACTTAAACCATGAACAAATTAGTTTCAGTTAAAAAATCTTAATTGTCAATTATGCTACAAATGATAATAAATGCTTTGAGTTTTCTTGTTTTTATTATTCTGTATAAAAATATTTTGATTACTTTCATTACATTAATATAGTTTCATTATAATAAATTATCAAATTGCAATGAAATTAAATTGATGACATAATTTTAAAAAAATATTTTTAAAAGTCAATAACTATATGATTTATAATACGCAATTTGATTACAAAAAAATCTAAATACCTACATTTAATTTAAAATTTTCAACTTCACTTTAAAGTATTGTATATTTGTGGATTTTTGGTGCATTAATTGTTATATTAAAAATGTTTTTTTTTCAAAATATGTTTATATAAACAAAACAATATTAACACATTACCGCCCGGCTACCCCTAAACACGTGTTTCGTATTGAACTACTGTAAGTCCGTTCACGCGTTAATGCGTGTTTCGTTGTATGAACCTTTGATGCCAAATATATATATATATGTATATATATAAATATATATATATATATATATATATATATATATATATATATATATATATATATATTTATATACAAGCTATATTTTTTTCTAATTCCATCAAAAGATGGTGATGTATATATTCAAATTATTGGAAAATTATAAAAATTATGAAAAATATTTCAGATATTTTAAATAAAGTAATCTCTATTCCTAGCAACGTTCTGTTTTTTTTTTGGAATAAATTCGAAATGGCTTTCTTATTTTTTTTCTAACAACTTCTGTATACAGAACATATGCTTTACATAATTTATCATATTTTTATCCCTTCTAGATGTTTTTTTACGCTAAAAAGTGTTTTTTTTATAATAAACTGTTTATTATAAAGCATCACTTTTACACTCAATACAGATTGAAAACCACTATTATATTTACATATATCTATGCATTAAACCCTTTTATAGGTAGATATGAAATTTCATTTGAAAATGTTCATTGGTTTGAAAATTATATCGATTTTATGAAGAAGTTATTTTTGTGCATTTTTTTGCGAAATTCGCCAGTCTCTAGATGAAGTCTAGCGCGAAATACTGCAGACCGTAATGTGTTAATATTGATTTCAAGTATAAACTACATAAAACCTAAATAATATAAATAAATCTAAGTAAAAATGTTGTACTTATAAAACTGAACATATATTAAATACTACAGAAAAATACTTTAATTTTAATTTTTATTTACCTGAGTACAGTCTGTCTAATAAACTGGAAAGTTTGATGAATACACCTAGACAGAAGAAGCAATCAATTACATTAAATTCAATACTTATTTCACTATATGTAACAATAATAAGATTGTACCCAGGTAATTTTATGTTACTTATTAAAAGTAATATATCGAAGATATTTACATATTTTTTTTTTAGAAAATAACATTTACTTTGTTTAAATTCTATTACCAAAAAAAATGCACCAACTTTTATTATTAAGTATGCCATGTTTATTAAAAAAATAAAATTCATTATTTGGAATCAATCACAATCAGAAATACTTATATTTGAAATATATATATGAATGGTAGCATTCATTGAGGCTTTCGTCCAGTAGTGGATTGATATGGACTTCATGATGTGATGATGATATATAAATCAATGAAATGAATTTAAATATATATATAAATAAATAAATGCAAAAAATTCTTCTAAATGAAATTAAATCCTCCAAATGTATTTCATTACTATATAGTATTTTAATAAACAATTAAATTCTTAGATGAATCCTCAATGTAAATATATAAATGAAAAAAAAAACATGGTATAATACACATAAAGTAATTTTTACACACATATAATAACTAGTATTAGAATAAAAAGTATTTTCAGAAAAGTAATATCACAAAGAAAATAAATAAAATATGATATAAGCAAAAATTAAAAAAGCAAGAAAAAATTAAATATTATTTTTGATTTTAAAGTATATAACATAGAAAAACATATTTTAAATTAAAATACTTACCATCTGCAGCATCAGGTAACTGATTATTAGAAGTTTCTGCTGCCGCAATTGCATCATCTAGACGTTGATCAAACCAATTTTTAAATTGTTTATATTTTAAATCCCCTAATGCTTTCAATTTTGGATCTAGAAAAATATAAATCATTAGATATTTCAATAAAAATGCAACATTTATATATAATTAAATTAAAAATATTTTACAAAAAAATATATTAATCAATTAACATGCAATCAATATATTTTTATTCATAATTAAAAAAAATACATGAAAATAGAAAAATATTTTGTTAAGAAAATATGAAAAAAAAACCTTAAACAAACATTACATTGGTTTTTGACTACAAGTATTTTTAAAAAGCATTTAAAGTGCAATTATATTAATATACAATAAATACTTATTTAACATTTTTATGACAGTTTTATCTAACAAAACTATTAAACAAATTATTTTAAAAATGAATTGTATGTTCAATAATTCTCTATTGATTTAAAATTTTAATTTTATATAAATATACTATTGTATAAAGTAAAAAAGATTTCTTTCAGTGAAGCTTTTAAATACATAAGTTAAAATCATAAGATTAACAGATAAATAATACACTACCAATTTCAATATTGTCTTTCATGTTATCTCTTAGAGTAATTAATTGTGTTCTCCATTCTTGAAAACTAGTTGTATCTGGCATAACATCTTCTAACCATTTCATATCTGGTAATCCCTCCTTCCACTGATCATATTTCTGAAGTTTTAATATACACACACACACACATATACATATATATATATATATATATATATATATATATATATATATATATATATAATGTATGTATGTATGTGTGTGTTTTTTTGTGTGACAGTGTATATATAATTATTTTACATAATATATAAATAAAATAATATATGTTATTTACTACATGTCCATATATACATTGTAATACATGTCTATAAAAGATGATTTATGCATACGCAATTTAAAAATGATCAACTAACTTTCTGCAATGTAACACCTCCGCCAACAGCACCACCCAATAATAAATAACGAATTTTAAGCACATTTCGAAGTAATCTTCCAACTAATACAACATAGTTTTTATGTGAGACAACATTTAAACCATTACAAACTAATAACGGACGAGAATGTTCTAAAGTTTTATTAAGCCAAATCATGGATACATTTCGTTGTCTCGTCTTCATAATACTGTAACTATTACTTGAAAATCTTCTAAAATATACATTTACCACAAACCTACCAAAAAAGTATAATATAATATAATATATAAATATATATATATATATATATATATATATATATATATATATATATATATATATATATATTTATATATATATATATACATTTAATGACAAATTTAAAAATATAGGTTATGTGAGTTTATTTTATACTTAGTTCGCCCGATAAATAATTGAATCATTTTATTTATAACAATTTTAGCATGAAATTATATTAAATTTGATTAAAATATATTATTGAATATAAAATATGGTTTTGTCATTTTTAAAATTATTTTAATACACTTCTTGTTATCCAGACATATCTTCAAAAGCAGATTTACCAAAATAAGATAAAAACAGTATGAATGAACCATAAAACCAAATTTTAAATTCTTTATCATGAATTAACATTTTACTGAAACTATACTAATTCAGAGATTACTAAATATAATGTAAATATATATATATATATATATAATAAATTACATACAAATTTAACAAACATTTTTATAAACTAAAAGATGCATATAAAATTATGTTTTTAATTTATACTTTACAATTCAATTTTTAAAGTTTCAATAATAACATAAGCTTTATTTTAAACTTTATTTTATTAAACTATAAAAGTTATTATTTTCAATTACATAAATTGTTGATTTTAATTCTACTTTCAAAAATTCAACTTATGTTATACAGAAAATAATGAAATATTGTAAAAAAAACTTTCCTTCATTTTAGGACTTTTTAAATGAAAATATTTATTTTTATATATTACATAGAAATGATTTCTTATTTTGCAATGTTTAGTTCCCTTCAGCACTCTAAACAATAAATGATATGATTTTTATTAAAGCAATGTGTTTTGTTTTGTAATAACACATTTTACTGAAGCAATATTATTACTAATATTCTTTTTTTATTAAATATTCACATAAATATAAGCTTTTATTGATATTTCAGAGAAATATCAATATTAAACCTTATATAAAGAAATTTATATAACTTTCCTTGATATATTACTTTAACAAAAATGATAAATATTTATTTATACGTTTTACACAGCATATATTATAAATACACATGCACATTTACACATATGACTGATTAAATATATTTTAAATGTTCAATCTGTAAAATAAACAATAAATGGAGTTAAAATAAATGTTTATATAATACATAATTATTTAAATTATACTTAATTTTTAATTTATATATTACAGTTCATAAGAGTTTTATACATGAAATAAGGTATAAAATAATATCAATATTGTTGGAAGATTTACTGACATTAAATTATTTTTGACTTTCATTTAAATATATTTACTATACATTTAATATAATGGTATCTTCTTTGTAATAGTTTTTCGACACATATGACACGTTTTTAAAGTATCAGCACATTTTGAACATGCACCGTGTCCACATAAAAACACTATATTTCTTCTTCTTTCCATACAAATACTACAACCATGTGTTTCTTCAATTTCAGCAACCTTAAAAAAATGAGTATTTATCATTTAAAGTATTCACAAAAAATATAATTTATGAAATTTATTTAATAAGTAGAAAATACATACTTTACATTCAAGATAACGCATTCTTTCAGCACACGGTTGTTTTGATTGAGGTGGTATAACACGACCATCACGAGTAACTCTTCTAGTTACAGCTACACCACAATGTAAACATTTTTTGAGACGTGCTACACAATCTTCACAAGCTGGTCGATGTCCACATGGTTCTAGTGAGACATTTTGTTCTGATAGTTCAGAACATATTGCACATTCAACTGGCTTCCGAGAACAAAGTTCATCAGGAACAGGGCTTCCATCATTGGCTACTATTGGTGCTACTCGAAATTTATTCATTAAAGGAGATTCATTACAATGATTAACAGGTCTATTAACACTATCATCTGTAACTAAAATATACATTTTAAATAACAAATTTTAAAAAAATATACACATAAAGAGAAAAATCACACCTATACAATTAATAATACCTGGTGGATTTGTATGTGATCTTCCTGAATTTGAAAAAGGTTCATCGGACCTATTTTGATTATTTTTGTTTGGGAACCCACTGCCATTAATTCTATTTTGTGCAAGTTCACATAATTGCCTCGCTGGACTCTGTTTTGGGCTATTACATTCTGCAGTTAAGTTATATCCTTCAGATGAATTACATCTTTGATGTATAGTTCTCTGAAAAATTAAATACTTACAATCATGGGTGTGTAGATGTATATATGAATAATGTGCGTGTGTGCGTGCGCGTGTGCATGCATGCATGCGTGTGTGTGTATATTAACTGTTTTAGTGTCAAAGAGCACGATCGCGCTTGTAAACAAGTGCGATCGCGCTCTTTGGCACTAAAACGGTTAAAATATTAGGTATAATAAATGAAAAAAATTCATTAATTATATTACACACTTCAAACATCAATTTATCACAAATTTTAGAAATATTTAAAAATATTATAATTAAACTTAATTATTAACCACATATATAGCTATGATCAATACATATTTGATGTTAACATTAATGTATAAATTAATATTATTGAATTGTATTACTGAACTGATTAATAATTTACAAAAAGTTTAATCTCAAAGAAATCTATTACTTATCTAAAATAGAATTATAATCACGATAATTATAATTAAACTACATTTTGAATCAGATAGCATAAATAATAATATTTGAAGATAATTTAGACTCTTTACATTTTTATTACCAGAGATCATGAGTTACATTTAAGACCCTAAATCATCAGAAAATCAGTATCGCTCATGCTTCTTAAAAATGATGTTAAAGTCAAAATTTGTAATGGCAAAATATTAAAATTAAGTGATCCAAAGTTCTCATTAAAGGAACTAATAACACCAAAAAATACACACGATGAAAAAATGTTAAAAATCAAATACACATATACCTTATTATTGATTCCATCATTTCCAGACAAATTTAAAGCTGCCATATCAGCAACAATATTTTCAGATTCAAATTCTATTCCTGTTCTTCTTTCATTCTCTTCCTCATCTACTCTATAAGATTTAATAATATCTGCTTTGGCAACATCTTGTAATAAATCTAGCGCAGTTTGACCTTTAACATTAGTCACTGCCCAACTACATCCAGCTCGAACAAGATAACTTGCAATTGCTATAGCTGTTTTGTATTCAGTTACTTGTGTAAGTCTTGCATAAATTGCAAAAATTGATGGAGCATCAGATGCAGAAAACTCAACGTTCAAATTTGCACGCTTGATGATTGCTAAATGTAATGCTGTATCACCATCTTCATCCTGTGCATTAACATCTGCGCGCAATCTTACAAGAAGTTCAATTACACCACAATGGCCTAAGTTATAAGAAAAAATTAATTTGGAAAATTATATACATTAAAAAAATCATGAAAGATGGTTTTTAAATTTTATTTTTAAATATTTTATATTTATATTCATTTATGATATTTAAATTAAAACCAATATTATAAAAGTAAATTAATCACAAGTTATTCTTAGTTACTAAGAAAAATATCATTGCCCTATAAAAAAAACTAACCTTGACTAACAGCTAAAAGTAAAGCAGTTTGATTACGATTATTTCTTAAATTGATATCCGCTTGACCTAATCTCACTAAAGTTTCAACAACATCATGGTGACCATTCAATGCAGCTAAATGTAATGCTGCGAATCCATCATCTTTTTTAACATTTACAAGCTGTCTTGTTTTTGACAATAAAGTTTTTGTAGCAAAATTTACACCTTTTAAAGAAGCATGATGAAGAACATTAAACCCTCGTTTATTCCGTAAAGTAAAATCCATTCCTAAAAAAAGAATATATTACATATACACAATGTTATTAAATATTAATGTAATAATACCAAAAGAAAAACCGAATATTTATATTTTTATACCTCACAAAACGAAAATTCCATAAGCATTCTTTTTTTAAGAAAAAATCAAAATTAAAAACCCATTATTGTCACTAAATCAAAATTTTTAAGTTTTACAATAAATAATTTAATGATTTTTACATATATATATATATATATATATATATATATATATATATATATATATATATATATATATATATATCATGTAATGAAATTATACTTTACAGTGGTATTACTATACAACTAATAAAATAGTAAATATATACATGTATATTTTTAAAAACACTAATATTTGAAAAAATAATTTATCTCAAAAAATTAAGTAAATATTGCACCTAACTGATATAAAAAGATTGATATAGGATCATCCAAATGTGACGTCTTGATTTGTTTTATTAAAAATAAACATGTGTATAGTTTTTTTTTAATAAAACACACATCTAGGCATCGTATTTGGATGACACTATATAAATGAAAAATAATAATCAAATAAAATTATAAACATGTTTCTAAGACACTAACATATTTAATAATGTGTACAAGTAAATTCTTTATTGCAGTGTTAATATTAATAAATGGCATAAAAAAGTAAATTATATGAAATCATGAATTTATTCATTGTAAAAGTTAAAAATATGATAATGACATTTTAAAAAATCAAAGTTCAGTAACAAAAAAAAGAGTACACAGCCTTTGAGATATGCATATGAACACA
>CP092091.1:22652990-22685490 GCA_029203775.1 Neoneuromus ignobilis | reverse complement strand
TATCATTCAAAATAATTTTAAAAATAAATTTTATAAAACTAAGGAAATAATTTTTATAAATAATACTAATTAAAAATTGTAAATATAATATTAATAAAAAATAAAATACTTTCATTTTTTTTAATAATCATTACTTTAACAAAAATTAAAATAATTTGAAAATAACATACATTTTTCATTACGTCAATCCATTCACCATGACCCTTCTGTAGCTCTTTCACACGTGCCATATCAGAGACTACACATACAACATCACCAATAGAGAAACAGTTTACTTTAACTAAAGCAGCTGGATTATATGTCCAACGATTGTTACAACCTAAAATTAATATATGTGCATAAAAGTAAATACTAAAAATTAGTTATCTCAATTTAAAAATTAATATATATTTACCTTCATGTTGAACTCTAATATCACCACGAACAGTTACTCTATGAACAGTTCCCATTTTTCCAATGTACTAAAATAAAAAACATATACACATATTTATAATGAAAAAAAAGAAATCAATTTAGAAAAAGACCTTCATCTAAATGAATATAAAGAGGCTAATGATGTTTATATACATATATATATATATATATATATATATATATATATATATATATATATATATATATTTAATTTCTAATTCTTTAAAAAAGTCATTTTATAATACTAAACACAAAACACCTGTACATTTATTAACATTTATTCACCTCTGCCATACGTTGATTCCATCCACCATGACCTTGTTGCATCATTTTAAGAGTTTCTACATCAACATCAACTCTAACCTTATCACCAACACCAAACTGCACATTGTTTGCTCGACTGGTTTGAGCTCGAGCTGGAGTGCTTTGTTCAATATGCTGCCCTGTAATCATACAAGTGTATTTGTTTGTGTGTGCAAGTGTGTGAAAATATATATAATAAATTACAAAATCTGATTATTCACACAACTATTATAAGTTGAACTAATTCTTAAATGTATAAATTCACACATTTTAAAAATAAAAATACTATATGTACAAATATGTTCCTATAGGCATGACGGGAGGAAAAGGGGGATGGCCTAATGAGAGTAAAAGATTTTGCCATACATTTACTTCGTTACTATTGTTTACTATCCTTCAGTCTCATTTCAGTCAATCTACATATATATATATATATATATATATATATATATATATATATATATATATATATATATATATATATATATATATATATATATTAATGAAGATGTATTGATGTTAAAAATACACACAAATACATGTATTTCATTAAATATACATTTATTCACTACAATAGAGAAAAATGTAAATATATAAATGTTATATGTATATTGTGAATATGTATGTATAAAATAAATATTAAAAAGCAGGAAATTATTTAAATTTAAAAAATTTTACTTGACAAATCATATATATTTTCAATCTAATTTAAGAATATATTCATATATATATATATATATATATATATATATATATATATATATATATATATATATATATATATTTAAATACATCTTCTAAATCAATGAACAATTTACCTAAAATTGGTATATGATCTTGATAGTAATATCCACCAGAGGCTTCTTGAACAAATTTAAGATCACAATTTCCTTTGTGGCCAAGTCTATAAACATTTGTTGCACCTGATGTCCAAGTAACATTAGCAACTGAACGAGCACTTTCTGTATCCCAACCTCTAATATCCATAACACGTCCAGTTTTTCCTTCACCACCATCCTGATTTCCCCACTCCCAATCATGTCCACGCATAACCCGTGCACCTACAAAAATGCCTCGCAGGTGACATTTCACTGCACCCTTACGAATAGGAAGTTCAATGCTGAAAGTAAATTTAAAAACAATTTATAAAAAATAAAATAATTCATTAAGCTAGTATATAACCATTATTATATTAAAAAAAATATACAATTAAATTATGTTTTTAGTAAAAAATATTAAAAAAATATATAAATATTTTTATACTATTTAAAAATATTTATATTTATAACAAAAATCTGGTTTCATGGTACATAATTTTCTAATATAAGAGCAAATTATAATTAGTTATATAAAAATAATACAATACAAATGAAACAATATATAGATGTAATATGTATATATAATCATCAAATATACTACATTTCACAAATTATTTTTTATAAAATAGAAATATATACTATTGATATTTATTATAGAATAAAATAAATATTAACATTAAAATAAAAAATCTTTATTAAAAAGTACTTTATTAATTATTAATATATTTACTAAATAAATATTATATTAATAAATAAAATAATTCTTATTACAACTTTATTTATTTTGTGTGTGTGTATATATATATATATATGTGTGTGTATATATATATATATATACACACACACACACACACACACACACACACACATATGTAACCGACCGATGGTGTAGTGATTAACATCCCTGCCAGTCATGTGGAAGAAGTACGTTTGAACTCCGGTTGAAGATATAGGATAGTTAGGGCTTTTTAACTTTATTAAAAAAAGCAGCCTGCCTAAGAGAATAAATCCTGAATAATAAGTCCTCACTAACCCGCCTAATCAGCGTAGTGAGTATGACCAAATACCAGTGAATGGTAACATACATCGAGGCTTTCGCCCAGTAGTAGGCTGATATAAGCTGCATATGATGATGATGATATACATACATACATACATAAATATATATATATATATATATATATATATATACATATACAATATTTATATATATATATATATATATATATATATATATATATATATAAATATGTACGTATATTCATTTCAAAACCATAACAAAGGTACATACCCTTGGGCATTGGCAGAATCAAATCTATGGAAGTGATGTGTTAACTCATGTTTATCAGCATGATAACACAAAGAACACAAATCATAATCATGACAATCAATACAATGGTAACGCATTCCTGCAATTCCATGTTTTTTACACCCATCACAAATTATATTAGGATGTTTAACACCAATCTGTGCATTATCAATAACCCGTAAATCATAATGTCCTTGATAACCAACTCGATAATTTGTTCTATTTCCTGAATCCCATTGTACAACTACAGTCTTATCAGGTGAACAACTACTTCCAGAACGTCCTACTTCACACACTGTTCCAATATAACCATCACCGCCATCTGAGAGAAAAACATAGAAATAATAAACAAGAACAATACAAAACAAAATTTAAAATAATTTAATAACTTCTGAATTGCTGAATTTCAAATAACTTCTGATATTATAGATATTCAAAAATATATATAAATAAATGAACTTCAACATTTATTAACAGAAATAGTAAAGAAAAACAACATTTTAAGAATTACTTAAGATTTAATTATATATATTTTTTTAATTTAAACAAGTCAAACATTGAACTATTAAAAATAAAACATTGAGTAAAATAAGAATAATTCTTCCATATATTTATTAAAATTTACTAAACATACATTTTCATTAATAATATATTGAATATTTTATATTTACCATAAATTTATTATATTTATTCAGTGTAATTAAAGGGTTTTAATTTAAAAAAATATTTCAAGTATACAAAATACAAAAATATTTATTTTATAAAAATAATTTAAAAGTATATCTCAATAATTTATATATAACTTATAGATATAGAACGCATTCACATCTACATATGGAAAAAAATATTTTACAATACTTTTTCAATACACTTAAATACTTTTATTAAATTAAGTTCAAATCATGAATCACACATTAGAATACATTTAATTTCACTTTTTAATGTTACTTTTTAAGAAATTTCTTTGACATATTATTTACAAAGTGTGATTAATATAGTATATACAGACATTTTGAGAATTTTAATATACAGAATAAAATAATTCTCGAAAAAAATTATAACTTCTTACCAGTTTTATATAACGATATTTATAAAACATTTCTAAAAATAAAAGCTTCATTTTCTATGATTTTATATATAATACATATACATATATATATATATATATATATATATATATATATACACACACACACATACATACATAGATACATATATATATATATATATATATATATATATATATATATATATAAATATATGTTTATTAATTTGTGATCATAATTATTGCACAAGACAAAACTTTAAAATAAATTATTCATATAAGAAAACAGTACGCAATTAATAATATACTTTCATATATAAATTTAATAATAAATATTAAAAACATTAACTAAACATACCTTGATTTTGCCAGATCCAATCTGGTCCTCGTACCACTCTTAATCCTGGTACAAGCATTATTTTTTACCTTCAGTAGTTACCATTATAAAAATAATTTTCAATTAATATAAATATGTAGCATTAAGTCATATTGCACTCCACTTAAATATATTTCTTTTAATTCTAATAAATCTATGACATTCAATAAATACCCATAATGAAACCATATAGATACTCCTCTTTTCCTGTTTTTATGAAACTAGTATATTAATGTACTTTTATAAAATATTTAAAACATTTTTTGTGTTAATATAAATATAAAACGAATATTAACATTTTATTTATTTATTTCAATAAATAAGTATTTTTAACATCAATAGTTTGTATACAATTGTCAAATCTCTTATTAACTAACTTAGCTAATTTCACAGCAGATGAATGGCGGAATTCTTAAATATAGTACTTCAGAAACTATTCACATTATTTCACATATAACAATTATATACATCAAACATATATTCACATATAACAATTATATACACCAAACATATCTAATTATATATATATAGATATATATATATATATATATATATATATAATTATTTGAAGCCCATAAAAAATCATTTTAATTTTGTCTTTCAGTCTGATAATTTAATTCAATTTAATGAATTATAAAATTAAAAAGAATGCATTTTTTCCCATTCAAGATAAAAATGTATCTGCATATACATATATACATTGACTTAAGTATTTACAAAAAAATATTACAAAAATTATTCAATAATTTTTTCTACCGTGTAATTTATCTTATATTTTTATGTTAATTGTACTATAATTGTAAAATACCTTTATCATTACTTAAAGAAAAAATAAAATTATATCTACATTTATAAAATTAGTTGATATATATATATATATATATATAAATTAAAAAAAAATAAAAAGCATAATGATAAAATATAACAGCATATAATGCAATTACTTTAAACAGTGTTTTATATTTAAGATATATAATTTAAAGTACAATTAAAAATCGTATACATTACCTCTTCAATAGTTATATAAAAAAATTAACTGATATTGTTTTAAGTGTAAACTTATACAGAATGAGCAATAATGTAAAATTTAATGGATACAAATGTGACTATACAAAATGTATGTTTTCTATTAAATGAAAACAAATATTCTTCATACATAATTTGATGCTAAAAAATTCTTTAAAGTACAAATATATAAAAAAATGTTTATTTCTTCTGAATAAGAACACACTACTGTCTATCAATTAAACCATATATTTAGAGCAACAATAATTATATATTTCATATAAATTTTTATTTAACAAAAATAAAACATTTCATAAAGATATAGACTACATTTTGTGAAATACTCTCAGTATTATATATATATATATATATATATATATATATATATATATATATATATATATATATATATATATATATTCATATATTTTATAATATAATAATAATAATAATAACATAATTAAAGCGCAGCGGCAGGCATGTCGGCCTCAGTTATTTTCCATCGGCTCTACTGAGACTGCATCGGAATGTATGCTTGTCCTATAATAAAAAAATATTTTCAGAGAAAATAAATACAACATAAAATAATACTACTAACATAGATTTCTGCTTCATTGAGAGACTTGCCATAGCCGTCACTGTATCTGTCTCTTCAGCTTCAAGTTCTGCAGCTTCAAGTGCAGGACACAATGCGGCACGGGCTGTCCGTTTGACACATGGCCAATGTGATGATTGCACAGCAATCGTTTTTTGTAGTGTATCAACAGCATTTCTACAAGGAGGTCGTACGAGTTCTTCAGTGGCAATAGGAGATGGTTCATCACCTAACAATACTCGAACACACTCTTCTGCAGAGTCACAAATTGCTGGAAGATCATATCCTCCTTCTAAAGCAAGTACAACCTTAAAAGACAAATATTTAAAAGACAAACTGTAAAGAAAATAAAAATAATTTTTATTTACAAATAAAATTCTTAATTTACCTTCCCATCACATACACGCATTAAGTCTCTTGTCATGTGCCCATAGCAAGCAGGAGATACCTTGTATCCACCAAGTGGTGGAAGATGACCAAGAGATGCATCAAAACCAGCTGATACTAACACAATATCAGGTGAAAAATCCTAAAAAAAATTATTTTTAATTGAAAGTTCTGCATTTTAAATATTAATGTATTTACCTTTGCAATCGGTAAAACTATACTTCTGAATGCGGCTAAATACTCAGCATCTCCAAGAGGTGGCGAAAGACCACCAGACCATGCAATATTGACGTTAAATCCAAGACCTGGCCCAACACCACACTATGTAAAAGAACTTTTTTTTTAATTTCAAACAAATATATAACAAAAATATACATATATTAATTAAACTATTAGGTTTCGCCTTAAAATACATAATTTTTCTTTTATTTTGAAAAATGTATAAACTTAAAATTGTGTTAAACATATGACAAACTAATTTGAAGTGCAATTTGCTCTTTATGCATGTTTTAGAAGTAAGCTTTTAAAAATATTGTTAATTATTTATAATTAAAAATTGTTAACTATTAATAATTTAATATAAAATAAAACTTCTAATGTAAAATCAGATTTGTTTAATAAAATATTAAAAATTATAATCTTATGTCACTTCAACAGTAATCAAATCTATTCAATACATAAAATAAATAAGCATATAATTAACCTCAGTTGGGCTTCCAGTGCCGGGAAAAAAGTTTCCATCATCATGACGGTGAATAGAAATAAATAATACACTAGGATCATCATAAAATATTCGCTGTGTTCCATTTCCATGATGTACATCCTGCAATCAATTATAACGATTATACTTTTGAAAATTATAATAATATAAAAACATACCCAATCTACTATAAGAATTTTGCGTACACCGAGACGCCGTTGTAAAAGACGAGCAGCAATTCCAATAGAATTAAAAAAACAAAATCCCATTGCTTGATCTGGTTCAGCATGATGTCCAGGAGGTCGAACAACAGCAAATCCATTACGTACATCACCCTGTACTGTTTTAAGTGCAAGATCAGCAACACAACCAACAGCCATACGTGCTGCAGGAGCAGTGTGAATTTCATTCCAAGTTGTATCTGAGTCAACACCAATTCCACCACATGCAAGTCTTACGAAGCTCTTGATTGGTAACTTTGACAATTTACTCATGTCCATTTTTTGCCGATTCAATGGATTTGTGCCTGGTTCATAAACAATACTGTAAATGATGATGTGTTTTTTTTTTGTCAAAGTAAACCACCGAACTCAATATTGAAACATTTTGAGATCAAATTTAAAATTCATAGTAGAAAATTTAACATAAAAAAAATAAATAATTGAAATAAATCAATATCATGTACTAACATAAAACTAGCTGATCACTTTGAAAAATTACTATCTTTATGCATAATATTTATAACAGTATGTATGTATAATTATACATATGTAAGTATGTATACACATACATACACACATAAATAATTAAGTATAAACTTTCAAAGAATCAGACTTACTTATATAATTGTATTTGTAAAATAAAAATAAAATAAGAAAATACATACTATTATTTATTATTATATAACCATACTTAAAAAATCTATTAACATGCATTTTTTACACAACATGCATTTCTTAATAAACAAAATTTATTGGATTTTTTTAATTAATATATTTAACAAATAAAAATCAATAAATACTTAAGTATTTTTAGTAACATTTTAATAATACTTTAGAATAAAAAAAATAGTGCTTACAGATAAGATTATTGTACATATCATATTTATACATATTCGCATAGTCAATCATATATTTTTTTAATAAAATAAAAAACATCAATTATACTTACCAAACAGTAATGAATGCACCTCTGAATGACATGTTTGTAGCTCATCAACAGTTGCTTTACGCGAACGCAAGCGATCACAGCGACTAACCAGACCTGTCTCCATGAGACGTGCCCAAATACTCTGCAGCCGCCCAGCATGTTCTGGATGACCAGCATTGTTGCCACATATGCAGGCATGTTTTAACATTAAATTATCAAATGCGAGACCGGTTGTTAATGCATGCGGACTGCCAGGTCTACGACGTACAATGATCGCCTCTGTTCCGGTTGTTCTTTGAGGCGTAGACGGACGCATAGTAGGTGCTGTTCGATGTGCAGGTGGTGGAGGTGCTCCTGAATGTACAAGCGGTGATGAGAATGCTCGAGCAAGAGGTCGACCACCACGCGATTCATCTTGCATATGCCTCATCATAAGATCTCGTTTTCGCTGCAATAAAAGCCTATCATTTGTTTTATCACCACCTGTCAGATCAATTGCTCCATCTCCATCTGTTTGTTCTGGATATTCAACCAATCGACCATGTGAAGGTGCTGGTGGTGCTGCAACACGGAATGATGGTATACTTCCATCGAGTGTAGTGGGAGTTGGTCCTGAAAGTACAGGATGTGCTAGTGGCAACGGTGATGACTGAGTTCGACCAAGTGGTCGCAAACTTTGTCGCTGTTGGTGGCTAAGTGCAGAACAAGGTGTAATGCTATCAGTTGTTTCATCTGAACCATCTGTTTCAATAGCTGAAGTCATTGGATAAAATGGCAAAGTATTTGTCATCATTTGTCCTGTCAAAGGCAATCCCAGTCGTGCTGTACAAGCAGCACGCATTTGTGCTTCTGATACAGGAGGCAACATTGCATTATGATCCTAACAGAAAAAAAATCATAATTTTTTTAAAAAATAACTATTGAAATTTAACTTACAGAAGGCAATAAATGAAATGCTGTTCCTATTGAAATGTTGGGCATAGATGGACTGCTAAATAATGATAAATTACTCATGCTATTATGACTGTTACTTTTACGCAATGGCCCAAATGCATTTTCTTCATCTTCCTACAAATACATACATATACATGTGTGTGTATATATAGATAGATAAAAACACACACACATACACACATATTTAAAAAAACATTTTTTAATATACCTCTTTAATAGGTGCACTTCCAACTGAAGTAGGAGAGCACCGCTCAGTAGATAAAAGAGATGAAGACCCTAGAGAGTTGTTACTAGTGACTGTGCAATCTGAAAAAACATTTTTTAAGTAATTAAAATTAAAGTAAAGAACATTAAATAAATACATTTAAAAAAATATATATTCTAATGAGTATTAATTATTTAAAATATTTAATATCATCATTTTTCTGAAAAAATCTGCTTTAGCAATAATAATTTCTATATATGACACTATACACTGATGTGACTTACTTGTTATTTGAGATTTCTTTTTTATGCAAGCTAATAAGCGATCGTGCCGTTTAGTCATAGGACTTGAACGTCTTTCCATTACACGTTGCTTGATACGTACTTTCAATAAATTTGGTTCCGAAGCTGTTTTACGTAATGGAAAATCATTACCAGGGGGTCTTTCGACTCCAGGATCAAACGTATATGCTTGTGAATTGGTTGTATTTGGCATAGACTGCTGTTTATTGATGGCTTCATAACTATAAATAATGCATATTTTCATCTAAATGTTTTCTTACCAATTTCTTTCATTTTCAAAAAATAAAATGAAAACTGATTAACCAATATTAAATTAAATTTTAATAAATTTAAAAGAAATTAATTAACATCATAATATTTCTGATTTTTCAAAGTTAAAATCAGCAAAACGGACATTCTTTTTTATATTTGAATTGAAATAATATGTCAAAAAAAAAACACAATACTTTAATGAAAATAATACCTACCAATTTCGAAAACTAGATGATCCAGTAATAGAACCCTTTGGTGACTGAGATGCTGCTTCTCGCTGTTTTTTCATTAAAAAAACCTAAAAAAAATAAATTTCATTTAAAATACAATATTAATTAATTACCTATAATATATAAAATTATAAACAAAAGTACTCACTTGTAATTTCTGTTTAACTTCTGATGATGCAACTGCACTCTGTTCATGTTTATCTTTCTTCTTAAGCGCTTCCAACTTTTCCCTTTCCCGTATCTCCTCCAGTTGCTTCTGTTGTTCCCAAAACTCCTTACATGTAATATCATTATACTAAATTCATTGTGCTACAAAAATGACTGGCAGAAACGAATTTGAAGTTTGTAGTTGTTTAAACTTTACAACGTTGTTTTAATGTTTCAAATAAACAGTAAATCATTTTGTACCAGTTATTTTTATTAGAAACATTATGAGTTAATGTTATATAACAGATTGATAATAATTTTTGTCTGAACATTTTATTGAATAACAATTTCATTAAAAAATTTTCTTTTTATTTTCCACAATAACTCATAGTGTATAAATATTTAATCTAATTATTTTATACTATATATACATATACAGGTAACCCTCATATAATAAGCTATTTATACAACACGGTCTACAAATTGTAGTAACCCTTTATTTTTTAATATATTTTTCATTGTGCAATTTAAAAATAAAATTATATCTTCATTAAATTTGTGTCTTCCTATACCACGCATGTAGTTATAAGTAGTGAATTTATATTAAACGAAATACCTTTTGACAGTGATCTGAATATTACATAACGTGATTTATATAATGCAGTATTTTTATTCAACCTAACATTAATGTTATACAAATTGTTACCCATATATATATACATATAAAGGGGTCTGCCCTCTGCTCGTTACACTCGCAGACATCTGTGATTGCAGATTCTTGTGATACTTGCAATTGTGAATGATATTTATTTGCAATCGTTAAAGTTTTGAGGCAATCGTTTACAATGAGAGTAGATTAATGACACTAATTTTGCGATGGAATTATAATTATATATATATATATATATATATATATATATATATATATATATATATATATATATATACATATAAAAACATTAAATGTATGTTTATAATAAAATATTACAGATTTAATATACATTATAATTTATATAACAAAAATTAAATGTAAACAAATGAAAATCAGTAACTAAATTAATATGATAAAATTTCTTTTCATGAATTATTCATGTAACAATTATTTAATGATTTATTCAATCGCGCATTATTGCTATAAAAATGTCATTTAAATAATATCAAAAAATAATAGTCATAAATAAAAACATTCAAATTTAAATAATGTTTAAAAACCATCAGCAAGTGTGTGTGTGTGTGTATGTATGAGGATCGTTTGATAAGTATGGTAAATTTATTTATTGTTCAATTTAATCAATTAATTTAATTAAATTTTTCAATTTAGTTTTTCTTATTTTTTTACCATGCTTATCAAACGACCCTCGTGTGTATATATATATGTGTGTGTGTGTGTGTTATATATATATATATATATATATATATATATATATATATATATATATATATATATGTATGTATCTATGTATGACATACATACATCATAATACACACACACACGATATTATCAAGCTTTTAAGAAAATAGAAATAAGTCTAATTTAATATATTTAAAAAGGGTATAAAATTACTATTATTAAATACTAAATTAAAAAAAATAAAATAAAAAAATCTGTAATCCCACCTTGAGATGCTGTCGTAACTGTGCTTCATGTTGTTCAGCCAGTTGTTGCTGCTGTGCCTGGAAGTGCTGAAGCAGTAATTGATGTTGTAATTGTTGTTGTTTCTTTAACTAAAATTAAAAAATAAATCATTTAATTTTATATTAGATTCTATACCATTATTTTATATACTAACATAAAAATATACACTAATATTCAGTGAAAATAGAATGTCGGAAAGAAATGTAAATTAAAATTTAATATTCATCTTCAATACAGTATAAAATAATTACAGCATCAAAAAAATTTCATCCATAAGTATTGAAAATGTACAAAATTATTAAAATGTCCTTTTTCATACAAGACTTGATTTAATTAACAAAATGTCGAATTAAACATATTTTGTATACAGTTTTGATAGAGCTTTTGCATTTACTACATATTTACAAGAAAAAGATGGCACTACTAAATTTTACTCCACATCCCTTATATTTTCTATACTATTTGTACATAGATCCAAAAATCTAAAAGACTGGCAATAAATTTGGAATTTTTCAAATATTATAGAAATATAACTATTATATACAATCTAATATTATCTTTTGCTGGAATATGACACGTAGTAATATTAAATAATATATTGCAGAAGTATTACTAATTAGTCAATAACTTGAATATAACAAGTATTGATAATATTGTCACAGACATACAAGAATTTATAAGTTAAAACTTAAAAAAAAATATTCTAAAATTCATAGTATTTCCTCTGTTTTATACTAATACATTCTTTTTGGTTCTTTTCCTTATATATAAAATTATTCCACGATTTCCATTAAGGGGTTATACGCAATTGCGAGGCGCAAAAACGACGTTTTTTTAGGAATTTTTTTTAGAAACAGTATTTATTTTGCAATTACAAATTATGGTTATTTGAATAGATCCTACTTTCAAGAATAAAATAACATGTCGATCATAAAAAAATATTGAAGTGCATGCAGATGATGTCCCGAACGACTTCCAAAAAAGGCGCTTGGCGATGATCTCCATATCGGCGGTTTGGATTATTTGAAATCAAAAATATGGTCAATTCTTTTAAAGGATAGATTAATGCAGGTATTGAACGAAGGAATAATAAAAATTTTCATTTTTGACAAAATGGCGTCTACTTGAAAAAATTTTTCGTTTTTTACTAAAATTTTCGCTCCAAATTGTTTAAAAAAAATAGTAATAATTTTTGTAAACCTTATTCCTTCGTTCAATACCTGAGGAATATATTTGAGAAGATTGTGTGAAAATTTGAGACCGATCGGTTCAGCCATTTCTGAGATATCGAGATCACCGACTATGAAAACACCGTTTTGAGATAAACGCGTTTGAAGTTTCGGAAGTAGTTTACACATAGTTAAAAATTACTTACAAATTCAGGTGTATGTCCGAAAATATTTCTCGGATTTACTTCAAATTTTCAGAGAATATACTCAAATATATGTGCATTCCGAAAATGCAAAAAGAAAAAAATCGATTTTTTGAAATTTCTAACTGCGTATAACCCCTTAAGATAAAATAGGGATTCAATGCAAACTACAAATTTTAGATATTAAATCTATTTATAATGCTTTATGATTTCTTAATACTTTTATTTCAATAAACAAGTAGTGTATTTAAAATAAAAAATGAATAAATTATCTAATAAATTAATTTAAAAAAGTATATAATCAAAAATTAAATTAGAATTTATCGATCAAATTCTTAAATACAGTGGCTCCCACTCGTATTCGTACACCACTTAGTTAAAACTTTATTGCTGAAAATATACCACTTATTTTTTAAAAAATAGAGAAATATATTTTAGGGTTGTCGGACAACAATGTAATCAATAATATTTGTAAAAAAAGGTATGCTATTTAAAATATTTCATAATAAAAATAAAGAAATACAAGAAATTTAACAAAAATAACTCAACATTCGTATTCGTACAGTATAAATATTTTTTTTTCTGACAAAAAATACAAAATTATCAAAAATTAATATTTTGTAGGGTACCTTTTCCTTTTGATATTTTCTAATAATCGCTTTGGAATTGATTTTACTAATTTTTGGATAATTTCAGGCCTAATATTACGTCACTCAGATTCTAGACGTATTTTTAAGTCATTTTTATTTGAGAAATCATACTTTCTAATTTTTTCCAATTCTGCCCATAGATTTTCTAAAGGATTTAGGTCGAGTGACTGTGGGGGTATTTCCATCACATGTGATACATTATACAATAACCTTAGTCTGACAATATGTGCTTTATGTTTGGGATCATTATCTTGGTAAAACGAAAAGTCCTTTAACATTTCCAAATCAGTGGCACTTTTTTCTACGTTATTTTTTAAAATATCCATATATTTGTATTTATCCATTATTCCGTTGATGAACTGTAAATTACCCATGCCCGTGGCAGAAAAACATTCCAATACCATAACCGAACCACCTCCATGTTTTACAATAGGCTGAAGATTTTTCTTGTGAAGCTCAGTACTCGGTTTTCTCCACACCATTTGTCTTCCATCGGGTCCAAAACAATTAAATTTACTTTCATCGGTAAAGGAAACATTTTTCCAGAAATCAAAAGTATGATTTTTAAACTTATGAGCAAATTCTAATCTCTTTTTTCTATCACTTCATTAATAAATGTTTTTTTCCGCGCTACCCTACTATTATATTCCTGTTTTCGCAGAACACGCCATACAATTTCCGAGCTAACAGTCTTTACGAATACGAATGTTGAATTTTGTTAAAATTTCTTTATTTTTATTATGAAATATTTTAAATAACATATTTTTTTAATAAATATTATTGATAACATTGTTGTCTAACAGTCCTAAAATATATTTCTCTATTTTTTTTAAATAAATGGTATATTTTCTGCAATAAAGTTTTAACTAGGTGGTGTACGAATACGAGTAGGAGCCACTGTATGTTTAATATTAATAATTTTCGTTTTTAGGATAAAATGATAAAGTAATAAAAAAATAAATACAAACTGAATAACCATTACTTATTAATTGATCATGTATTAAAATAATAACAGTCTAACAGTCAAGTATATGAGAAACCAAATATAATATTATAAAATAAAAATAAATGTTACTTTTTTGTCATTTTTATAGAAATTTCTAATTTTTAACTAAATAAATGAATGAATCGGATAAACATTGTTGCTATAGATTTTTGTACGCAATTTTTTCAATAGACATATTATTTAATATTTTTATTAATATATGAATATATAAAAAACTGAAAATAAATAATTACGGAACGACACAAATGTTTTTATAGCATATACTTCTAAATATAAATAACATTAAACTTACAAATTCTATACTGAAAGAATAAAATAAAATAAATGAAATACATTTAAAAATATTAACAATTAATTAAGTTAAAAAAAACCTTCCAAAATTATTACAAAAAATGCCCTCTAATTCATCAATAATTACAACTGAATTAATTTACTATTATTTTTAATTATGTTTTTATTAATTTATTCGATTAAGTGTATTTTAATATTTTATTCTACTAAAATTTGAAAATTTTCTTCCATACTCAAAAATATAACTAGGATATTTAGTTAATATTAACACATCCGGCCACGCGTAACAGCGTGTTTCGTGCTGCGCTTCTGTAAGTCCGTTCACGCGTTAACGCGTGTTTCGTTAGATGAACTTTTAACGACAAAAAAAATATATATATATATATACATACAAGCTATATTTTTTTCTAATTCCATTAAAAGATGATGATGTATATATTCAAAATATTGGTAAATTATAAAAATTATGAAAAATATTTCAGATATTTTAAATAAAGTAATCTCTAATCCTTAGCAAAGTTCTGTTTTTTGGAATAAAATCGAAATTGGTTCTCTTATTTTTTCTAACAACTTCTGTACATAGAATATATGCTTTACGTAATTTATCATATTTTTATCCCTTCTAGAAGTTTTTTACGCTAAAAAATGTTTTTAAAAAGTCTTTTTTTTATAATAAACTATGTTTATTTATTAAAAAGTATCTCTTTTTTGTACTTTATCACACTGGTACACTCATCACAGATTGAAAACCACTGTTATATTTACATAATATCTATGCAGTGAACTCTTTTACAGGCAGATATGAAATTTCATTTCAAAATGTTCATTAGTTTAAGAATTACATCGATTTTATGAAAAAGTTATTTTTTGTGCACTTTTTTGCGAAATTCGCCAGAGTCCAGATGAAGTCTAAGTAATGTGTTAAAAACAGGATTTAGTATACATGTATTTTATTCATTTCATTGAAGTATTTTTTATGTGTTATTAAAACATTTTTCCTTTATTTATAAAATCTAAAATTATATTAAAGATATTCTATATCACTTTCTTTAATAAAAATCTGTTCAAGAAAAAGAAATAAAACCATTCATATATATGAGTCGTTGTTTTTGAAAGTGATATAAGTCCATTTATTCATACATTGGGATATTTAAGGGTTTGCGTTTGAATTAACTAAAAAATATTGGCAAACATTAATAAATTCAAATTGTTTTTAAAACTATAAACTTGTTAAATTTTATTATATAATAATAATTAATAAAATTGTTAAAGAAAATAACTGAATTTTAACCCCAACACAACAATAGCTTAAAGTGTTTAGTAATCACTTATTGTTCACTTATTATTTATAATTATATAGTCTATAATTATATCGGCTGATGCATTTCGATGGCGATGCCATCATCATCAGAGCCTTTCTGTTAAAATCTAGACTTGTTCGACGTTTTTTAATTTTTTTAAAAAAACGTCGAACAAGTCTAGATTTTAACAGAAAGGCTCTAATGGTGATGGCATCGCCATCGAAATGCATCAGCCGATATAATTATAGACTATATAATTATAAATAATAAGTGATTACTGAACACTTTAAACTATTGTTGTGTTGGGGTTAAAATTCATTTGTGTAAAGTGAATCAACCACAGTTCCAAAACAACAAATAAGAAAATAACTGATTTTTTAGCTACAAATGGACTAATACCACTTTCTATAACAACAAATTATAAAAAATATGAACAACAGCAATTTTAAATTTATATTTTAATTGAAGTTGGCTTTCCTGAAATGTTTTTTCTTAATGTAAAAAATTTAAAATGAAGACATGTAAGTAAACGAAAAATCGACTTTATTAAAAAATATTTCTAGTTATATAAAAATTTATAAATAAACAATTATGAAAATTAAATAACTTCGTTAGGATAACTAACAACAATAAACCTATTCATATTTCAATCTTTACACTTAACATAGTGAAGTATTTATGGTGAATATGAGGAGGTATGCAAGGCAGTAACTTATCATATCATTATATTTCTCTCTTGTTATAAGTCTTGAAGTTATGTACAGTGGTAACAAAGAAATTTTGCTAAAATTGTTAGGCCTTCCTCGTTTTCCAAATAAATCAATAACTTTAAATTGTGTATTTTCTTCCATAAAGGTTTTTTAGAAAATTTTGTAAAGATCATCCCTTTTAAACCTCATCCAGCATATCTTCAGCCACTTTATAATTTCTCCGTCCGTATTTTTTTCCTGTTTGATATTGCCTCTTCTAGGGATTTGGTTGAGACAAAATCTTCTCGTTTCATTTCGTATAAAAGGAAGTTATTTTTTTCGGAAATTCTTTATTACATTATAATAGTCTTGAGCAGTATATAAATGGTTATTCTTCCTTAGTGCATTTTCCTCAACTCCGAAATCTCTGTCGTTTGGAAGAAATGAATGACCCGACAACAGAAATTTATGGCCAAGAACATATATGTTATTTTAAAGTTGTTTCAATTATTGATTATTATGAATGGACTTTTTCCATTTGCAAAAAAAAAAAAAAAAAAATTCTTGCGATAACATTTTAGTTAAATTTCTTTTGATTAATTTATGAGAATATTCTACACCATTGACTGTTATAAATATAAAATGAGGACATCTATGTCTCACTAAAACTATCATTAATTCATTTTTCTCCAAAAATGGACTTACACCACTTTCAAAAAAAAAAAAAAAAACGGCTCATATATTGTCAATTGACAAAGTAATCATTAACACCATTTCTTTAGTATGTATTTGCTTAAAAATTAGCTTTTTCATTTTTGTAACAATTTTTTTGCATACAATTTTAATATTTCATTAATAGCTAATATTGAATTACTGTATTAAATTATAATCATCAATAGTATCTACATCAATAAAACTTACTATTGCATTAAATGATTATTTCCTTTGCATACTAAACAAAGAGTATATGCAAAAAAGATGAAAGGATTAAAGAAAAACCTCACTAGATGTTAAAATTAAGTTTTTAAACAAAATTTGATTGTAATTGTGTTCTTAGTACTACGTTATTCATGACTTTTGTGAGATCGATTTGTTACGTTTAATTGTTTCTATTTATTTATTTTTTATTGTAGTAATCAAAATTAGGAAATTAGTTTTTTTTCTTTACTTTTGAAACGTTTATGCTTGTTTATATTTAAAAAAAAATTGGAATATAACGTATCAATTAAACCTATTCTGTTTTTTCCAAATTACGCATGTGTCCCATGACTTTTGAGACAATACATAACAGTAATTTATTTTAATTATCCATTACAGGCAGAATATCTCGCAAATAAAAAATGGATTATAATCCATTATCCCATATCAGTGTCATATTTAGAATAAAAAATATAACAAACATAAATATGTCAAACACATATTTATGTTTGTGTGTGTGTTTGTTTGTACGTACGTACTACATACACGTAAAACGTACGTTCATACATACGTACATACACACACAAATACACACACACACACACACACACACACACACACACACATATATATATATATATATATATATATATATATATATATAATACACAAATATCTCCCTTCCGCCATCTGGTCTTTTGAATTTCGCAGCTATATATACCTAATATATATATATATATATATATATATATATATATATATATATATATACATATATATATGTATAGGGTCATCCAAATGTGACGCCTAGATTTGTGCTTTATTAAAAAGAAACTATACACATGTTTCTTTTTAATAATACACAGATCTTTTTAATAATACACATCATTTTTGGATAACTTAAACATACATAAAGGAAATTGTAGCAAAAATTATGAACGTTATAGTAAAAGTAGGATGTTTAAAATTAAAATAAACCCAGTTATACAGCAAGAAAAAAAACACCGATAGAGAACGAATTATTGATTAGGAAACCTAAATATATAAAAAGACTCAGGAAGAAACACATAAATAGATGGGACAAAGATATAAGAAAATTCATCGGAATGAAATGGAAAAGAAATGCATTGAATAGGTCGAAGTGGAAAGAGGCTGATTGTGTGTGTTTTTGTGACTGTTGTGTGTTGTATGACTGTGTGCTTGTTTCATGTGACTACATTTGTGTGTGTGTGTGTGTGTACGTTCGTATGTGTAGGATATATAATTTTATATGTAATATGCGCGTGCGCACGCACACACGAACACGTACACTTCTACATTCCTAAAATCAATGCATTTTTTATCATATATAACGGAATTCATTTTAATCACTAAATAAAAGAGCACAAAATTATATACCAAATTTATAAACAGATTTTTTATAAATATGTTTTCAATACAAATAAATACAATAGAAAAATATTTTAATATACATAAATTTCGTGAATTTGTTAATGAAAAAATTATAAAATCATGTAACTTTAAATACGAATTAAAATAAAAATTCTAAATACGCTTCGTACTTATTTTACAGGTATTTACGTATAAACGTGTCACTTACTTTATCAGATCTACTGAATAATTAAACAGTAAAAAGACACCATCATGTACATAAAAAAGTTTATAAAAAAATAATAAAAAAAGGAACTGAAAACATTTTACCCACTTTAGCAACAGATTTCGGTCTCAATGCTATCTTTAACAATGATGAAATTAGAATCTATTTTAAAACATTGCTACAGCATTGTAATGTTTAAAAATGATCACTCGTCAGGAAGAATGAAACAAAAAATACTATTAATAGATAGCCACTAAACACAATAATCACAAAAAAGAATTGTACAATTAATTACAATAAAAAGAAATACTGATCAACTAATAATATATAAAATATTTTTTTATATAAATCAGTTTACATCCTAAATGAAGATTTAACTAAATTCCAATAAAATCAAAATTAAATAAAAAAATATACGAGTAATTACATGTTTTCATAGTCCATATAACTATTAACATATAATTATTTTTTATAACCACTTAAAATCATTTTTAATTATTAATCTACTATATTATACATATGGACTTGATTGAAAAACAAGCACTTTATTGTAGATATGATTGAATTAGTATTGTAACAGATATTTAAACTTGTTAATATTTTATTATTTCGTTCTAACAAAAATTGATAATTTTAACACTTGTTTGTGAAACTTCTCTGTAAAAACTACGAATTTATCGAGATTTTTTATTACAAATTTATCGAGTCATTTTTCTTTCAGTTTATTTTTTTTTATCGGAGTACAATTTTTACATGTGTAGCTTCTCTAACGTTGTCAACTGGCTTTAGATGCGAATTCTTTTTGCCCAAAATAGAGAATAACTTTTTCTTTATAAAGTTAATTTTCATAAAAAATACATAAAATTAATTTACAAGAACAGTAAGAAAGTGTGTTGATTAAAATGCATACGGATCGAAATTGATAGCTTAATAGTGAGTCGTTTTTTTTTAAAAAAAAATATCCAACATTTTATTTTAAAGTAGAATAACAAAGTTTTAAACTTTTTACATTTTTTGGATTAACCCTTTGCGGTCGAGATCTTTTTCAACAATTCTTCTTGCTGGGTCGAACATATTTTTCATATAAAGCGAGATTATGTAGTGAAGTGTTAAATATTTATGAAATGATAAATAAAAAATATTGTTTAATATAATTTTATATTTATATACGAGTATATTATATTTTCACGTGTATAGTGACATTCGACTTAGTAAGAGTTTAATGTCACATGTGTAGTGACATTCAACAGCAAAGTGTTAATCATCCTTTCTGTAATAATTACTGTTTCAACTTAATAGAAATAATATATTATCTTAGTAATATCGTATACGATTACATCTCTATTGTTGAAAAAACACATTCATTACTATATTTTTTTCCCTAGACGTATGAAGTATTTCTACCATTAAATTGTTTTTAAACTCATGCAAAATTTCCATAATCTACATAATTCCAATTTTATCTTCGTTTCACATGTTTGACCTTTACCTTTTTATTCCTACTGTCAGAATTGATTTTTAACTAACCGATTAGATATAAGTTTATATTTCAAGTATTAAAGAACACGGACAATCGGAAATGTTAAGCTATGCAGTTTTTTTTAAAAAAAAAAGATACTCTTATTTTTCGACAATATCAATTTGATATTCAAACTTACCCACCCACATTAATAAACTGTTTTGACATAAAACAGTATTATTTTTTAATCAGAAAATATTTCTCTTCGCTGAGAAAAGAAATCTTAAGACGTTTTACAAAAGCGAACATTTTAATAAAAGGAAACTTAACTCCAAAGGTTAGATTAGTTAAAGGTACGCAGAATCTGAAGTACAGATGTATAAAAAGACCTAGAATATCAATAATCTACTACTTCTTTTAAAAATAAATAAATAAAAAGTTGCTTAGTAAAAACACGAAGACAAGCATATATTTTATTTTAAACATAATTTTCTATTACATTTTTGAAAGATTTCTAACAAAATTGCAGAAAATGAACAAAATTATAACTGATAAAATATTCGTTATTAATTTACTTGTAACGAAATTATTTCGGTCTTAATAAAAAATATACAATCAATAATATACTAGTGAATAACAAATATAACACGCACACACACACACACACACAATTCTCGTTCTTTTTATATGTTTTATAGATAAAATACGAATTTGCTGCAAAAGTATTTGAAAAAAAATGAACGAAAAAATAATAGCGTGACAGTATATTTCTATAATTTTATTTTACCGCATTATCGATCAACATCAGTTGCTTAGTTTTTGATTTTAAATTTCAGGAAATTTTGAACCGTCGAGACTATAAACTAAATTTATAAAAATATTTTATAATTATTTTACAATCTGATTTATTATAGTTACTATTAAATTACATTTAAAAACATAATTTATTGAAAAAAATATAAAGAACCAATAAAATTACTATAATGTTAAGTAACTAAAATGCAAAAAATATTTTTAATTCTTAAAATTTAAAATATTGAATTGACAAATAAGTAATTGCGGTTTTTTAAGTAAATGAAAGACGATTTTTTCATGGAATGAAATAATTTTATTCAATAATGTATTGACTATTTTGTTTCACTACCTTTTACCATCTTACAGGCATTTTCATAATTTCGTAGTCAAAAAACTTTTGATCTCTCTGGGCGAAAAACTGATCCAAGTACGATTTGATAGCATGATCTGAAGTGAAAATTTTACCATTTAAGGAGTTTTGCAAGAAACGAAATAAATGGTAATCTGATGATGTAAGGTCAAGTGAATAAAGTGGATGTAGCATCACATCCCAACCAAGCTCTAATAATTTTTGGCGAATGACCAAAAATGTATTCGGTCTCGCATTGTCACACATCATCATTAAGATTCACCAATCTGGACGTTTTAGTTGCAATGCATCATTCAATTTGGTAAACTGTCAACAGTATACATCTGAATTAATCGTTTGGTTCCTTGAAAGTAGTTCAAAAAACACAATTCCTTTGTAACCCTACCGAACTGATAACAAAACCTTCTTTTGATGAATATCTGCTTTTGATGCGCTTTGAACTGGTTCACTAGGCATCGACCACGATCTTTTTCGTAGAACGTTGTTATAAACAATCCATTTTTCATCGCCTGTTATCAGTCGTTTCAAAAATAGATCATTTTCGATATGTTTTATGAATGTATCAGAGAGATTTATGCGTTTGATGAGATGAATTTTTTTTAAGTTCATGTGATCCCAAACACCGAGCTTATCAACGGAACCAAATTGTTTCATATGATTTTCAACGCTAGCATATGATGCTATCTGTAATGTCTCGAATCATACCACGATGATTTGTTTCAATTAATGCTTTGATTTTGTCGTCATCAACTTCAACTGGGTGACCAGAGCGATGTTCATCTTTAAATGAAAAATTACCAGAACGAAATTTAGCAATCCAATTGACACTGCCGTTCTTTTAATACATCCCCACCATATACAGTACATACCTTTTTATGAGCTTGCGTTGCGTTTTTTCTTTTATGGAATAATAACGTATTATTTGACGATATTGTTCGTTTTAATTTTCCATCTTTAACTTGATGCCAAACAAATAATTTTTAACCAAATCACGCAAAATGTCTTTCTAAAACAAATTTTAACTGTCACCTGTCTAATTTTATAAAGAATTTACAGTTTAGAATAAGGTTAGATACATTCCCTGACACCTAAAGACATCTATTAATGAAAACCGCAATTACTTATTTGCCAACCCAATAGATATGATTATGATAACAAATACGAAAGAGAAAAGTAAACTATCTTTGGATTTTATCAATAGACTTTTTCTTGCTATAGTAATGTATGACATATTTCATAGATTATAATAAATACTTATACCATAATCAACCACAAACGTACCCAAACACCCTTCATACTAAGTATATTTTAAATGATAAATTAACTTTTCGATAAAAAAGAAAATGTTTAAATTTTTTTATTATCGTTTATTGGTATACTCCAAAATATTATAGTACATAAAAAAATCGGGAAAAATTCGTGTTTTCAATTCAACATGTAATATTTATACACACAAAAGTATCCGAACAGCAATAAGTAAAATTTATTGTACGTAGAAATTGGTAAATCCCCTAATATTTTCCATTGTTACGCGAACGTAAAACATTGCAATTGTCATTAGATTCTTCCGTCATGTTAGTTGTTTTTCTCGCCATTTTATAATCTTTCATTATTCGAATAATTCCAAAAAGACACGAAATAAATATATTAGATAAAACTTACTATTTTTTAAATGAAAAAGGAGATTCATAACGTAAAACTGCACGAGATACTGTTAGAAAATTCAAAACTAACATTTCGTTAGAGAATAAAGAGCAAACAAGAAAACCCAAAATATTAAATGAACGGAAAGAAAAATAAAATTGAATGCGTGTGCTAATAAATACTGTTTTAACTGCTAAAGAAATATACAGAAATGTACAAGAAAGTACAGGGAAGAACTTAAGTACTGAAACTGTTTGTAAAGTTATCAAAACAAGTGATTATTATGATCAGGTTTAGCGAAAGAAGCCATGTATAAACGAAATAAAGGGGAAAAAAGACTTGAATTCACTAAAAAAAAATGGGTGAAAGCATCAAAAAAATTTTGGAGGAAATGTTATTTTTAGTGATAAGTGTACATTTGAAATATTTAATACATCTAATAGAAAAACGGTATGGAGAAAACCAGGTACTGAATTCACTAAAGAAAATCTACAGTCAATTGTAAAACATGGAGGTAGTTCAATAACGGTGTTGAGTTCCACACCAACGGCTGGGATTGGTATCGATATTTGGAAACATAATTTAAAGGACAGTGCAGAAAAGTTAGAATTCGAAAACAAATCTGTATTCCAACAAAACAATCATTCTAAGCACTGTGTCATGAAAGCTAAAGAATGGATTGTGTATAATGTACCGAAATACCTCGGAACACGTCCTCAATTGCCGGACATAAATCCCATAGAATATTTATGGAAATTATTAAAGAAATATTTGATTATTCATCATACGATTAGTAAAGAAACATTGAAAACTCATCATCATACGAATAAAATAAAATCAGCACAGCTTTAACGACAAAACTTGTACAACCCATGCCAAAGAGATTAAAATCTGTTCTGAAATATAAAAGATAGCCTACTAAATATTATTTTCCACTTTTTTAATTATTTTTTACATCATACTGTTAGTAGCCGGATATTTTTGTTTGCATAAATATGACATGTCGAATTGAAAACGCTTATTTTTCCACTAATTTTTTATTTGTTATAATTTGTAAATATAATATTTTTAAATACACTAATGAACAATATTTTTAAACGTTTTCTTCTTTATCCTAAAGTTAATTTATCAGGTAAAATATACTTAGTATGAGGAGTGGCCGGTACTTTTATGACCGACTGTATACTTATATTCCTCACAGCTTAATTTTTCACTATTACGAACTATGCACTATTACTGAAATGAAAAAAAGAATACTGTTGTAAAAATTAGACATTATTAACTATATCCACTAAAAATAGATTAATTTATAAACAAATGTTTTAAGAAAATAAGAAAAAATATTGAAAACATATGTTACATACATTGTACTTTATAAGCTTCTGTACTGAACATTATAAGTTTAAAATAAATCACTTATAACTCTTTTGTAAAAAAATATTGTTATTGCCTCTATTATTTTAAAATATTTAAGATAAATTAACTGATCATTAAATATGTTTCATACATTTTTGAATACATGTTGTAGGTGGTACTTTAGACATTTTTTGAATGTAAAAAAATAAACTGCTTTAAATAATATACTATACTCCTACACATTTTTAATTGGGCAGTGTGCAATACGTTTGAAATCCTGGTACATCTTCAACTAATAAAAATATGAGAACAAAATATTTACACCGTTATTATTAATGAAGTGGGTAATTATACAAAATCATTATTTAAAAACTTTTTTAATGAGTTACACTATTCTTTTATCCTTATTAACGTTTATGATTTCGAAATAAAATGAAATAAATTTTATATTAAAACAGAAATCATACAAATAATAATTAATGAAATTGTAATTAAAAATAAATAAACACAAAAGATTACAAATAGTTGAAGCAATCAATATAGATTTGTAATATTTGGCAAAGTTCTATTGTAAACAAGTTAATTGATTAGTTTTAGATGACATAAATAGATATGGATGGTTTTGAACTAAAAATAAAATTACGGATACATTCTTTTCTTTACAATACTTGAAACATATGATATAACAATTAATTAATTTTGCTCTATACCTTGTTTTAAAATAATATGAACTGGCAGAAGTTGTGGGTGACTTTAATGTTGACACAATTTAAATATAAACCAAAATATTATTTCAGCAACATGGAGGAAGTGTGCAAAATTTGAATCATAAATTAAAAGTACCATAAACGTATACTTCATTCTTTTGAAAATAAACACTAATTTATTTTACATAAAATAATAGGAATGTCACTTAACATTTATAACATTTTACCAAACAACTACATCTTACGGAAATATTCATAAATAATTATTCCATTAGTAAATTTATAAAAATGTAATAATTTTTAGTTTTCCTCCAACAAAAATATATTTAATGTAGTATATCTTATTTTTTTTAAAAAAAAAATTGGTACTAGCTTATCAATAAAAAGGAACAATTTCTATTGATACTAAAAATATGGATTTTAGTCTAAAATAAGTACGACAACATTTCACGTTACTTAAGAACATATCTTTTCTTTCATCTATAAATCTTTTAATATTCGTTGAATGATCTTAAGTTACAAAAGTTCAATGCGTACTATAAAACTGTTTTTATTTTTGATTTCATTGCTTCGTTTCCGATGTACGTCACTACGAATGCCTGAATGCAACTTCACATTGACGCACGTTGTGAGAAAATCATTCATTATAGTTTCTATATTAAACTTAGCTATGAGTGGACAATGTACGTTTTAAAATAAAATCATATACATACGCACACACACACACACAAGTGTGTGTGCGTATTATTTTATATATTTATATATATATATATATATATATATATATATGTATGTATGTATGTATTTATATGCATTCGAATAACATTAATAAACAAAATAATTTACTAAATAAGATTTTGTTATATAAAAATATTCTAATATTAATTGTTTTTTACTCAATTTTTTCATTATATTTAAATTAAGAACCATTTTTACATTAATATCTAACTCACTGTAAAAATTAATGAAACCCTTTTTCGATTAATTTTGGTTCAACTCATAAAAATGTACTTCCTTTATATATATATATATATATATATATATATATATATATATATATATATATATATATATATATACATATACATATATATATATATTTATACATACATACATATATACAAGCAACCCCGATATAACACGGTAATTAGGTTCCTAAAATGCTGTTATATAAAATCGTGATATAAGAGACTAAGAACTAATAAAAAAAAGAGTTAGATTCCAACAAGTAACAAAAATATACTGTTTTTTTTACAAAACTATAAGAAATAAATTTATTAAAATATCAATAAGAATTCAAACGTATTATACATAAAAATGTGTATTGTTGAACGTATATGCTATTTTTCCCCCTTGTTGCTAAAAGCAATTAAATGAGAACTTTGTAGACAAATATTTTCAGTTTCTGACCTTTCTTTATCATAGATTTCTGTATAACATCTTAATTTCTACATTCTTCAAAAATTGTAGTCCTTTTTTGAATTTTACACTTATTTTAAGAAAAGGATCTATATTCAGGAAATATAAAATTTGAATTGTATAACTACATTTATGCTCTTCTATATACTTTTTAGAATTTTCGTATTTCGCTATCATCCTCTGAATTAATTTGGTATACATTCATTGCACTTTCAATAAAATCTACTACATCGGCCAAGAAAAAAGCCAAAGGTGTTAACATATGTTTAATAATTTCATTACATATTAACCGATGTCTCACATTAATTAACAGATAAAATAAAAACAAAAGATCTTAAAATGACGAACAACTTTGCGAAGATTTTAAAGACCGCGCCATGAAATCGCAATTGCTTAAATGAAATGTATCAATTTATTTAATGATCGCTTTTGTATTTGAAAATTCCTATTACTTGCCATGTTATACAGGAGTTACCTGTATATATGTAATATAAATAAAATATAAATTTTACTAATAAACTTCGCAAATCATTTTTTTTTTTTTTTTGTAAATCACTTAAGAGGAGTTTTTCAGTTAGTTTTTAATAAATTATTTCAAAAATTACGGATCATTCAAAATTACTGTTCGTTTATTGTTACATTTAAAGAAGTACAGGAAAAAAAGTATTTATTTAATATAATGAACACACTTTCGTATATTTTTAAGTAAATATATTTTTATTAAAATTCAAAATGCAATTAAGTACTTTGACTAATTCACTTTTTTCAAATAAATCAATACTCCGTAAGATTCTATTAATGTTAAAACTCACTGTTGGTTGTTTCTGCACGTTTCTATGGTAATGCTATCATTTTCAAAACGATTTTTATGAAAAAACAGAATTCAAATTAAAAATTTTGGTAAATAAAAGAATAAAAGCTCGCTTACACACATTTGAAAGTTGGAATCATATTTAGAGTAGCATGTAGGTAAATTACATATTATTGACGGCAAAATAACAATGCAAATGTACTATATTTTACAAGAAAGTGTACACCAATCTGCTGAAACAATGGGATTGAGTCGAGCTTTTACTTTTTATCAGAACAACGACCCGAAGCATACGGTTAAAATAACTAAAGAATTTTTCACGAACAATGAAGTAAACGTACTTGAATGGCCATCAATGTCGCCCGACTTTAATCTTACTGAGCATTTGTGGGACGAATTGAATCGGATCCCCACATCTTCAAGATACAACAATACTCAATTTAAAGACAAAATTTTGCAAACGTGGTCTAATTTTCCTCTCGATGCTTTACAAAATCTGGTAAAATCAATGCCTTGAAGGCTTAAGGCTGTTCAGCGAAATAATGCAGTCATACAAAATATTACAAATTAAAAAAAAAGTGTTTTGATTTTTTACACCATTTTCTTTGTGATTTTAAACTGACTTTTGGCACTAGACCAAGAAGTAGTTTTTGTATAATTTATGATTTGTTTGAAGCATAATTGCTAATTCCTTATCAAAATGACTATCATTAAAAAAGTTTAATAAAGTGTGATTTATTTATAAATATTTTCATTTTTTCGTACAATTTTTCGTTTATTTTTTTAATTTCAACTAACTTTTAGAGGACACTGTGTGTGAATGTGCGTGCGCGTGTGTGCGCGCGCGCGTGCGTGTATACATACACGCATTGGTATATATAATAACATTTAGCAAAATTTATTAATAAAAAAAATGGGTGCGGTGCATTCATTATTCATATCTATTCATTGATTTCAATGTACTAACTCATCTTCAATAAATACCTGTTAATATATATCAAAATCTACGACTATTGTTATAATAATAAAATTAAAAGCGATTTTTTTAAATGTTAGCAATAAAATATTACGGAAGAAAAAAGTACAATTATTATTAGATCAAAGAAAATTAAACAGTATAATCCAAGAAATAAATTGAATTATAAATAACAATAATTTAAAAACGCTCACTTGTAACATATTCGGTGCTTTTTTTCCTGAAGACTGTTGCTGTTCAGAACATTCATTCACCAAAAGCATGCCACATATAATTAAGAACTATTATTTAAAATTTGCAACATTTAACCTATTATCAAATATTTATTTGACCTATATATACTTTTCTCATAAAGAAAACACTAAATTGTACTTTTCTCACTTATTGTTTATTTTGCTTATTATTCTATAAATTAAACTTTTATTTATTACGCATGTATGTATGTGTACACACACACATATTACATATATATATATATATATATATATATATATATATATATATATATATATATATATATATATATATATTACAACTGACAGGTCCCAATTCTGTAAAAGTATAATAATCCATACACAAACAATATTGATTTCCACATCACAGACACGATATTTTAAACAGAAGCTTTTAAAAATAATTCACCTTTCTATAAAATGCATATTTCGTGCAATATACTAAATTATATCAACTGATCAATTACTATGAATAACAAGAATGAATACGTGGCAAAATATCGAAATAAAATAAAAATCCACTCATTAATGCCTTAATAAAATCTAATCTAATCTAACAGTTCGACCTTCAATATAAATAATGTATCTGCTTCTATTTATAGATACCAGTTACACAAAGTCAAATAATATAAACCCGATTCTATTTATAGTTTCTTATAATTCTAGCGCTGGTATGCTAAACAGTAAAATAAGCGAAGTTAATGTGATTATTATTAATTGCATGACACATAGAAAAATTAAAATGATACTTTTACATTTGATAGTTTTTTAGTAACCAGACTTAATCATTTAATATATGTTATTTACTGTTATATTTCATATTAATTAATGTAGTTATGTTATTTAGTTAAGTTTTAGGATGTCAATAGCTTTTTAAACATACACAAACAACTATTGTATCAATTAAATCATAGTTTATTTAGATGTACTAGTAGTAAATTTATCTTATAAACTATGCTTCAACGTTAATGTACAGAGAGTGAGACAAAAGTAAAGACAAAACGCTATTTTTTAATTCTAAAAAAAAAACCAAGAACAAAGTTAATTTTTAAAACCTACCACTATTTTTCAATGCATTTATTAGTCGTTTCAAAGGTTTTACTTTTTCACAAATTTAGTATATCTTTATTACTTCATTGTTTGAAAAATATATAATTTTTAATTCAGAATACTTACATTATTTGAAACCAATTTTAATAACATTATATATGATCGGCTGTACAATGAACATTTGTATTATTTTATAAATAGGTGTTTTTTTATGTTATGTACACATCAACAAAAATGATACATATAACTGAAAATATAATTTGTATAAATAAATAAATACAAAACTTTACTACGTTTTTTTGTACATTCCACAAAATATATTTCAAATGTTATTAAATACATAAAATTATAAAATGTATGTTTCAAAACATGCATAGGTATCTGCATTTTGAAAGATAATATGTATGTATGTACGAATATCAAAAAATTGACAAGAAGCAGTAAACGAAAAAATTATTATTTGAAGAGTGATTAACATTAATAAAATCAGTTAATGAATGTGTGTACATTTTTTTAATTACTACGACTACAGGAAATTTTAACTTTAAAAAAAATAAAAAAAGGATTCAGAATATGGCTTCAATCAAAAACATTTACCAATTCATATAATACAACAAAAAATCATACAATAAACATTTAATAAATATAAAAGATGATATAAGTTACTAAACATAATTTTAATCTATTAAAACCTATTTATTGTTAACATAATTTTAATTATTTCGAATATTGTTGAAGAATCATTATTCTTCAAACACTATACAAAACGTAAAAATGAAAATAATATAGAATTATGTATTCCACAACTTTGTTATAAAGTATAAATACGTATAGATGCAATAAAATTTATAGTTATTTTAATTACATAAAAATAAAACTAATGAATTTTAATATATTAACACTGATACTTTGACTACAAACTAATGTAATAAAAAAAATTGTATGTATATATACACTGACGCACATAAGTCATCGCCATATGGGTAGCAAACAAATTATTGATATAATTCAATAAAATAGTTAAATTAAAAAAATATATATTTAATTGATAATAAATATAATATTCATTATATTTATTATCAATTAAATATATATTTTTTAATTTAACGACTTTATTGAATTATATCAAAAAATTGCTTATGTTGCCCATATGGCAATGACTTATGCAAGTCAGTATAAATCAATATATTAGTTAAATTGATAATTAAAACATTTTTGTTACTTAATTTTAATGTTTACGTACATACATAAATGCAATGTATAATATTAATGTATATAAATATTTCTTAATAAAGTATTCACGTGTCTGCTTTTAAAATTATAATTTCAAATTATATATTATTTTTCATTTTTGTAATTTAAAAAAAAAATAAAGATTACGACTATTAAAAAAATACAATATGTGACACAAAACTTTTTTCAAAATATGATATTTGGTAATTTCTGACAGTTCGAAAAAGAATTTCTTACTCTTTTTTAAAACAACGTACACTAGAAATACCAATAATTACAAATGTACAAAATTACGAATATGCAAAAAATTGAGTAAAAATTATTTTCGTCTTTGAAAAAATAGGCACCAATATCAGTGACTCGGTTACAATACATAAACATTATAACTTTTGAACAAACATCTTAAGAAAATAACAAAATTTAATATATTTTTATGTAAATAATGTTATTGATTTTTAATTATACACGTTTTTTTAAGTAAATATAATATACGTTCCATTTTTTAGGATGGGCATCCATTAGAATTCATAATAAAAATAAAAGACAATTAACGATTGTTAAAAAAAACACATATGATAATTAAATGATTTTGAAAGTTTTTAAATAAAATTTTCTTACTTCTTAATAAAAATCGGTTTCAAATAACAATTTTAAATCTTGTTAGTATATATAATGTTAAAAGATCATTCTTTTTATGAGACAAACAACATATAATTTTTAACCTGACATTACTTTCAAATTTATACGCATCTTTCTGAATCATTCTCCAATTAAGTTTTGAAAACTTATTGAAAAT
>CP092091.1:22620490-22645490 GCA_029203775.1 Neoneuromus ignobilis | reverse complement strand
ATATTTAATTAAATATCATCATAGCATATAACGGACATTGCTTCGCGAAAGCCACAATAAATGATATAATTCACTGATATTTGGTCTTCACGTTAACTAAACAGGTTAATAGGATTTTTTTACTTCCATATATATATATATATATGGTGATGACGCCCACGACGGCGGAATCGGTCAACTGCATACGCCGACTCCGCCCACAACAAATGCAATTTGCATAAAAAGACCGTCAACCAAAAAATCGTCAGTCAGTGTTCCTACGTCGTAGGACAGGACACTGGACTTGCCACAACACAGCAAAGAGACTCAGCAAAGTCTCTCCATCAAAACCACAACAGCCCTGTATCAACCACGTTATTCAAAATAAAATATTCTAGTCATACGAAACTGGTATTTTATTTCAAACGAAGACCCAAGTCTCCAAATATATATATATATATATATATATATATATAATGTGTGTGTGTGTGCGCGTTGCGTTCGGTGTGCGTGGGTTCGGTGTGCATGCGTGAGAGTGTATGCGCAGGCCCGCCCCAAAGGGATCAGCCGCCCGTGTGCGAAAATACTTTGGCCGCCCCTATTCCCAAATTGCACTTTTTCCATGTCAGACTATTGAATGATATTTATTAACTTCAATGGAAAGGATAATCGAAATGTTCAGAGAAATGTGTTAAAAATACAATGATAGAATGTGTTTGTATTCGAAAATGGTCTCAGTAATATATAGTTAAACGCTGTAATGAAGTAACGCCGAACAGGTCAAAATATTACATAAGGGCTGATGTAGCTAGACAAACATAAAGAATGTGTTGTTTCACATATCTAAAAATTGATGGTAACCAAGTGTTTTTCTTGGAATCAGCCGCCCCTAAAGCTCGGCCGCCCGTGTGCATTGCACATATGGAAGGGGCGGGCCTGTGTGTGCGTATGTGTTTGTGTGCGTGCGTATGCGTGCGTAAATATGAGAAGGAAAGAAAGAGAATACGTGTATATATGTGTGTGTTTAACCAACAATTTCTATGTTTTCCCAGGTTGCGTAACTTAAGATTATTAAACAGAATTCAAGAACAAATAAATAAGAAGACACATAGCTGGCGTCGAGGGTTTCCTCCAGGGAAGCTAACAAAATACAAGTATTGAAACAAAACCGCCAAGATACGCAAAACACAAACGCAAAAAAAAACAATTTCTATTATCATTTAGAAAAATCTTAAGAAAGAATATAAAATGATGTCTCCAATAGAAAATTAGATAAACATACAATCTTTATATATAAATTTTTTTTAAAAAAAATAATTTATTAAAATTATATAACTCTATTAGTAATAATTTGATTTTTCTCAGTATAAATTTTGTTTTGACTACTTAATTATGAATGTGTGTATATATTTGTGTCGAAAAGTCATGACGCATTTTGACTATGTTTTTTAAATGTCATTTATCTATATAAATACAAAGATTAATCAATAATGTATTTACCATTTTGTTCGATGACTTTTTGCAATCTTTCGGTAAACTTCATAATTCCACGTTCATAGAAAGACCTGTCTTTATTAACGAAAAACCGGATAAAGTGCTGTTTAATGGCCTCGTTGGAATTGAACGATTTACCATGCACGGAGTGCGAAAGACCAAAACATGTGGAAGTTTGATGGGGCAAGGCCGGGCGAGTGCGGCAACACATCCCATCCAAACTCCAATAGTTTTTGACGGGTGGCCAAATTTGTTTTTGATCTCACGTTATCATTTTGGAACACAACTCTTTTATGATTAACGAGTTCTATATGCTTCTGGTGATGTATTCGTTCATCTTGTCTAATTAGCGCAGTACACATCAGAATTGATTGTTTCATTCGTTGGTAAGAGCTTGAAATACACGACACCCTTATAATCTCACCAAACTAAGAACATGATTTTTCTTTAATGAATACCTGCTTTAATGTTTGAGCTGACTTGTCGGACCTGAACCATGACCGTTTACATTCCACGTTATTGTATACGATCTATTTTTTGTCTCCAGTTATCATATACTTCAAAAATGGATCACTTTCTTCATGTTTAATGAGCATATCGCAGATGTTTATACGTGTAGTCAAATGAACTTGTTTGAATTCATGACGAACCCAAATGTCGAGCTTGTTTCTGTATCTCAGCGTCTTGAAATGGTCGCGAACACTGGAATGATGAATATTTAATGTTTCTGTAATCTCACGTGTCATGTAACGCGGGTTTGACTCGATTAATGCCTTTATTTTGTCGTCATCAACCTCGATTGGCCTTCCTGAGTGAGAAGCGTCATTAACATCAAAATCATCAGCACAGAATTTCGCAAATATAATGGTATACGAAAATTAATAGTAGATTTAAGATAAGAAAGTAGTTTGGGTGAAATAGCAAAAATATGTAAAGAAAAAGATTTACAATTCAAACAATCAATAATAAAAAATTACAATAAAACTGGTAGTATCGCTTAAAAATCACGATCTGGAAGGCCAAATGTGTTTATAGAAAAACAAAAACAGAGAAATGTGGAGTAAAATGCAAAAATTTCTTCAGCTTGAATTGCCGTAGACCTATCAACAGAATATAATAAATAGTGTCATCGAACAACTACATCTAGATTATTGAATACTGAAAGGTACTATAGTAGAGTACCTAGGAAAAAACTTTATATAAATAAAATTAATCGTAAAAATCGTGTTGAATTTGCTAAATAATATGTTTATAAAGATAAAAAGTTCTGGGAGAATATAATTTTTAGTAATGAGTAAAAATTTAAATTGTTTATTTTGGAACTGCGGCTGATTCACTTTAACATAAATTAATTTTTATCCTCAACTAAGCCGACATAGTTGTAAATAACAAGTGGTTATTGAATACTTTATAATCATTGTGATGTTGAAATAAAAGTTTAATATTTTTAATAACGATGAAAGAATTAAAGTCGAAAAAAATCAGAATATGAAACCAAGAATTTAGTTTGTACGGTGAAGCATGGAGGTGTAAACGTAATGGTCTGGGCATGTTTTGCGGCTTCTGGGGTGAAAAATATGGCTTTCATTGAAATAACAATTAATAGCTTGGGATATTTGAACATTTTACAACAAAATTTGAAAGAGAGTGTTAAAAAATTAAACCTGGAAATTACATACATTTTCCAACATGACAATTCCAAGCACACATCACTCATAATACGTGAGTGGCTTTTGTATAACTGCCTCAAACAGCTTAAGCCCCACCTCAGTCCCCAGATCTAAATCCCATAGATTATTTATGAGACGAAATCAGAAGATAAATACAGAAAAGATGTGTATGAAACAAGCCTCGAGAGAAGCCCTTCGATATGAATGGGAAAATATTGGGCCCGAAATAACAAGAAAATTTGTCTATTCTATGACCAAAAGATCAAAAGAAATCATTAAAAATAAAAGTGGTCCAGTTTCATATTAAATGTTAAAAAATATATATTTATTTAATAGTTTGAAAGTGCACGTGTTATCTTAGATATTGTCCCATGACTTTTGTATTATCGATTTGTTACTTTTAATTGCTTACGTTTATTTGTTATTTATTATAGTAATGAAAGTTAAAAATAAGATTTTTATTTTATTTTTGAGACATTTATATTTGTTTATATTATAAAATATTTTGAATATAATTTATCAATTAATCCTATTTTATTGTTTTTTCCTAATTACACGTGTCCCATGGCTTTCGTGACTACTGTAGAATAACCATCTTGACTGCCATCTAACTTATACAATGCGTACACTAGAATGAAAGATTATGAGATATGAAAGAAAAATTTTATTTCATTTCCTCACATAACAAATCCGTGTTCTATCTCTAGTCTTTTTTAATGTAACCAATCTAACTTATTATACCATAAAATTAAGATGGCAGTTGTTAATTTCTGACAGTTCTCAATTAAATTCATTAGTTTCATATCTCTTTATGAATTGAGTTAAACGGTAGTTATTACAAAATATTACTTTATAAAACAAAAAACGTAAGTAAAATAAATTTGATTTAAGTTCGTAGAATAATATTTATGCTAACAGCAAAATTATGGCTACGAAATTAGTCAGTGAATGTGCATATACATATACATATATATATGTACATATATATATATATATATATATATATATATATATATATATATATATATATATATATATATATATATATATATATATATATATATATATATATATATATATATATATATATATATATATATATATATATATATATATATATATATATATATACACATACATACATACATACATATATACACACACAAATGTACATAATCTATATATATTTTAGGTATTCATAAAAATCGTAGTATTATTTATATAACAAAATTTAATCAATTAATTAACTGAACAGATATGCTCTTCCCACATGGTTGATCTAACACGAAAATCACACAAACCTTTAAAAATTTAATTGCTTTTTCTCAACTCTATAAGGTTTTACAAAATATTCAATAACTATAATTCCTTTTTTCAATAATGAATAAATGATTCAAACAGCAGCAAATAATTTAAAAGATAATTATCATATTTTATTTTTCATTATTAATATAATTTTTATAGATTTAATCAAATACTTTAATTAATAAGTGAAAATGGATGGTCCCAATAATTCAAACAATGCAGGAGGAACATCATCTGCAATTTCAAACAAAAGATTACAGCAGACACAAGCACAAGTTGATGAAGTTGTTGGTATTATGAGAGTTAATGTAGAAAAGGTAATTTTTTTTTACTGTTTATTACAAAGTTGTACTAATTATATAAATAATAATTTTTTTTTGTGTAAATCTCATATATTATATTTCACTAACTTTTTAATTGCTCTTTTTAATTTTCAAAATATATTAAAAATTGATTTTTACAAAACTAATGTGCCAAAATATTTCTGAGACAGGGAAATTATATATTTTGTTATATATATATATATATATATATATATATATATATATATATATATATATATATATATATATATATATATATATATATATATATATATATATATATATATATATATATATATATATATATATATATATATATATATATATACACATACATACATACACGAAGATCGTTTGATAAGTATGGTAAAAAAATAAGAAAAACTAAACTGAAAAATTTAATTTAATTAATTAAATTAAACAATAAATAAATTTACCATACTTACAACGAAATATAATATATATATATATATATATATATATATATATATATATATATATATATATATATATATATATATATATATAAAGGGAGAGTTTTTAGAAAAAATGAAATCAAGATACTACTGTATTTTTTTAGTTTGATAATAGATTAAAATTTATAAATTTATTTGATATATAATTAAATTGTTTATATTTGTATATTTAAATTATATACTATTTGTTAATTATAATGTTAATAATAAATGTTATTTTATTTGCTTTCTTTTATTAAGAGGATATACAAGCAAATTAATATACTTCCAAGTAAGTATTTCATTTTTCATTTTTTTTTACATATATCTAATCTGTTATTTCTAATCTAATTTGTAAGCATTTATAAAATACATGTTTATTCTATTTTATTAACCAAATGTATGTAGTAATTATATTTTGGAATTGTGTTTTATATTACATTTACATTTAATTGTTTTATTCTACATAATTGTTATTATATACTTTAAGTGTGTATGTGTGTATATGTATGTATTTACTTATATACCCACACACATATATATGCATTTTAGTTTATAAGTATAAATTATAGGTTAAAAATAGGTTATAAATTAGGTTCTAGAAAGAGATCAAAAATTAAGTGAACTTGATAATCGAGCTGATGCCTTACAAGCTGGTGCCAGTCAATTTGAACAACAAGCTGGACGTCTAAAAAGGAAAATGTGGTGGAGAAACCTGAAAATGATGATTATAATGGGGGTAATTGGTGCTGTTCTTCTAATTATTATAATTAGTAAGTATTTATTTTAATTAATCTCTTTTTGAATGAAAATTGGTTAATTTTACATTATTCATTTTACTTTAAATTCCTTATTAAAGTGGCCTGTTACCATGGTAAAAATTATAACTTCTGTTTATTTTTAAAAATTACTCTATGCAGAAAATAATACTTAATGAGAAATTTTCTCACACAAAATATATCATTTATATCAATATAACTGTTATAATAAAATATAACATGTCAATAATATCTGTTTTTTTAGTTTCATTACATTTTTTTTTTATTTTTCAGTTTCATTATCTTCATCTTTGTCAAGTGATGATAATTCTTCAGCCAATTCACATAATGCAAGCATCGCAAACAAAGAAGGCTAGCTGTAATTAATGTATTTGTATGTATATAAATGTGTGTGTGTATGTATGTATGTATGTATATATATATATATATACTCATATTTACATACATACATTATGTATGTATATAAGCAAATAAAAGCATGTCCAATTTTAAAAAATATAATAATATATTGGTAAATAGTAAATTGACTACAAATTATAATATATCAATTTAATTCCATTAAGAAAACTAATTTTCATTGTAACAATAGTAATTGTGATATATATATATATATATATATATATATATATATATATATATATATATATATATATATATATATATATATATATATATATATATATATATATGTATTTTTTTTCTTAAATATAGATTATTTTTTATAACTACTTTTTAGTAAACTGAAATAAAATTGTATTTTTTTGAGGCATGCATTAAAGTTTTTCAGCATAAATATAATGAATTATATGATGTTTAATTTTTATGCAAAACATTAACAAAAGGACATAAACTCGTTTTGTATCTATATAAAACTACAGAATTGCTCCATTTTACTTTCATACACATAACTAAATAAACTTTGTACATTAAATAAAAAATAAAAGTGATCTACATTTGCAATGAATTAAAAATAAAAAAACTATTTAATTTAAAAATTGATTGAATAGTCTGAAAAAATTATGATCATATAAAACATTCAATTTAATGGTAATAGTTGTAAATACTTCAAAAACTTACTTAAAAAAACAGTTGATTTTCTTTTATACTGGAATATTTTATCTATTACATTTAAATACTAATTCATAATAAAACTTGAGATTACAAATTACTATATTGAAAATAATTTGTAAAAATATAATTTTGCAATTAATCAAAATTAATTTATTAAAATTTTGTGAAATTAAGCAGAAATTAATATAAATATATGCTATTCAAATCTTATATTTAGTTTAAAGAATTCATTATTGTAATTATGAATTCCACTTAAAAGTTTTTAAAATTAAGTATTAAAACAGTATGACTACTTAATATATTGTTGCAAAAAAGTAGGTGTGCAGTTTCAATAATAATTGACAGGGGTTTGGGAATTATAGTTTTATAGAATAGAATATATTTAGAATTTAATGAAACAGACAATAAATTAAAAATCAAACTAGTTAGAAGAATATGTTTATTATAAACATTGTGGAATAACATCTTTATTGAATGTATATAATATCTATAAATCCAAATAAATTTTTATTGCATGATTTTACTCCAATTATCATTTAGGTAAATTATTTTTTGTATTTTTTTCAATAAATACAAAATGTTAGCAATGGGAACTATACCCTAACTTTTTCACTGATATATATGCATGTGTATGTATACGTGCTACAAAAACAAAATTTAGCATAACTTTTTTTTTGGATTTTATTACAGTTGAAATTTAATTGTCAAGTCTTTTTTTCTACTATTTAAAAAAAATATATATTCTGACATTTTTACTAAAAACAATTTATAAATGTTAATTATAACCAAATGGGCTACAATTAACATTACTATTACAAAATATTAAAAAATACTTTTTTCTAATGATATTTTACCTCAAATTCTCGACACATTACATATTTTTAATTACAGGTTAATAACACCACTGACTGATCTTAGTACATGTATGTGTGCTGCCTTGACATATGTATGTAACACACATATGTATCTATTATCAAAGAATACTTTATTATTAAAAAAAAACACTAAATAGCAGTCCAAAAATCTATTTGTTATTGATAGACAAAGAAAAACAGAAAATTGTAAAAATACTTAAAATATTTTTAATACTAATTTTTTTTCTAAGAGTTTTAAGTATAAAAATTGTTTATCAAAATATGCTTTTAATTTTTTTACATTAATCTTATATCAAAATTAATGTATTTTATTATTATATAGCTTCTTAAAACATTAATATTGTATATTTTTGAAATTAGTTGTGTAATATACAACTTTAAAAACTATTATATTTGTATTTTATTAAATAAACTTTCTTATAAAGTAATACATTATTTTCATTTTTACTTCCATACTAATGCAATGAATATACTCAGTGTATTAAAAATCATCTATAATTAAAATATAAGCTATACACGCGTGAGTGTGTGTGTGTGTGTGTGTGTGTGTGTGTGTGTGTGTGTGTATATATATATATATATATATATACACATGGTGAAAAATGTGTGCATACACTTATCAATACGGATATATTTCTCAATAAAACAACTTTATTAATGTAAATTTAAAAACAAACATATTTTTTAATAATCCTATAAAGTACCAATTCTTTATACGTGGCAATTCAAAACATTTTAAATTTATAACAAATAAAATAAAACTCATAAAAATTCATACAAATTGACCAGAAAATCTCTGCGTACACATTTTATTAAACGGTAAATAATCGATTTTTTTGCAATATTTGCACTTATTGTTGTTTTAAAATTAACACAGTTTTATTTAAAAAACAAATCTGTGCTGAATTTGTGTGAAAAATAATAAAAAAGGGTGGGTATCATGAACGTGTTGCGCGTGAGAAATCATTTTTTTCACGTATCAATAGATAAAAACAGATTGCATACGCAAATAAACACATTAATTAACTAATACAGTTTTGGGAAAACATGATTTTCTCAGATGAGAGCAAATATTGCATTTTTTGGATAGAACGACTTAAAATTGTATGTACATCACTGAATAAAAAAAATCTTGTTCCTACTGTGAAACTCAGTGGTAGTAGAGTAATGGTATAGGTGTGTATAACAAGTAAGGGCGTGGGACAAATAAAGTTTTTAGAATCCACGATGGATAAATATGCTTACTTAAATATTTTAAAACGAAATATAAAGCAAAGTGCTGAAAAATTAAGTCTAGGTCGCGATTATAATTTTTTGCTCGACAATGATTCGAAGCGCACGGCAGACGTTATTAAGCTATAGATATTATATAACGTTCCAAAACAGTTGCATACACCTCTCCAATCTCTAGACCTAAACCCTATAGAACATATGTGGCATTTTCTCGATCGTAAATTCACCAACATGGCATAAATTCAAAGGAAATGTTGAAAAAAGTTATAGAAAAAGAGTGGAATAAGATTAGTGCTAAGGAAACCACAAAAATTTGACCATTCCATGCAAAAACGATTATAGGAGGTTCTTAAAAAAAGAGGCTATCCAACTAGTTACTAATTCACTTGAAAAGCTTATTTTACTTTATATTATTTTTGATTTTCATTTGCTGTACGCAAACATTTTCTGCTCAATTTGTATGAACCTTGTGTTTTTTATTTTTTAGTTTATTTGTTCTAAATTTAAAATGTTTTGAATTGTCATATATAAATAATTAATAGTTTATAGAATTAATAAAAAATATATTTGTTTTCAAATTTATATTAATAATTTTCTTTTATTGAGAAATATATCCGTATTGATAAGTGTACGCAGACATTTTTGAAAATGTATATATATATATATATATATATATATATATATATATAAATGCATACATACGTATATATATATATATATATATATATATATATACACTGACGTGCAAAAGTATTAGCCATATGGGTAACATAAGTAATTTATTGATATATGAGTAATTCAATAAAGTTGTTAAATTAAAAAAAAGATATTTAATTGATAAATATAATATTCATTATATTTATTCGTTATATAATTTTAATTATGTTTATTTTCAATTAAATATTTGTTTTTATTTAAAAACTTATTGAATTATATATATATATATATATATATATATATATATATATATATATATATATATATATATATATATATATATATATACGTACATAATTTAATCAAATAAACTACATTGTAAATTAAACCAAATAATTAACATTATTATTATTTTATTATATAAACAAATTTGTAATTATAATAGAAAAATATAAATAGAATAAACTTTAATAAATTTAAATACTAATTAAAATTTAAATTTGAACATCATATATAATAAAGAATAACATACTACTATCTTTTTTTATAATAAATTACATATTTCTTAAAAGTTATATGTTTCTGTTTTGTTTTTTTTTTATACTTATTTCTGTTTTAACTTAATTAATTTATTTTTAATTTTTTGTTTATAAAATAATTAAGTTACATGTTAATGCTCTTGTATATGGATATTTTTAATTTAAATTAATACGTTAAAAATATACTAATTTGTATAAAAAGCTTATATTTGTAATTTACATCTACATTTTAAACTTAAAATAAATAAGTTACAATTTTTACGGAAATTTATTTAATCAACTGTTACCAATCTAAACATTTATGCAAAACATTGTTAATCTATGCAACCGTGTTGAACATGTCATTTATATCAGGAGACAGTTTATGTGGGTCAACATATTTTTTAATTTTTTTTTGAAATGTTAAACTTCAGTTTTTTTTATTAATAGTTGAAATGAAGTAAAGTATGTTACATTAATTATTTAACTATATAATATTATTTTATATTCATATTTTTATTAGTACTTAAAATTATTTTCTTATAACCTTATACATAAAAATTTGTAATTTAAAAATTTGATTCTTATACTGTCTGCCCTATATATGATCAAAAGAATATTTTCAATGAGAATTTTTTTTATTATTTAGTGTTTATTGAAAAAAAAAACGATAAAAATGTCTGCTGAAAAACTGGTATTAGGGACTGAAATTCACGAATTAAAACTTGGAGCAAGTTTCACTAATCCCAGAAGTACAGGATTTCATACAGTTCGATATGATTTTAAACCAGCTAGTGTAGATGTAAATAAATCTGCAAGTATCGATGTAGGAAATAACAATCAAATTACAGTAAATGTTCCACATTTAGGTTTGTACATTAATCATCATATTTATGGTACTTTAAAAATAAATACGTAATTGATAAATTTAAAATCATCAAAATTTTAATATAACAATTAAGCGAACATAAATGTTTAATATTTGCTTAAGTATGTACTTAAAAAGCTAATAAACGAATACATATTCAAATAAAATTCTATTAATATATATAGTAAACATTTTGTTATTTAAATAAAAAAATAATAATTTGATAACTACAGTATATTGAATTAAAATAAAAATAATTGAACCATATTAATTTTATTGCTTAATTTTTTGTAAATAAAAAATCGAATATTAAAAAAATAAATTAATTTATTAGTGTTTGTAATGTAAATAACAAATGGATCTGTAATTTAATAATGTACAAAGTAAATATTTATAAAGCATCTATATAAAAAAATATTTATTTGTTAACAAAGTTATAATCCATTAATTAACATTATTTAAATTTAGAAAAAAAACACATTTTTTAGATGGTGCTGGAACTTCTCAAACAGTATTTAAAGGTTCTCAAAAACCATACCAAAAGGAATGTGTTTTGATTATTGATAAAATTACTGGAGAAATAACACTAGAAAAATTAACAAGTAATATTCAAGTGAAAAAAACAAGGTTTGTTACATTAATATGAACTGTAACTGTAACATCTGTACTAATAGTAATTTTAATATAGGTCAGAATCTACTCATAAACCAGTAAATGTATTACCACTAGAAAAATCCAATTGCAATACATTATCTAATTTTGAAGTAAATTCATCTAAATCTTCAAAAGTTAATAGTAGAAATCGAAAAGATAGAAATATTACAAGTATGCTTTTTATTAATATTTGTTTGTAATAAACATATTGAAAAAAATAATATTTTTTTTAGATTTAATTCCAAAACATTCACCTTTACAAGTAAGTCCTGCTCGTTCATCGCCTGGTTATTCAAAGTCACCTAAACGAGATCATGTTATACATAAAAGTCCTTCAGCGTATGTATTCTGCTTTTATACACACACACAAAATGTTTCAAAGTATTAATTTTTCTTTTTGTTTGTTTTCATTTAATTGAAATTATCAAGTTTTTATACACCACAATTATTATGTGATTTTGTTTTAGATCTCCTGTAACACAAAATACATTGGCAAGTCTTCCAATGATTGGAGTTGATGATTTCAGTTCATCATTGACACATTCTACTGTAAATATTGAAAAATCACCCATGTACAATGATGTAAGTGTAATAAAGTTTTATTTTTTGATGTTTAATTTAGTACTTATGTATATTAGTAACATTAAAATAATAATTATTTTTCCAAATAAATAAATTCTGATTATTAACACATTCACGGACTGCTACCGTATATGCAATACTTTCGTTATTGCCAACATCCTACGCAAACTCTGATCGTTCGTGATCGTGTTATTAAATATATGATTTTTTCATAATTTATTGTGTATGTAAATATTATGATATGCATATTGTTTTCAGAATATAATACAACAATCAAATTCCAATGTAGACACAGTTGGAGTGTTAAGTGATAGTTCTAGTTCATCAGAAAGTTCAGATGATTCTGCAAATGATTCAAGTGATTCAGATAGTGAACATAATGTTACTCTATTAATAAGAAATGGAACATCTTCCATGTCAAATCAACAGTCACAAGCTACATCTAAACGAAAAGGTAAAATATTAGAAATTAGTTTAAAAAATCATTTACCAAGTTATTAAAATTTATAATCATATACATTTTTTTTTTTGGTTATTTTAAACATTCATTATTAGATAAAATATACTAATTTGAAAACTATATATATATATATATATATATATATATATATATATATATATATTTATGTATGAAAAAATATTTTTTTTATACAGAAATGATTGTGTATCTGTACAAATAATATTCATCAGTTTTTTACTTCTAATGCAAGCAATCTTAATTTTTTTAATAAAAGTGTCTTTCATGCAATTTATAAATTTTGGTCTAAATTACTTATGTTCAAAGATTATGTTTCTTAATGTTTAAAATTTAACCTTATATTTATCTTCTATTTTTTTTATAATCATAAATATATATACTTATTACTTTATTTTTAATTAATTATTTCTTTTATAATGAATTTATTTTACAATTATTATAATATAAAAAAGATCACATTGATATTAAGTATAGAAAGTATCCATTAAACTATAAAGTAATCAAAGTAATATGAAATTATATTATCACTATATTATTTTAATTTTAAATAATACACCATATTATCAAATAAGATGTAATATATAATAATATACAAGTTTCCTAAATTGTGTTTTAATTTGTTACTATATAAAATATAGAAAAATTCTTATAAATTACTCAATTTATATTATGTTTAAGATAATGTTCTTATATTAATGTACACTTTTCCTTTTATTACAATTTTCAGAATCTTCTAAAATAGCTCTTTACAAGTATAATATTGTCATTTCCAAAAGTATGCAAGTTGTGTTATTTTTTTCAGTTCAATCATTTATTTTATTGTATAAAGTTAATTAAGAATTTAAAAAAATACACACATTTTATATTTATATTAATTTATTACTCTTTTAGATTCAAACAGTAGTTATTCAGGAAGTGATGAAGACAAAGTAAAGAGTCATATATCTGGAATAAATAAATCGAGCACTATGGGTTAGTTTGTAATATTCTGTTTATATTTCAAATTTTTTTTACTTTTTTATTTTGTTTTCAGGTCGAGAATTAACAGTTTCAGATAGTTTATTAACTGAAGATTTAAAACTTTCTGAAAGTGGTAGTGATTCAGATTGATGATATAATATATATATATATATATATATATATATATATATATATATATATATATATATATATATGTATATGTATATATGATGTGTATTTGTTAATATGATTATGTGTATGTATACATTTGTAAGTATATGATTATTCTTAAAAATATTGTGTCCATATTGAAGTGTATGTACATATACATACACATTTATGTAACTGAGTATGTATGTTAAATGTACACTCACAAAGATTAAAATATATTTGTGTAACTTGAAAAAATAAAATATGTTTACACTTTATATTTATTTTTTGAATGGTTTTTGATCATTATATATATATATATATATATATATATATATATATATATATATATATATATATATATATATATATATATATATATATATATATATATAGATTTATTTTTATTGAAAATATTAAATTTTCCTATAAGATAAATAAAAATAAATTATCTATAAAGATTATAATTCTACAGTACAAATTGTAAATATTTTAAAATTAAAAATTAAACTTTTTAAAATGAAAACAAAATGTTTTATAAATGAATGTTTTACTAATTGCTCTTGCCACTGCTCTGTTAACATATATTCTACTCATATATCCAGTTATTAAATTATTACATTAATTTCACCTATAATTTTAAGTAAAAAAAAATAATTTTTTTTGTATTCACACCATTTTAAATAATCACAATTTTATAGTAACAAAATATTAACTATATTGTATATTTAAAATACAAAAGCAAAAGATAAAAAAGAAATATAATGACAATTAGAACAAAAAGAATTGAAATAACAAATAAATCTATTAACATAATACAATTTGATATTTTTTGGAAATAGTTTCTTCATCAAACCTTTTATTTTAGTAATGTGTTTATTACAATAAACAATAAGTCATTTATCTAAATTATACAATATTATTATGTTTGAAAATATGTACATTATTATTTTTATACTTTTATTTTATAAATGTTTATATTTTATTCCTAAATATATTATCACTTACATATTTTTTTAAATACGTTGTATTAAAGTGTTTGATTAATTACATAAACTATAATTCTTTATATATTTATTCATAAATTTAAAAGAATAGAATACTAAAAATCTTGAGGTTATAACAATAAATAATTTTTTAAAATAATAATTAGTTATTGGTTATTCGGTATTGGAAAATATAAAGTTAATTAAAAGTAAATAAAGAGCAACACGATATATATTTGTTTGTATTTAAAATTTCTTGTATTGAAACAAAATGTAGATAATACAAGATAAATTTATATTAGTACTTTTAATATTTTATTTCATAATTATATACATATATATTATTTTTAATATTATATACAAAATTACAAGTTACAACCTTTATTAATAAACAGATTACTATTTATAGTATTATAAAGTTAAAAAAAAGCTTTGCTATACAAATCCTAGTTGACCGAGCTAAAAACCAAAAAACAAATTACATAGTTTTAACTGATATTACAAAAAAGCATTTGTTTTAAACAATTAATTGCCAGACTTACCAATGTTTGCTTTTGTGTTTCTCTTTGTAAAATTATATTTGTCTGTTCCTGGGAAAATTTGCATACAGCTGCTATAACTTTTGCTAGTATTAATGATTCTTTCCCAGTCATATAATTGTATAAAATGTTTCTTAAATATTCCATTTCAGTTCCATCTACAAAAATTTCTAAATAACTACTATAAAATAATTTTATATATTTACATATAGCTTTACTTTCAAAAAATCCATATATTATTATTTATTTAATTAAACTTTAAATATATACAAAGAATATAATATATATATATATATATATATATATATATATATATATATATATATATATATATGGGTAATTTTTTATATGCAACTATAAGTAAATAATCTGTATATTTACCAGATTCAAACTGCGTAGTATGATTTAAAGTGACTAATGTTTCATCTAACTTTTCTGTTAATTTTTGATTTCTATTATGTAATTTTTCAATTTCAGATTCATAATAATTAAAACGTTTCTTACTAATATCATACTCTCCTCTAGATTCAATGAGTTGTTGTGTTAGTTCACTTATTTGATTTTTATTTATCTCATTGTTATTTTCTAATGAAATTATTTTTTCTTTTAATAATTCAATTTGATTATCTTTATCTTTCATGTCATTTTTAAAAACTGTATTTAATTCATATACGGATTGAATTTCTGTTTCTATATTTACTTTGTTTTTAACATCTTCTTTCAATTTATCAATTTCTTTATCTTTAAGTTTTAATTCTGCATGAACATCATTTATTTCTTGTTTTAAAGTCTTAATTTCGAAGTTTTGTTCATCTACACTTTCCAATTCTTTATTTTTTAATTCAATATATTTCTCTAAATCTAGTAATCGATTTTTCAAAATTTTAATATCAGCAGATTCATTTTTCTTTAAAAAGTCAACCTCATCTAACAATTTTATTGATTCATTATTTTTTTCTTTTAATTTCATTTTTATTTCTTTATTATTCATTTCAATGGATTTTAATTTTTCATTTTGTTCCTCAAGTTCTGTTAAACGTTTTGTAAGATTTATTAAATTTACATCTTTTTCATCATTTGATTTCATCAATTCTGATATTTTGTTTTCAGTTGAAATTAAGTGATTTTCTTTTATTTTTAATTCAGATTCTAAGTCATTAACTTTATTATTTGACTCTGACAATTCATTAAGCTCTTCATTCATTTTTACATTTTTCAATTTTAATTCAAGAAGTTCTGAAGCTTGTTCACTTTTTTCCAGAAACAAACAATCAATCTTTTGAAGTAAATCTGAATTTTCTTCTTTTAAAATACTTAATTTAGAATGTTTTTCATCTAGTTCAGTAGTTAAAATTCTAATTTTTTCAATGAACTGATTATTGTTTTCTTGCTGTTCTTTTAATTGCAATTGGAGTTTCATCTTTTCATTTTGATCATTATCTAACTGTGATACTAATGTTTTAATTTCATTTTGTTTATCTATTAATTCTGTTTTCAACATTTGTAATTCATTTGTAATTTTTGTTATTTGCAATGTATTATGTGTGTTTTCACTTATGTTCTTCTCTAAGTCTGCTTTAAAATAATTGTTGTTAGATAATAAGTTTTCATTTTCAATCTTTAAATCTGAATTTTCCACCTGTAAATTATTATTTTGGAGTTTCAAAACTTCAATTTCTTGTGAAAATATGAAGTTTTCTTTGTTCAAATCATCAATTTCATTTTTCAGTAACTCTTTTTCTTTATTCAACAATTCTAAATTATGTGATTCCATTTCAGAAATAATTTGTTTAGAATTTGACAATTCTGAATTTGTTTTTTCTAACTCAGCTTTGAGTGATTCAATGTGTTTAGCTAATTCTCCACATTTGGTATTTAACTTGTGTACTTTATTACTATACGCATTATTCTCAGACATTAATGATGATATTTGTTTTTCATAATTATGTTTCTCGGTTGCAAGAACTTTAATTGTTTCGTTTATATCATCTATTAAATAATTAACTTGAGTGTTTTCACTGTTTTTAAATAAAGACATTGATTCAATTGCAGATATTTCTGTTTGTAGGCCTTGTTTTTCATTATTAAGTGAACTTAATTCCACGGTTAAATCGGTTATCTTGTTCTGACAAATATTTTGTTCTTTTTCTAGATCTGATACCTTTCTAAGCAATTCATTATTAGTGACTCTCATATCATGTATTTGTTTTGAAAATTGTTCTGTCTCAGCTTTATAGTTTTCAACAATCACCATAAGTTCAAAAATTTTATTTTCACAATCTTTTTTTTTATTTTCAATATCAATGATATAAGTTTCCAACTCACTTTTTTCCAGAGTTAAACTATTTACTTGTTGTTTCCAATTATCAAGTTCTTCATTTAATTCTTCATTAACCTGAACAATTTTACATTTAGCTGCATTCAGTTCTAATATTTCTGACTCTTTATTTTGTAATATACCTTTTAAATCACACAACTCTTGGTTACCTTTATCAGAGGTCCATTCAAAATCATTTAATTTCTGTTCAGTAGTTTGTAACTGTTGTTTAAATAATTCAATGTTTTTTTTATTTTCTATTCTTAAATTACTGATTTCAATATGTGCTGCATCAAGTTCCTTTTTCAAACTCTCATTAGATTCAATAAAGACCTGTTCTTTACTTTCAAAATGTTTTATTTGGTTATCAATTTCTTGTCTCAATTCATCCTTAGTTTTAACTGACTCTGCATGATTAAGTATTTTATCATTCAATGTTTTAATTTTATTTTCTTTACTTTCTATATCTTTTTCTAATTGGAATGTTTTATCCAATAAAATTTTATTTTTTTCTTCATAATCTGTTAACTTACGAACATAATTTTCTGTTTCTAGTAAATGTCTTTCATTCTCATTTTCTATTTGCTTGCATTTCTCTATCTGTAACTTAAGATTAAAGTTTTCATCAATTAAAATTAGTAATTCTTGTTCTAAAGATTCACTATTTTTACATTTTTCCATTAACTGATTAATTTGCATTTGCTTTTCTTTCAACTTTTCATCTTTCTCAATAAGTTTTTGATTTAATAATTCAATATTTAAATTCGGTAACACATTTACACATTCTACACTATTTTTCTCAGAAGTGGCACTTGTATCAAGATCTATCAATTTTTGTGACTCATTATCACTTTTATTTGTTATGCAAAAACTGCAATGTTCTGACTTTGAAATATTTTGTTCATTTAACTGCTTTTGTAAATATTCAATTTCACATTTGGCCCTTTTTAAATCTTCTAACAATACGTCATTATTTATTAAATCACTTGCTATATCATCTCCTTTTAAATCAAAATTTGTTGAAACATTTACTGGTTGCCCTGTAGCTTTCTGAAGTAAACCAACTTTTTGTTTCAAGGCATTAATAGTTAACTGTTTTTCATCTAAATCAATTCTTAATTCCTAAAAAGTGAACAAAATTATTTTGACTTAGCATAATTTATTACAATAATTTTCAAATTCAATCAAAGTTATTGTTTGAAGAATTAAGAAATTTATATATATATATATATATATATATATATATATATAATACTCATTCCACTTTTAATGTTTTAATGAATATTTGAAGTTGCTTTCTATTAAATACTTATTTTTACAAACAATATACTGACAATATATTGATTGATATTTTTTAATTTTTTCCTTATTTATAGTCTACAATGAAAATATATATTTTTATCTAAATGGCAACAAAAATATTAATACATATGAATCAAAATAAAACATATGAGCGTATATATATATATATATGTGTGTGTGTGTGTGTATGTATGCATATAAATTTATATATCACTTTTACATAAAATAATCATTTTATTAAAATCTTTTTTCATGCAATATAATTACAGCTAAATTTTATTTACAAACTAACATCCTCATACCTGTTCTAAATGAGCCTTTGCAGTTTGCTCTAAAGAACACTGTTCTTTTAATTCTGATACTCGTCTCAAAGTTTTATCTTGTGTTTCCACAAGAACTGACTAAAAATATATAATAAATATTATGTTAACACTTTCACAATATAACAGTATCATTAAACATTATATATGTCATCAACAAATATTTTTTTATAAAGACTACTTTATTTGCATTAAAATATACTTAATACAATTTAAATTTATTTTGATTTTAATTTCAATTACTACTATTTCAATAAAATTACTTACCAAAAATTTTATTCAATTTGTTTTCATTGAGTTTTTAATATGCAGCAAATAATAAATAACAATAATAAAAATTTTAAATATTGAAAATAACAATACCTTAGTGCGTGTATGTTCCCTTTCCAAATCTCGATAATGCCTAGCCAAATCACTATATCTACCTCTATATTTACTGTATTTGGCTTTCATAGTGTTATATGCTTTATATAAATTCTCCTTTGAAATATTTTCAAGTTGGCTGCTATACTGTAAATTGTCTTCAACTTCACTCGCGGATATATCGAGATCACTCTAAAATCATTTATTAATGTTTGCTCCTGATTTCATATTTTTAAAATCCCACATCGACTGAAAACTACCTGAAGATGATAAAGATTATTTGCTGATTCATATTTAGGTAAAAATAAAGACACATCACTTGCTATTGAAGAATTGGAATCCCTTCTTGTTTTAACATTGGTATCTACTAAGCTTACATTGGTAAACCCACTTTTATCTGGTGAATTTTGAGGAGTTTCTAAAATATTCATTTAATTTAATTTACATACGTCAACAATTTACATGTTACAAACCTTCTTCTGTAATTGAAAATTGATTACTATTTGACGGTTTTTGCTTTGATGAAGAAACACCATTATTGGAGGTTGCGTACGAATTTTGCACGGTTTGCGCTAATTCTACTATTCTTTGTGGAGAAGATTTCACTTCTTCTGCAATTTTATCTTTCAGTTTTTTAAACATTTCAAAAATTAAATTGTCAAAATCATCAGTAAGAATTAATTGACGTCATCGACAAAAATCTGTCAAAACTAGCAAATCTGAACTATCTTCACATGAGTAGTAAGGTCTTTATTTTAGTACAGACTAGCAGAATTAAAATGACTTTTATATACTTAATTAATCTTGACATTAACAACAATTTGAGGATAAAATAAAATCCTATTAAATTAAAAATAAAAATATAATACTAATTTACTTTCCTTTAAAATGCATACAATTACTATCTGTACTTAAAACTATAAAATAAATGTTATTATTTAATGGTATTCTAAATATTTATGCAGATAAATATAATTTTATTGATTTTTTTATAATGTTCATGAAGACGATACATAAAAAAATAAGTGCATATTGATATCTGAAGTTATTTCAAAATATTCGTATTCATATGTATATAACGTTTCTTCTTCTTTTACGATATTTTACATAGACAGGCATTAATCTATGATCAAATTATGAAAAATTACATACATATATTGTAATTACTTTATTCATATCTTTAATATGTAATTATAATTCGTTCTAAAAATCCATGAATAATTTTATACATCAGTTATCTACTTATACACTATTTACACTTCGATATACTAACTACAATATACATACATATATTACATGTCAATAAGGAATTATAGATAGCAAAATATTAATCATACAAATAACAGATATAACTTAAATAACATCCAAATTCGAAAAAAACGATAAGATAATTCATTTTTTTAGAAAATGATAACTATTGCTTATTGACTGAACATATTATTTTATTATAATTATTATGACTAAAATCTTTTTGTAAATTCAATACGGGAGCAAATGAACACAGTTGATTACATTTCAGAGAAAAAATAAGTAAAAAAAAGTTGGTATTAACTGTCAAAAAACATTTTGAACAATAATCATTGTTCACATTCTGCAAATATATGTAATTATTATTCTTGGAAACAATTTTGGTAAAATACCACACGATTTAAAATAGCTGTAATTTAATCCATGTTATTACGATTCGTTCAAATTATTGAATATTGAACGAAGTTCATCAGAAGAAACATTAAAAACTGTGCAAACAGTTGTTTAAAAACAGTGACCTATTATATAACAAGTTTTTTATTTTTTGAAAAAATAGTTTAGTTCATGTTGATCAACTGATCTAATATATATATATATATATATATATATATATATATATATATATATATATATAAATATATATATATATATGTTGGTATGTAATTATTTCAAAAAAAAAATTGAAATAAAATAATTTTCAAAATACCAACTATGGCTAAAAGTAATAACTGTAATGTCATTTTTGTATGAAATATTTTATTAATTAAAAAAATTCTTTGTTAAATACATTTATTTAAACATAAACATATTATCTGTACAGTATTTATTCACAATTCTTTATATACATAATTATTAAATGTATTATCTTTGTACTAAATAAATTAATGGTTTAACACTTATGTATTATCACGATGTTCCAGGGACTGAATAAAAATAAATAATTTATATGTATAATAAATTTATAATAAGGAATAAATTATGTATATACCCGTTTTTAAATGCACAATACAATTATGATTAAAAATTATACAATTGCACAAAATATTTGTGTATCTTTACAAATATTTATTAATTAATAATTCAATAGCATTTGTTTAGTTTTATATAAATGAGGATAATCCTTATTTTTAAATAAATTAATTATTAACTACTCTGAGAAAATAAAAAATATTAATCTAAAAACAAAACATTAAAAAAATTATATACTACGTATTTATTTATTCCATGAATTACAGGAATACCTCGCATAGTGCGGCTTCGATTAATACGGTTTCACTATAGTACGGTTTGAAATTTAAAAAAAAAATTGTGCGTATGCGCACATTATACGCATCGCATGCGCAGTTCTAGTTTTGTGGTCTTTTCTTTTTCTATTAGTTTTCGATTCGTAACTCTAGAGTAGTCGATTTTTTGATAATTAAATTTTAATTGAAAATGAATTTAAAATGAATGTACAAATCCCTAATTTTGTTTCGTTGATACATACAAACATTTGAATATATTACTCTCGTTTTATTTACTGAAAAACGGTGAAAAAAATTGTTTGGAACCAATTAACGTTTTTTGTATTTAGTTAATATTTCGATTAGTTCGGTTTCAAATAGTCCAGCAAATCAGTGGAACCGATTAGCTGGACTATGCGAGATATTCCTATATTTAGAAAAATATTATTGAATGTTATTTTATTGAATCCTGTATTTATATTGATAAATATTTTATGATCTTTTTCAAATACATAAATGGTTATTACGATTATTTAGGGTTTATTATACACAATGATTAAATTATTCCAGTTCAATTTAATTTGCAAAGTAAAAAATATTTTGTAGAAAACAGATTTAATTTTTAAGTAAAATAGGAAGAAAGTAATAATAAAATAAGATTTTGTTACTAATTTTATGGTTGTCTGTTTTTTTAATAATTTACATTTTCAAAGGAACAGTATCGTATGATTATAATTAAAAATATTTTACTATGATTAATTTTTGACAAGTAGAGACAAGTTAGAATCTTGTTTGTGAAAATAAATTACTTCTGTTATTTTTTTCGTTTTTTTAATTTTCACAAACACACACTAGGGTCATCTAAATGCGATGCCTAGATTTGTGTTTTATTAAAAAGAAACTAAACACATGTTTCCCTATACACCACTTTATATACATGTTTCTTTTTAATAAAACACAAATCTAAGCGTCACATTTGGATGACCTATATATTCTTATTTATTTGTAGTCATGCAAATTCTACATATTAATACATATACATACATACAAACATATATATATATATATATATATATATATATATATATATATATATATATATATATATATACGTATTTATATGTTCTGTTAATGTATATAACAATAATAAATTTTTCATGGGCAATTTTGCAATTTACTCATGTTTCAGTTTTTTAGTTATAAATACACAATAAATAACAAACTAAAGAATTTTAAAAGAAAGTTCAATAGGTGGCATAAGCTACAAAGGTGTCCATGTGATAACATTATACATTATATACGCAGATGACGTATGTGATTGCAATAACCTAAGTTTATTAACGTTTATAGACAGCAGTGTTCATGTTCATTATATAGTTCTTGCTGTTCTGCGTATTCAATTTGTCTTCTAAATTAAGTGTTATAAAATAAATTGTTATTGTGCGTGAAGATATTTTGCATTTGATTAAAAATTATAAACTTTTAATTGTTATTCATCTTATTCATTGTGAATTTTTTTTAGTGATTAATAGCAAGTTATTCTCATGTAAGTTTATGTATATATATAAATTTGAATATAATAATATATTTGTTGTGTAATATTTTTATCGCGAATTTTTTGAAACTTACAATTCCATAACCTCCATTTTAATTAACTAACATTAGCTGTTTAGATATTATTATTAAATTATGTATTTATTTACAAAATATTTGTATATGTCCGAATGAAAAACTTTGATAAATAATATTAAATATACTTGTAATATTTAATATCAATTTTCATACATTTTCTTTGTTCTTTGCAACAATTTTTGCATAGTAGTTCATTGGCCTTTCTATTTTATGTAGGTCAAGTGCAGATCAAGACATCACCTCATATTTGACCTTGTTAAAAGTCTTTTATAAAATTATTAAATTAATGTATAAACTATATAAGTTAGTTTTCAGAAATTATGTCGCGGTATATTTTTTAAATGAATTTCATTTATTTAGTTATACAATTGTTAAGTAATGTGTATAAAAATTTGGTTTAATATCTGTTTATTTTTAAATAAGTTAAATAGATAAATAATGCATTTGGCTTAAAATTATGCATTATATTTGTGTCAAGGTTTAGGTATAGGTTAGTTTTTTGGTGAAATGAAATATATATATAATTTACTAAGGGAAGAATTGATTACACGCACGCACGCACAAATAAGTTCGCGCGCTCATGTACACACACTCGCGCGCTCAAACAAACACATACATACACTACGCACTCTCGCACATCCATACATCATGTGTGTACGCTATAAATGCATACATTTATACAATAAATATTCATTGTATATAACAATTTATTTCAATGTTTGTTAGTAAAAATGTTGATAGAATTTGTATATATTTTAACACGTTTAGCGCCAAGCCTATTTTGTTTTGCTTTCCGTTTAGGCCGAGATTTCACCGCAAAATGCTAGCGGCCGATAACTGACGCGGTCTTAATGGCAAGTTCGGTGTCAGTCACTGGTGACTGACATGGCGTTTAACGTGTTAAAATGATCTCTATAATTTTTTTTTATTAATTCGGAAAAAATAGTAATGAAAACAACAGTAATAATTATATATATAGATATATATATATATATATATATATATATATATATTTATAT
>CP092091.1:22542990-22615490 GCA_029203775.1 Neoneuromus ignobilis | reverse complement strand
CACACACACACACACACACACACACACACACACACACACACACACACACACACACACACACACACACACACACACACACACACACACACACACACACACACACACACACACACACACACACACACACACACACACACACACACACACACACACACACACACACACACACACACACACACACACACACACACACACACACACACACACACACACACACACACACACACACACACACACACACACACACACACACACACACACACACACACACACACACACACACACACACACACACACACACACACACACACACACACACACACACACACACACACACACACACACACACACACACACACACACACACACACACACACACACACACACACACACACACACACACACACACACACACACACACACACACACACACACACACACACACACACACACACACACACACACACACACACACACACACACACACACACACACACACACACACACACACACAAACACACACACACACACACACACACACACACACACACACACACACACACACACACACACACACACACACATGTACATACAATGTCCCCTAAAAGTTAGTTGAAATGAAAAAATAACAAAAAATTAAAAATTGTCCAAAAAAATAACAATATTTCCAAATGACGCACTGTTTATTAAACTTTAATAATAGTCATTTTGATAAGGAATTAGCAATCATGTTTCAAACGAATCATGGATTATACAAAAACTACTTCTAGGTCCAATAACAAAAGTTAGTTGAAAATTACAAAGAAAATGATGTAAAAAATCAAAACATATTTTTTAAAAATTTTAAATATTGTGTGTGATCGCCATTATCCACAGAACAGCGTTAATCCTCCTAGGCATTGATTCTACCAGGTTTATAAAGCACTGAGAGGCAAACTAAACCACGTTTCCAAAATTTTATCATTAAATTGAGTATTGTGTATATTGTCCAACAAATGTTCAATAAAATGAAGGTCGGGCGACATCGATAGCTATTCAAGTACGTTTACTTCATTGTTCGTGAAAATTTTTTTACTTGTTCTACGAGCTGTATGCTTCAGGTTGTTGTCCTGTTGAAAAGTAAAAGTCCGACCCAATCCCATTGCTTCAGTGGATTGATGTAAATTTTCTTGTTGTTATATAATATATATATATATATATATATATATATATATATATATATATATACGAGGATCGTTTGATAAGTATGGTAAAAAAGTAAGAAAAACTAAATTAAAAAAAATAATTAAATTAAACAATAAATAAATTTACCATACTTATCAAACGACTCTCGTATAGTTCCCTCCAAAAGTTAGTTGAAATGAAAAAAACAAAAAATGGAAAATTGTGCCAAAAAATAAAAATATTTCTAAATGAATCACAGTTCATTAAATCTTAATTAATAAGTCATTTTGATAAGGAATTAGCAATTATACTTCAAACGAATCATAAATTATATAAAAACTACTGCTACGTCTAATGTCAAAAGTTAGTTAAAAATTACAAAGAAAATTATGTAAAAAATCAAAACATGTTTTTTTAAAAATTTTGAATATTGCGTATTATGATCGCCATTATCCGCAGAACAGCGTTAGGCCTTCTAGGCATTGATTCTATCAGGTTTTGTCGTTTGGCAGACTAGACTACGTTTCCAAAATTGTGTCTTTAAATTGAGTATTGTTGTGTCTTGAAGATGTGGGGATTCTGAGGTCCAATTCGTCTCACAAATGTTTAATAAGATTAAGGTTGAGCTACATCGATAGCTGTTCAAGTACATCTACTTCATTGTTCGTGAAAAATTCTTTACTTATTCTAGCCGTATGCTTCAGGTTGTTGTCCTGTTTTGAAAAGTAAAAGTCCGACCCAATCCCATTGCTTCAGTGGATTAATGTAAATTTTCTTGTAAAATATTACAGTACACTCGCGCTGTCATTTTATCCTCAATAATATGTAATCTACCCACATCATACCAAGAAAAACATGTCCATATCATGACACTTCTAACTCCATGTTTTACATTTGGTTGCAGGAACTTGTTAAAGTAAGCATTATCACTGCTACTTCGCCAAACTGTTTGGCGTTAACGACTTCCAAATATTTTAAACTTAGTTTTTTTGGCAAAATTTAATTTTCTTTTTTATGGGCAGATGTCAATGAGGATTTCTTTCTGGGCACATGGCACTTCAACTTAACATCGTGAAGACGTTTTCTAATAGTGGTTTCAAAAATTGAAGTCTATGCTTTATGCAGTTGCTCTTAAATTTCTCTTACTTCAATTGTTGGATTAATTTTGCACTGTCGTACTATACTCCGAGCATTGCTGACAGTAGTGGCTTAAAGTCACCCCGAACGTGGTTTATCTGCAAGTGTCGAAACTTATCTGCTCTTTTTTATGATTTTACGTACTCCTTTGGCACTGATTTTGAATATTTTTCCAAACGCACTATGATTTTTCAGTTTTTCACTTTAGATATTCATTAGGGATGGAATTTCATCTGATATGTTTTTTTAAATATATATATATATATATATATATATATATATATATATATATATATATATATAAACGCATATGCATTTTACAATTATTCTTACTAGAAAATAATTATTATATCCATACATTAACGTGTTAAGATTTTTCTTCGTGAAATATCAGTAAAATTAATAATAAGTTTGCATTATTAACACAAATGAATTTTTACCCCCAACACTACAATATGTTATAAAGTGTTTAATGAGCATTTTTTCTTTTTTTTTTAGTGAGTTCAATAAGGGATTATTGAACACCTTTATAACATTATGGTATTGAGTGTAAAAATTCATTTGTGTTAAAGTGTATTCGCCAGTTCCAAAACAAACAATAAGTTTGCAATTTAGTTAATTTTAACCTTGAAAAGTGCATTTATGTATTCTTAATCCTTTTACTGCTGACCAAAATGTCTATGTTTATTCTAAAAATGCGATGCTATTTTCAGCGAAAACAGGTCTTTTGTAAAAAAATTCTAGTGATTTTAATTTAAGAGTCAGCACTAATATCGGTGTGATTCAGAAATGTAAACACCACAGATAACGGAAACCTTGAGATTCATAACAAATCTCCTTTCTCATGGGATTTTTCATTGAGTAGAAAAACACGGCCGATAAATCGTTCCTCTGCAGTTTTAAGCACAAGTTAACCGGGTCGATTAATCGGCCCATCCGCAATAAAAGGGTTAAGCAGACAATGTTAAACATTCTACTTAAAGTAGATTGTCCATCTGTGAAGTGTGCCTTTCAGGCATACTTTACAATTATTTTTTACGATGATGTTGTGACATCCTTAACACATTGTTTGCGGGCATTTTTCGCCAATCCAAACCGAAAAGCGGGCGATTTTTTCAAATATGCGCGCAAAATTATAAAAATAAAAATAGAAGATACATAATTTTTACTTCGCCAGATACCCGTGTTTACACTTCTCCACATCATACCGCTAATTTGTAAAAACCGTGTTTTGTCGGCTCCCGCGCTCTAGTGATAGTAAGCGAAAGACGTGTTTAAACGTTTCTCGCATACGATGTGTTAAGTAAACAAATTTTGAAATTTATTTAATTATTAGTTCTATTATTAGTATAAATATACAAATTCAAAAGTTTATTTTGTGTAATCAAATTTTTGGTTTTGATAAACAGTAGAAATAGACACTAAAACCTTTAGCACAATAAGTGATAAAATAAAAATATTATATAATTTGTGTATATTATTTGTATTGTATAGCATATATATCAGGGGTGGCCAAACTTTCAGACGTTGGTGCAAGTGTACCTGAGAGCGACTACGTTTTTTTAGAATGTGCTTACGAATTGGTGTTTTTTTTTATAAGGACTTTTTAGGTACTCGCAAATATTGGTGATGTTTTTAGAAGATACTTACAAACTAATGACTTTTTTTTATAAGACACAAACTGACGAAGACATTTTGCTATGACTACTATTAAATTACCTATAAATAATTATTTTCTCGAACTGGTCTTGAATTAAAAAAAAAATTAAGAAAATATATAGAAAAAAAGAAAATTATTGTATTAAAATAAATTAGATGTAAATTTTACAAAAAAAATACAAAGTAAAAAATTTTTTTTTTATTTTGATGACACTTTGCATTGCATAATTTGGGCAAGTTTGTCAAAATTTGACTCGTATGAACTTAAACACGATTCCAAATGTAGATCCGATAATTGTGACCTATGTTTAGTTTTTATCGCATTCATGCAGGAAAATGCTGATTCGCACAAATATGCTGAACCAAAAAATGCATTAAAATATGAATTTTTCACAATAATTTGTCAATGTTTACGTCAGCTTCGCGGGCAACTTCCAGAGGCCTTGCGGTCTACGTCTTGGCCACTTCTGATATATATATATATATATATATATATATATATATATATATATATATATATATATATATATATATATATATTTATATATATGTCGTAGACGACAGTGGTTATCTAAAGGCCAAGTAGCAAAACCCACTCCGAAACCCGGACTAACTGTAAAAAAAGGTTCTTTTGTCTCTATGGTGGGACTGCAATGGAATCATCTATTACGAAACACTTAAACCCGGCCAAACAATAACGGCAAGTTTCTATTGCAATCAGCTGGATCGTTTGCACGTGGAATTGAAAAAAAGGCCTGCACTTGCCAACAGAAGTCGGATAGTTTTGCAACATGACAATACGCGCCCCCATAGGGCGAAATTGACGTTGGATAAAATCAAGCAACTTGGCTGGAAGGTTTTAGCCCATCCATCTTATTCTCCAGACCTTGCTCCATCAGATTACCATTTATTTCGTTCGATGCAGCATTTTCTTGATGGATTATTTTTTTTAATGTAGATGTAAAAAAGGGACTCTCCGATTATTTTAATTCAAAGTCTCCAGAATTTTATAAAAATGAAATAAAAAAATTGGCAGAGAAATGGAAGGTCATATTCTTGGAAGGAAATTATATTTTAAATGATTAAATTAAAACTAAAAGTTTTAGAATGATCGTTTTGTTTCATTAAAAATACGACATTCATTTCCGATACACCAAATATATATATATATATATATATATATATATATAAATATTTTTTTAATTTTATATTTTTCAATTGCAGATTGGTGTGTATATATATACATATATTCATAAATATCGACATGTCTGCAAAACCAATTCGTGAAGTAACAGGAAAAGATCTTCTGAATCGTTTCTTACCTCAACATTTAGCAGTTTCAAAATGCCGTTTTGTATCTGTAAATGAAAATACAAAAGTTGCTGACTTAGTAACAGAAAACCCATGGTTATCCACTTCAAAACTAGTTGTTAAACCAGATCAACTTATTAAACGTCGTGGAAAATTAGGTTCGTTTGAATGTAACGAAAATGTTTATTTAAATTTTTTAACTTTTTTTATTTTATAAATGTCATAATTGAGTTTAAGTAAATATTTTAATATATTTTTCTTTATTTTAGTATTCTAGATTCAAATTATTCTCAACAACAATTATGTTTATGAAGTTAAAAGTAATATTAATAATCATAAAACTATTTAATAAATTTTATTAAGTGTATGGAGTAATTTATTAGAGACATATATTTAAATTATTAATAAAATGTAAAGTGTTGTGAAATTTAGCATTTTTATTGATTTTATATTAATAATTCAAAGTGACATTTATAAAAAATATAATACTATAAAACGTCAGTACAATTTCATAAAATTATATTAAAAATGTACACTGAATATTTTAATTTTTTTTAGATAAATATTAAACATTATTGAGAATTAAAATGTATTTTAGTAATTTCATAGTAATATATTATTTATTTCAAGAAAAATCATAAAATAGTTTTTGGAAATTTTGTAGGTTTAATTGCTGTGAATAAAGATTTTTTGGAAGTTCAAGAATGGATTTCACAACGGATGGGAAAAGATCAAAAAATTGGAAATGCAGTTGGAAAACTACGTAACTTTATTATAGAACCATTTGTACCTCATAAAGAGGTTTGCATAGTTTTTTTTTTTTTTTTTTTATTTTGTAAAATAAAATTGAAATACATACATTTAATTAAAATAATTACAATTATAATTTATTTTGCATAATGTACATAACCAAAATTTATATTATTTTTTTTTATTTTTAATTAATTTATAATATACAATTTAGTAAACAACATTGAATATATTTTTCAGCAAGAAGAAGCGTACATTTGCATATATAGTGAACGAGACCGTGATGTTATATTATTTACACATGAGGGTGGTGTTGATATTGGTGATGTGGATGCAAAAGCTTTAAGATATGAAGTACCAGTATCTGAAAATCAAAGTGTAACTACAGAAGAGGTATTTAAAAGAAATTAATTTTATGTCTTTTTGTCATCTTCTAAACTCATTGTTATGCATTTGTAGGTAATAACTAATCTTTTAGGAGGTATTCCAAGTTCTAAATGTCAAATGGTAGCTGAATTTGTTTCTGCTTTATATAAATTATATGTAGATTTATATTTCACATATTTGGAAATAAATCCCCTTGTTGTTACTGACAGGTAAGTTATAAGTTAGTATATAAGAAATATTTGTATTTATTATTTATAATGTATATTATTTTATTATCTATATGTAAATATCTACTTGGTTACCTATATTTGTTAATATAAGTTAATTAATATAAATATTAATTCATATAACACACACACACATATACACATACATACATATAAGCACACACATAACATTCATACGTATATTAACATTAAATGTAAAAGTTTATATGATACAATGTTTTAATAAATTAATTATTTGGTAAGTGATTTAGTACAAATTATAATGTAACAAATGTAATTTTTAATCAAAGAAAATATTGCCTAAATTTTGAAATAAATGTAAATATTTTTTTTATTTTTAGAAGCATTTTTATATTGGATTTGGCTGCGAAACTTGATGCTACAGCTGATTTCTTATGTAGACCCCAATGGGGAGATATTGAATATCCTCCACCATTTGGACGAGATGCACTTCCAGAAGAAGCTTATATAGCCGATCTTGATGCTAAAAGTGGAGCTTCTTTGAAAGTAAGTTATAAAATCAAATTTTCAGAAACATGTAATAATAATACATAAATACATATAATTTATAATAATATGTATAATTTATAATTGGTGAAAAAATTTTTTGTATATAAATAAATACAATCATATAATTATGTGTAAACATATTTCAAGAAAAGTATTTCATTATTTTTTTGTTTCTGTGTTTAATATAAATGTCAGAAAAATACATATTTCATTATATATTTTGAATTATATTAAATTTAATATTCTTTTTAATGATTATTGTTTATAAAGTTATTATTATTGATAATAAATATTTTATTTCAGTAGTTTAGTTTGTTATCAAAATAATAAATAAATTGATGTGCATAGTTCTTATGAAATACCGGACTGATGGTGTAGTGGCATATATCATTGTCTGTCATGCATCACCACCTGTTATGTGTAACCACCTATAATACTGAAGATTGCATTCAATCTCTAGTTGGAGAAAACCCCAGTTTTGGATTTGGGTATAGGGCTGATAGTCTCATCTCATTAAAATATAACCATCACAGAACTAATAAGAAAATCCCTATTAGGCTAACATTATTGGAAAGGCCAATAAAGGACTGTATAAGGATTGGCTCTGTAAAGACTATACTACTGAATAGTAGTTATTATAATGTTCATATGAACTACATGTTTAAATGTATAGTAGTTATATCATCATAATAGCTTATATTGGTGAAATCCTCATTGAATCATTCACTGGTACTTGGTTATACTCATTATAGTGACCTAAAAAGGTTGGTGAGAATTTTTCATCCAGGGTTTATTCTTTTAGGCAAGTTGACTTTACCACAACTAACAGTCCTGCCTACCTTATTTCTTTGACTGGGAAATAAACACAATCATCTTACATGAGATGCAATGATACATGCCACTAATCAATTAACAATAGTTGTGTGTGTATGTGTGCATGCTTGCTTGCTTGTGTGTGTGTGGGTGTGTGTGTATATATGTATATATATATATATATATATATATATATATATATATATATATATATATATATACACACTCCAAATTTGATTTTAATCTATGTATGTTAGTGTTTTTTGAATTAGAAAATGTATTTTTTATTGTTATCAATATAGTTTTAGTTTATTTTTATTTAAAACTGAAATGTTTAGTTTAAATTAATTTTGATAAATTCATGCAATAAATAATAAATAAATTGATTCAGAATTATGGTGTATGAAATTTATTTTAATATATCTTTTTAGCTTACTATTTTAAATAAATCTGGACGTATTTGGACAATGGTAGCAGGAGGAGGAGCATCAGTAATTTATAGTGACACAATTTGTGATTTAGGTGGTGCTTCAGAATTAGCTAATTATGGGGAATATAGTGGTGCTCCTTCTGAACAACAAACTTATGAATATGCAAAAACTGTTTTACAGTTAATGACTTCTTCACCGAAACATCCACAAGGAAAGGTATTTCGTACAAGTGTATTTAAATTTTATTACTTGTATAATAAAGAATAATATATTTATTACATTTTAGGTATTAATTACTGGAGGGGGTATTGCTAATTTCACAAATGTAGCAGCTACTTTTAGAGGTATCATAAGAGCTTTACAAGAGTACCGAGAAAAATTAATTGATCACAATGTCAATATTTTTGTTCGTAGAGCTGGTCCAAATTATCAGGTAATTTAAATCAATTTTTAAATATAAATAAAATATGAATTGTATATAATTATAAATATAAATTGTAGGAAGGATTACGTCGTATGAGAGAAGTTGGTGGTTTGTTAGGAATTCCAGTTCATGTTTTTGGACCTGAAACTCATATGACAGCTATTTGTGGCATGGCTTTGGGTACAAGACCAATTCCACAACCAGGTTCAACAACAGATTCAGCTGCTACAACTGCTACTTTCCTTCTTCCTTCTGGCCAACAAACATCTGTTGATGGAAATACAGTGAGTCATAAAATATCTATATCTGTGTGTGTATATATATGTATGTGTGTATATATATATATATATATATATATATATATATATATATATATATATATATATATATTTATAGTATTTTCATAAGTTATCATAATTTTTAACAATATTTATTAATTTAATTTGAAGTAGGTTGTTTTAGTAATAAAGATTTAACATTAATTGAGGAAAATGACCTTTTAGAAAATTGTTAATATTAAAAAGTAACCAATAAGTATTTTTCGTTTTCTATTTACTTAATTACTATTCATATAGAGATTAATAAGTTTTGAGAACAAATATTTAAATATTGTTTTTACTTTATTAGTATTTTAAAATTATTAATATTTGAATAGTACTTTATAAGATACAAACATTAAATAGGATAAGATTCATAATGTATAAGATAAACGTGTGCTATAATCATTAATTTAGTCTGTCTTATGAATTTTTCAAGAATGTTCTTGTATTTGAATAAGGAAATTAAATCGTATTTCATTACTTAAATATTTATAATTAAACTAGCTTCAGTTTAAAACTGTAAAAGATTATTTTTATATGAAGTATGTAATTTTATATAAAATAGTAACTAAAATCTTTCCATATTTGTTTAATTTTATTTTTTATATATTTTTATTAAATTGCATTAGACAATTTTATGTTATTTATGAAGGAAAAAAAAACAATATATAAAACCCATACACATCGGCGAATTGAATGGTCATTGAACTGTATGCAACTGTACTGTGAACCTTTTTTCTAACAGTAACAAGTGATGAGGTTACTCAATTCGCTAGTTTTCCATTACTGAACTAATAGTTGTAAAGTTCAATAAAATTTAATGTAACGTCCTTAAACCATTTCATTTTAGAGCGGAAAAGTAAAACAAATAAAATATCAAACTTCCTTTGTCAATAATTGCCAGCATTCCACTGAAATAAAATTTAATAAAAAAAATGATTGTTAAAATGTTTGTGGAACCATCCATACTTGTTGAAATGAATTTGCCAAAAAATTTTTGATGGTTCATCAAAATACCAACATTAAACTGGTCTCTGAATTTTTGCATTCTTTTATTGCAGATGTGTTAAAATGATTTGAAACTTTACTTGATATGGCATTTGGTTTATCAGTGTATATGAGGCTTAAGACATAAAATATTAAATGTGATTAAAAAAATGTTTTTACTAGCAACCTTTGTATATAATTTTGTAAAAAAGAAGAATAAAAAGAGTAAAATAGAGAAATCATGTGCAGTTAAAAAAAAAATTAGTCTAGATTGTACAATTTTTTATATTCAAGTAATTTTTAAAGTACATTGTGAATATATTTATATAATAAATACAAAAAAATAATTACTTGCAAATAACATGATAGTTGCAATTGTCAGAAAGTTATTGTAGCATCGTATATAATTTTTAAAAATGTCATTGAATATTATATTGTAAAAAATATATTAAATGATTTAAAATTACATTTAAATATAATTTAAAGTAATTGAATTATTTTCTAATTGATAATAGTAATTATTCTTTTAGATGCCTACAAACAATATGTCTGAAAAAACGTCTGTATTCAGTGTAAACTCAGTTGATGCAACTGATTTATCCAATTGCCCTATGTTTACTGATAAAACAAAAGCTATAGTATGGGGTATGCAAACAAGAGCTGTTCAATCAATGTTAGATTTTGATTTTGTATGCCGGCGTACAGAACCAAGTGTTGTAGCTATGATATATCCATTTACTGGTGATCACAAACAGAAATATTATTGGGGTCACAAAGAAATTCTTGTACCTGTATATAAAAAAATGGAAGATGCTATGACAAAGCACAGGTAATTATAAATTACTATTGTTAATTATAAATTATTATTACATATTATTTATATAAATAATTACTTTTTTTCATAATTTCTAATAAAATATGTAAATGATTTATATAATATTATATTATTTTAAATTTGTAATACATATGTACTGAATTGTACATTTGTATAAAGATGCTTAATTATTATTCTTAATCAGGATACACATACACACACTGACGTGCAAAAGTATTCACCATATGCAAAAATATAACCTGTTTTTATTTTATCAATTTCTACTTTATAATAGAATTAATTATTGTTTTTTGAATTTTTTTGTTATGAATATTATATTTAATATTAATTAATTTTTTTTAAAAAAATTTGCGACTATTGTATGATATTATATCAATAAATTGCTTGCTACCAATGAGGTGAATAATTTTGCACATCAGTGTATATACATTTATTTATCTATCCATATGTGTGTGTATGCATTACTAAAACATTTAAGTAATAAACATTGTCTACACAGAAGTATTAACATAGCTTTTTAAACATTTTCTTTTTTATCTCATTTACATAGTTAAACAGAAGTAAGTTTGAGGGTCGACGAGTGAAGCGAGTAGGGAGCAGAGCCCCCTGGTATATTTATATATAAATTTCATTAGTTATGTTAACTTCATAAAAATAATATAAACATTACTAACAAATACCTTAAATAAAACTAAATTTAACATACTTTTATATATAATTTCATAAATTTTATGTTATTTCAATTTTGACATATGTTTTTATTAACAGGGAAGCTGATGTTTTAGTCAACTTTGCATCTCTTCGTAGTGCTTATGAAAGTACAATAGAAACAATGAATTACCCTCAAATTCGCACAATTGCAATAATTGCTGAAGGCATACCAGAAAATTTTACTCGTAAACTAATTAAATTAGCTAACTCTAAAAATGTTTCTATTATTGGTCAGTTGTAAATTATTTTTCTAATATTTTTTTCTGAGAAAAAAATACATTTTTTTCTTTTCATATTGTTTAGGGCCAGCAACAGTAGGTGGTGTCAAACCTGGTTGTTTCAAAATTGGAAATACAGCTGGAATGATGGATAATATTTTACATTCTCGCTTATATCGTGCTGGATCAGTTGCATATGTCAGTCGTTCTGGAGGCATGAGTAATGAATTAAATAATGTTATATCCCAACATACTGATGGTGTTAATGAAGGAGTCGCCATAGGTAAGTACATACATACATACATATGTATATATATATATATATATATATATATATATATATATATATATATATATATATACATATATATGTATGTATTTATATGTTAAAATAATTTAATTAATCTACTAATAGAATATAACATTTTCAAAAAATGAAAATAATCTAGTATTCGTTTGTTTAAATGATATAACTAATAGCTTATATATTTACTTTTTAAATTAATTATTTTTAGATTACTATTGTTTATTAATTGTAATTTTATGGTTTATTTAATAACATTTGAGTTTTATATTTTTTATATTATTTAAATACTTAACTTTATAAAAAAATGTCTTTAATACCTTTTTTTATATTTTTAATAAACATTTGATTGATTAAATATAATTTTTCAAGGTGGTGATCGTTATCCGGGTACTGGATTTATGGATCATTTACTTCGTTATGAAAAAGATTCAAATATAAAACTCTTAGTCTTGTTGGGAGAGGTTGGTGGACGTGAAGAATATTCTGTATGTGAAGCTCTGAAAAAGGGAATTATTTCAAAACCATTAATTGCTTGGTGCATTGGAACTTGTTCTACTATGTTTACAAGTGAGGTAAGGAAAGGTGTTGAGTTAGACAAATGAAAATGTAAATTAGTCAGTTTTTTTTTATTGTACTAGTTCATTTTACTGTATTTAAAAAATATCATCTTTTAATAAAATGTACATTATATTAGCATTTTTTTTATTTTTAGGTTCAATTTGGTCATGCTGGTTCTTGTGCACATAGTGAAGCAGAAACTGCAGTTGCAAAAAATGCTGCCCTGCGTGAAGCTGGAGCTTATGTACCAGATTCATTTGATAATCTTGGTGAATTAACTGGAAAAGTATTTCAACATTTAGTTAAAACTGGAAAGTTACAACCAAAACATGATGTACCTCCACCTACAGTACCAATGGATTATAGTTGGGCTAGGGTAAATATTGTTTTAATATTACCTAAATTATTACACAAATACAAAACTAAAAATATGTGCAAATAAATGGCTTCTAATATAATGGATGAATAATTAAAAGTCGTTATAGAAAAAATAAATTATCTTCAAACTCAAATTTGTACAGTATTAATACTTGTATAATGCACCCTTTGATTAATTTTTGGTATTATTATTCATACATATTTTTATTTATCTTTACGTACAAAGCTAAGTATTCAAAAGAATCATTTTAACCTTTTTTTTTCTTTTATTATATTGTATATTATTTTATAATAAAAAAAAAATTAGAGCGTTAGTACATATTTTGACACCTTATTATAGTTAGTACTAAAATATTAATAAACTTGACAACTTTATAACAGTTAGTACTAAAGTACTACAGTAAAACTAGTAATGATTACTTAACTGTACCACAAATAAAATACTTTCTAACATCACATATATTTTGTATTTAACAATTACTTACTACCAATTTTTTTGTTTTATGTTTGTACATATTAATGGCAACACAATCATCTTCAGGATATGACTTATATAAATATGCACGTGTGTGTGTGCATATACATTATATTACATATATATATATATAATGAAATTATTTTCTAAAACCTCAGTGTCATGTTATTTTTGATTAATATTATAAATTTTAGGAGCTAGGTTTAATACGTAAACCTGCTTCTTTTATGACATCTATTTGCGATGAACGTGGACAAGAACTTCTTTATGCTGGAATGCCCATAAGTGATGTATTACAAAAAAATCTTGGTAATTTTCTTTAACAATTTTGTGTAATATATATATATATATATATATATATATATATATATATATATATATATATATATATATATATATATATATGATTAATATTTTATTTTAGGTATAGGAGGTGTAGTTTCCTTGCTTTGGTTCCAAAAATGTTTACCTCCATATGTATGCAAATTTTTTGAAATGTGCCTAATGGTAACAGCAGATCATGGACCTGCTGTATCTGGTGCACATAATACGATTGTATGTGCTCGTGCAGGAAAAGATCTTGTATCATCTCTTGTATCTGGGTTATTAACAATAGTATGTAACTTATTAAATTTAATATTTTTTATTATTTAATAAGATATATTTAAATATATTGTGTATATTTCTGTATATGTGTATAAGTTTTTGTTTGTGCATGTGTATGTATATATATATATATAAATATACGAGGGTCGTTTGGTAAGTATGAGAAATTTATTTATTGTTTAATTAAATTAAATTTTTCAATTTAGTTTTTTTTACCATACTTATCAAACTATTCTCATATATATATATATATATATATATATATATATATATATATATATATATATATATATATATATATATATATATATATATATATATATATATATATATATATATGTATATATGTGTGTGTATATATATGTATAAAAATAATCTGCACATTTTATGTTACAAGAATCATGTTTTATTTTACATTCATTATGCCTTATATTTTTTAATATAATATATATTCTAGTTTGTATATAAATTGTACATACATGCAAATATATATATATATATATATATATATATATATATATATATGTACAAACATATATATAAACATTTATTATTATCAGGGTGATCGCTTCGGAGGTGCTTTAGATGGTGCAGCAAGGCAGTTCAGTGAGGCATATGATTCTGGTCTTCATCCTTCAGACTTTGTTAATAGTATGCGTAAAAAAGGACAACTAATCATGGGCATTGGCCATAGAGTTAAATCTATTAATAATCCTGATATGCGAGTAACAATTATTAAGGTATATATAATTTTTATCATAAATTAATATTTTTTTATACACACACACACACACATACACACACACACACACACACACACACACACACACACACATACATATATATATATATATATATATATATATATATATATATATATATATATATATATATATATATATATATATATATAGTCACACACATTTATACATATATATGTAAATAAAAAAAATATTTAATACAGAACTTTTTAAATAGGAATTTGTAATGGAACATTTTCCTGCTAGACCTCTCTTACAATATGCTCTAGAAGTAGAAAAAATCACTACAAGTAAAAAACCAAATCTTATTTTAAATGTTGATGGTGTGATTGCTGCAGCTTTTGTTGATATGCTAAGAAATAGTGGATCATTTACAAGGTATTTTATTATGGGCATATATATTTGAAAATAATCAAATATGTATTATGTTCATATTTTAATGCAAATATAAATAATATATTTTTTAGGGAGGAAGCCCAAGAATATATTAATATTGGTGCAATTAACTCATTGTTTGTTTTGGGTCGTTCAATTGGTTTCATTGGCCATTATATGGATCAAAAAAGATTACGGCAAGGATTGTATAGACATCCATGGGATGATATATCATATGTATTACCTGAGCAGTATCAACAATAAAATAAATAGAAAAATGCACTGCCTTAGTAGAATGTTGCATACAAAAGCTGTTGTCAGTATAGTATATTGTGTAAAGCTTAGCATTTTATTGGTATTTTAAAATAACAATTGTTATCTTTTTATTTTCTTCACCAGTTATTACATTTTATTAAATATGTCATTATATTAAATAAATGAACTTTGCCATAAATTTGTTAAATTGAATAATTTCTGATTTAAATATAATGTGTGTGAATATGTGTGTGTATGTAATTTTTATTAATATAATATTTTAAGAATCCAAACAAAATTTAAAAATACTATTGATAATTTTAACAGTATTCAATTCTAATTTAATTGTTTTTAGTTATTGTAATATAATTTTTCATTTATAAGATTGATGTCATATATATTTAGTTTTATAATTTTTCAGATATATACAAAATAAATTTAAAATAAAATGGGTATCAAAAAAATATTTACATCTGACGGTTTTTTCTTAAATGATTTTTTCTAAAAAGTAATGACAGTTTGTTAGAAATATTAATTAAATGTGTTTTTTTCAAATATTCAAATATTATATTAATTATCTATAAGTATAAATATGTATGTACATAAATATATTATTTATTTTTAGTTCACATACATGCACAGTTATATAAGTGTATTAATAAATGTTATAGTAAATTATGCGAAATATTTTATATCATTTTTATTGCACATATAAAAAAGATAAAGTTATTAAAGCACATAGTTCAGAATTAAAAATGCACGATGAATGGGAATAGTTAAATTCTTAACAAAAAGAATATATTACACTTTTTTAAATTAATTATAAAAGTGGTTAATTTTTCTTCACAAAACAAGTCACTAATTTATATTTTGCAATTTAATATATTAAATAACTGCTATAGTTTTCTGTTTAAACCGGATTTAAATGAACATTCCTTAATTTTTTTATAATTATAAATATATATATATTCAATTTGACTTTTTATTTTAATTTGTTAACAATATTTTAATTCTTTTTTCTTTGTATGAAATATTATTTGTTACTATTTTTTAAAATTGATCTAATTAAAAGATGAAAATATAATATTCAATATGAAAATTATTTTTCTCATAAATATTTGATGAACATTTGAATTAGAATTTTTATTATTCGAAATATTAAAACGCTGCTGTATGCATTTCCTTTTTGTATATTGTTTCTTTTTATTTAAATAAAAATGCATTTTGTTGTGTGTTTAAAAAATTGCACTTATTTTTTATATTTTATGATTGTTCACAAAGTTATAAAAATATTATGAAACATAAAAAGTGCATTTTCAACTTTATTTGTATATATATATTTGAAACTGAAGTTTTTTGTCTCGTTTATTCATATTCCTTATATTTCATAATACACATCTATTAAGTGGAAAAATTTATAATTATTTTTATCATATATGTGATGGTTGTTAATAATGTTATATAAATTTGCATTATAAAAAATTCAAAAGTTTTAATGTTAAATTTTACCTTTAATATAATTTCAGTCGTAATAATAATTATAATGCATTTATCAATTTATATTTTTAAAAAATATTAAATTATATTTTCTATAATTTTTTTTTAAAAAAATTTATTCCTTAAGTGTAAAATATTTTGTAACTTCAGTATTCTAATAATTTATTGCATATATATATATATATATATATATATATATATATATATATATATATATATATATATATATATATATATATATATATACCAAAATATGTAATAAATGATACTGCTTGATAATTTTTTTTATTACAAATAGGTTTAATAGAAATAATATTCTAATATTTTAATTTAATTCTGTAATAGGGTTTGAATTATTTGGTGGTTTATATAAATATATTTTTATAGACTTCATAAATGTGTATCACATGTATTTATAAATAAATAAATATTCAAAAAGTAAATCATTCTTAAAATATTTCTTAATTAACAACAATAATTACATTTTCAGTGTCAAGTGTTGAGATATTACAATCAAATATTTTAACAAAATACTTATCTTTTAGTAGATTTAGTAAGTATAATTAGACAAAAATTATATTTACCACATTCATGGTCACTAATAAATCTATTGAAATAATGAGACATAAATAATATATACACACCCTACATGCACACACACACACACACACACACACACATATATATATATATATATATATATATAAATTCTTTATAAATATTTTGTATAAAAAAATAATTAATTTGCACTGTAATTTAGATAGCAGAAAGTAACGTTTCTTAGGATTTGTGTTTACATGGACAACAGTTACATTATATTTGATCTCACTTTTTAAACAAATATATATAAATAAAGTAAAATCGAATAGTAAAGTAAATTTTAAGTTTCCGACTTTTTTTCTAAATAATGAATATGGATTACATATTTTGTAAGTAGTGAATTCTTTTTTCTCGAACATTAACTGATATTTAAACAAATATCAAAAACATGTTTATAATTTGGTAATATTAAATTTTAATATTATAAAATACATAATGTAAAAAAAATAATTATAGTAACTCTAATTAATGTGAATATATACTGAATGTTATCTAAGAAAAAAATTATTACAAACTATATAGCAATAAATTATTTAAAACGATTCTGATTTGGACAAAACAATTAGATTTAATATTTAATTAATAATTAAATAATATTTTTAATGAAAATAAATTACCTATTATAAGTACAATATTCATTCCTACTAATAATAAATGTTCATTAAATTATTGTTGGCGATTTTATTAAAATATTACTTAATATCATTTTTTACAGCTCACAAAATGTCCAATAAATAAGCATTGATTTAAATATACTCAAAGTATAGTAAATAAGTATTTTAAATACATATTTTTTAACGATAGGTACTTAATTTTTCCAGATTTTTGTAATCTGTTTATTGATTTTAAAATTACGATGTACTGTTCCTTAATATAAGAAATAAAATGAGTATTATTAATATTTAAATATGACTGACGAACGTTCCAAGTCATAAAAATGTTTTAGAATTACTGTAAAGTAAATAAATATTTGCATGGTCATCTTGAGTGTCAGTTTAGTAATTATTTTATTTTGTGGACTGTCAAACTTTATTTGTAATTCTTAAATATGATGTTATGAAAATATGTTTTGATGTTTAAATATTTTCTTTTTTGATTTACGGGTATGTTATTTTTTTTAAGTAAATAATATTTTTGATAAGGTTATGAATTATTGCCGGTCGTAATTGAACTGAATTATTCTTTAATAATTATTCGTAATTTATTATGTAATAGTTGTTAGCGCTGTTTTCCTAAAAAATATACAATTTTTAGTATAGTTTTTTCATAATATATATATAGATATATATATATATATATATATATATATATATATATATATATATATATATATATATATATATATATATATAGAGGGTGGATAGAGAGGGTGGATAAGACTGAAGGAAGGATAGTAAAAAAAATAGTAAAGGTAGAAGGTAATGTTAGTAAGCAAGCAAATGTATGCCCAAACCCTTCAGTTTCATTTGGGACACCTTTCTTTGTGTGCATGCGTGCTTATTTGTATATGTGTATATATATATATATGTATATATATATATATATGTGTATATATATATATATATATATATATATATATATATGTATATATATATATATATATATACATACATATACATACACACGAGGGTCGTTTGATAAGTATGGTAAAAAAATAAAAAAAACTAAATTGAAAAATTTAATTTAATTAAATTAAACAATAAATAAATTTACCACACTTATCAAACGACCCTTGTATGTATGTAATTTAATGAGCGTAGTCAAAATTGCATTATATATTTAAGTTATGCTTTGCTTAAGCTGGAAAATTTAATCCGCGATTGTAATTGTATATATATATATATATATATATATATATATATATATATATATATATATATATATATATATATATATATATATTACATTTCCATAATAAATTTAATAGTTTATATTTAGTAGTGCTTCAAATTTCAACAAAATTAATTAATAAGACCAAATATTTTTAGAAAATATTCATGTATAATTTTAATATTTTTAATTAATGCATATTCAGAGTTTGTAAGTATTTTACAATATTCGGGTACTATAGTAATATTTGTCATGATTTCTAAACAATAAATTAGTGTAATAAACAATAATAAAACAAACAAAAAGAAAATTAATAATTAGAGATGTAGTAATGAAGATAAATATATTACTCATGTTAATAAAAAAATGTGTTAAATTATCACACACATATATATATATATATATATATATATATATATATATATATATATATATATATATATATATATTTGTAATGCGCATTTTGATAGTGCTATATGAGTTTTAGAACGGAGCATAATAAAAATTCAAAATTTATAATATCGCATTGTGATAACGTTATGGTCATCGAAATGTGGATTAGTAGAAGTGAACAATAAATGATTATTACACATTTTTATAAATGTGATGTTTGAGGGAAACATTAATTAGTATAATATTATGTATTGTAATTTTGTAATGTACGGACATATTCAAAAACAATTACTTAGTTTATTTCAAATTTAATTGATTTTGTTTTTAATTGTATATATATTTTATAATATTTTAATATTTTTATAAAATTAAAAAAAATTGTCAAATAAAAATATTTTTGTATATACATATATGTATATATATATATATATATATATATATATATATATATATATATATATATATATAATTAATGTATGTATTGGGTGGCCCAAATGAGATTGAAGGGTTTAGACGTACATTCATTTGATTACTATCATTTAGTCTTATTTGAGCTAGTATATATATATATATATATATATATATATATATATATATATATATATATATATATATATATATATATTGCTTTGCAAAATTCTGCGCGTGGCAAAAAAAATTAAACAGATTAATATTTATTTGTTGTGCAAGTATGATTCCGTCATTTGCAAATAGATGGCTGTAGATATATGTATGTTAAGATCAAATACTCAACTGCCACCTATTGTACTTTGATGTACTATGAAAAATCTTCAACATTCAATTTGTTATACGTATTAGAAGTGAAAACCACAATTTTTTCGTGCATTGAAAATGTCGAACTTTATACCAAAAAAACAGCATATACGGGAAGTTTTACTTCATTACTTTATTTTAAAGAAATCTGCTGCTGAGGGTCATGGAAGCTTATGATGAACATGCTTTATATGAAAGAACGTGTAGAGAATGGTTTCAATGGTTCAAAAGTGGTGGTTTTGATGTGAGTGATAAAGAGCTTGGAAAGCCGCCGAAAAAAATTGCCGATGTAGAAGTGTAGGCATTGGATAAAGATGATACTCACACACAAAAACAACTCACTGAAGCATTGGGTGTTACACAACAAAGCATTTCTGATTGTTTGCATGCAATGGGAAAAATTCAAAAAGAAGGAAAATGGGTGCCACATGAATTGAAAGAAAGTGATATCGAAAGACGAAAAACAACCTGTAAAAGTTTGCTTACTCGATTCAACAGAAAATCGTTTTTGTATCGAATTGTCACTGGGGATGAAAAATGGATTCATTTTGACAATCCTCAGCACAAAAAATCATGGGTAGATCCAGGCCAAGCATCAACATCGACTGCAAAACCAAATATTCACGGAAAATAGGTTATATTGTGTATTGGTGGAATCAGAAAGGTGTGGTGTACTATAAGCTATTAAATCCTGGTCAAATAATTACTTCTGATCAAAACAAGAAAATGTTTTTTTTTTGATGGAATTCATAAGTTACCAAAAATATGAGATAATATTGTAGTCAACAATGGAAATTATTGTATATTGAATAAAAAATTATTTACAATTTTTCCAAAACAAACGTGTTTTTATTTGTGAAATAACGGCGGAATCATACTTGTATACCTATAAATTTATACTAGAAGTATAAAAATAATTTGATATAAAATATTTTAGTTACAGTAAACATAAAAGCTATTTCAAAATTTTTGTGTGCAGCAAAATGTTTATCTTTAATTATTGGTTTATTCTTTATCTATAATTATTGATTTATTCTCTATCTATAATTATTGGTTTATACATATTTCATTACTGTGAAATAGTGCAAGCAATTGCTCTTTTTTGTAACTTTGTTGATTTTTCATAAGTAAAAGGTAAAATATGAATTATCTTCGAAAGGATTATAACTTGTGTAAAGAAGGATAATATTATGTCGAAATACCCAAGATAACAAAAGAAATGGAGCTACCGTGCAGTGCATGATAAAAAACTACTGTAAGTGACAAATTGTATAAAATAAGAACAGTAGTGAACCCTTAAAAAATGGAATATCTGAAGGTAAATTTATTTTACTTCAGGTAGTAAAGGAATTAGACTTAAGTTCAGGAAAAATTACTAGACTGAAAACATGTTTTGATCTGCTGTTTACCTATCAACTGGGTTGAAAACGATCCATTGTGCTAAATACAAATAACATATACTTCAAAATAAACCTTAAAAATGTTTAGAATTTGTAAAAGAATATATGGATAAACATATAAACTTCTGGTCAAACTTATTTTTCAGAATGAAATTAAATTTAATATATTTCATTTCAATGCGAGAAAATCAGTATAGTAGAAAAGGGCGAAGTATAATTTTCCAAAAGTTTAAGAAAATAATTAAGATAGAACGGCATAAGAACGTACGGCAACATCAAGTATGCGTAAATTAAAGATAATTGAACACATCATGGGCAAATATGTATACTCAAATATTTGAAAAGAAAATTTGAAAAACAACACTGACAAATTACGCTTTGGTGATGATTACAATGAAAATGAACAAACATGACAATGAACCTAAACATACAACTTATATCATTAGACAGTGGATTGCTTTTAATACTCTTCACTTTCTACAAACCTCATTTTAGTCTCTCAATATTAATTTCAATAAGAAATCTATGAGCAGAGTTGTGTGAATCAACACAAAATAACCAGTGAAGCTTGGAAGAATTGTTGATCGACAAAATGGAAAAATATTAGTCCCAACTTAACAAAGAAACTTCATGGCTTTATGTTACAGTTATAAATTATTGACGCCAAAGCAAAACCTACTAATTATTAGATTATGAACATTACAATATTTCTTGCTGTACACAAATTGTTGCAGTGTTATTTTTGCGAAATTGAGTACTTTTCAATTGCTAGAAATTTGTTTTATTATTATTATTAAGTTTTGTTTAAAACAAATCATTATAGTTATTATGAACTTTAAGTTTGTTCTGTTTCCTTAGAAAAGTATATATGGCCTGTTAAGATTTTTTAAAAGTACGCAGTGTTTTGTAAAGCATTATATTTTAACTGACTATTTGGTTTCACATATTACTGTACTGTACTATAATTACTTTTTAAATATAAACTTTTGAATTGTTATCTCCAAGTGGTTAGATATCAGTTGTGTGTAATATTTTGCGGTATCTGAAACTGTTATACCTATTAAACGAATGGTTTTATGATTTAAAATATTATATATATATATAAATTAGGTCTACCGGAAAGTTCTGTCGGTTTTTGAATTAAAAAAAATAATACATTTGTTAATAATTACTGAACAATATAATTTCCATCGTTACTAATGACCTCTTCCCAGCGTGATAGTAATTTGTAAATTCCATTTCTGTAGAATGACTCATATTTGGAGGCGAAAAACTCAAGCAGTGCTTGGCTGACTTCAGCTACATTTTTAAATTTTTTTCCCTCCAAAAAATTTTGCAGGGAGAGAAATAGATGATAATCGGATGGTGTTAAGTCCGGAGAGTATGGTGGATGTAACAGAATTTCTCAGCATAGCTCTGCGATTTTCTGGTGAGTCGCCAAAGCGGCATGTGGCCTGGCGTTGTGGTGCAGTATGATTTACTTCCTATTGACCAGTGCCGGTCTATTTTCCTTGAGTGCTTCGTTCAAACCATCCATCTGTCAACAATACATTTCCGAATTCAGCTTTTCTTTGGGTTTGAGAAGCTCAGTGTATTGAGCCTTTGACGTCCTACCATATACACAGCATTCTCTTATTGAGGCTCAAGTTCGGGTTCGAGGTGGAGGGGAAGGTTGTTCTGACTCACAGTAAGCTCTTTTACTCACAATGTTCTCATACGTAATCCACTTTTCATCACCGGTTATTATCTGGTTTAAGAAAGGTTCGTTTTTGTTCCGAGCAAGCAAAGATGTGCAAATGACGACTCGGCCATATAAATTTTTTTCACTTAACTCACGAGGCACCTATCTGAAATATTTATATACCAATTCAAGTTTCCGAATAGGGTCCAAAATGGTTTATTGTGTTGAGCTTTTCCGTAATCTCCGATGTAAAAAAAGGATCTTGCTGTATAATGGGTCTAACAGTATCGTCATCGATCAGAGATGGTCTCCCAGAGCGTGGCTTGTCATTAAGGTCGGAGTTTCCTGCTTCAAATTTTTCGAACCATTTCCTGCACATTTTGTCGGAAACTGTCTCTTCACCAAATTTCTACACGATTCTGTAACATTTCTACCTTGTTAGAATTCAAACAGAGTGCAATGCTGTAAAAGAACTTTATTAATAGACATGTTTATACGAACGAATTTCACTTAATACTGAGATGATAAAACCATTGTTTCAGTAAATTTAGAAGAGCACATATGTAGAAATACAATGGTAAAAAGAGGCAGCCATATATGTTTGAAACGAACACGTTCAGATGTGTTGAAACTTGAGATGACATTATCGGACAGAACTTTCCGGTAGACCTTATATATATATATATATATATATATATATATATATATATATATATATATATATTGTGTGTGTGTGTGATATATATATATATATATATGATCGTTGATAATTCAAATAAATACATTTTATTTCAAATTGAAAATTATGACATAAAGATAATATTATAAATTATTATACTTAAAGTTATTTTTTCATTATTTAATAGTAGTATGTGATGTTTTTCTATTTTTTATTATTTCTTAATGATAACGATATTTTATGTTTGTGACTAAAATAAAATGAGAAAATAACGTTAAAAGTTTTAGTTCACTATTTTGAATATAAGAATGTTTTCATGTATTTGTGTGGTTTTAGTAAACTTTATAATTTATTTACAATTTTTTAAAATTAGTTATTAATCATAAATTTACATTTTTATTAAAAAATAAATAAATCAATTTTTAGTTACATTTACTAGAATTAAAAATCGTTATTTGCCGTAATTAATCAAACATTAATTTATCTTATATTACTATTGTTGTTTTGAACTGAAATCAAAGTGGTTTTAATTATTTGTTGTGAACTATTGAAGATCTTAGTACATCAAATGTGTTTTCATATTTTCTGAATTTTCATTGTCATATTCTTTAATATTTAATTTTCATTCACTCACACAATCAATATATTACCTGTATTTTTTTCAATGTTCAATTAATATTTATATTAAATGATTTCATGTTTTTTTTATAATCATAGGAATTTTAAAAATATATATTACTATTTAATAATTTTAATGAATTATTAGTTTGAGTATATGTTTTTACAATAGATCAAAATTAATAAATTACGCTATTTAAATAGTTATTTTATTTTTTAATATTCTTTTTATTATTACTATACAACGTTACTTGATTATTTTGAATGTGTATGTAAGTGTGTGTATGTAAGTGTGTATATATATACATACATACATACATATATATATATATATATATATATATATATATATATATATATATATATATATATATATATATAAAACTATAGTAAAATATTTTAGAGATTCATGAAATCAATAAAACTAGTGGCTGTAATAATATTTTTTAATTGTGATGATATTTATTTGATTGTTATTGGAATTTAATTGTATTATTTTAAAATGATTTAAGTAATTATTTTTTTTATAGGTAATATTTACAAAAATAGAGTATTTCAAAGAAAACTTATATAAGAACCAAATATGATTGAATACTGTCCACAAAATATTAGTATAAGTGATGTATGGATTGATCATGGATTTTCACAATGTTTCTTTGAAACTGTTTCAAATAGTATTATTTTTTTATTTTTATTATTTTTTGGTTCTATTGAACTCTATATTTATAAATCATATGCAACAGCAGTTAATGAAGTTCAAATTCAGTACTCTTTGTTGTATCGAATACAAATTTTTTTACATATAGTTTTTCCAGTCTTAGCATTAATAAGATTTATACTACAAGCAACGTTATTTGAACAGAAAGAAATTTATGGTTATATGGTAAGATAACAACTTTTTTGGTAAGATAAAATCTTTTTGTTCATATATAGGTTAATTATGTTTATTTTTAGATTTTATCATGTATAGTACCAATTTTTACATATCCATTTGCAATACTTATTATAATAAGAGAAAGAAAATATATGCTGCCTAGTGTACCAACAAAAGGACATGGTTTGATTTTATTATTATTTTGGAGTTTTATATTTATTAGCGAAAATTTAGAGTTTGTAAATTTAGGAAAAAAAGCATGGTGGTTTAATTTAAAAAAGTAAGTTCATTTTTGTATAGCGTGTGTATATACAAGGGTCGTTTGATAAGTATGGTAAAGTTATTTATTGTTTAATTTAATTAATTAAATTTTTCAATTTAGTTTTTCTTACTTTTTTACCATATTTATTAAACGACCCTCGTATATATATATATATATATATATATATATATATATATATATATATATATATTTATATATATATAGGGTCATTTAAATGTGACCCTTAAATTTGTGTGCTATTAAAAATAAACATGTGTATAGGGACACATGTATAGTTTCTTGTTTTTTTTTAAAAAAAATAAAACACAAATCTAGGCATCGCATGTGGATGACCCTATTTATATAAATTAATATCTCAAATATTTAAAGTTTTTATGTATGTAGTAACTTATTGATTTTTTATTTAATATATTTTTTTTTTAGTTTAACAGATCATTTGGAAATGACATTATTTATACTTCGTTATTCAACATGTCTTTTTATATTTATTCTTGGTTTAAAAGCTCCTGGTATAGCTCTTAATATGGACTATTATGGAATTAATGACAGTACACATAATCTGACCTCTACAGTAAGTTATACTTTATATGTACTTTTTTTTATTGTGAAACTTAAAATGTTAATGTAACTAGAAAGAAAAAAAATGATTGTGATATTTAAATGAAGTTTAAATCTTGTTTCGTTTTATACTAAGTGTATTTTGAAATTTATATAAATTAATCATTGTAATACTAATTAAATTCATATTAATTAAAATATTTTTTGAGAATATGTATTATAATAATAGTTGTTTTTAGTTCCATAAAGTATAAGATAATCAGATTAAATCACATAATAATATAAAAGAATTATTGCTTTTTTACAAATAATTCCATCAAACACCAGAATATTTTAAAAATGTGTATAATAATTTTATAAATTTTAAAGTGTTAAAGGATACGGTATATTAATTCAATTGTAGAAAAAATGTTCCTATACCAAAGTTATATAATTTATAACAAATTTTGTAAAATTATAGTATTAAAAGTTACATTATTTTAATATCAAGTAGACTGTGTACTTTGTGTATAAATATTAATACAATTAGTTTTGTGTTTTTATAAAAAATATTTATTATTTAAAAAAGAATTATTATTAAAATGATTAACTGTTATTTAATTAAAGGGTATGCATAAAGAATAAGTCTGTAATATATTGTTTAATAACTCTAATAATGGTAAAATTACTTTTTGGAAAAATTTATATAAAATAAATTATGACTGTTACAGATCATAATTGACAGTGTAATGTCAAATTAATGTGAACCAAGGTAACATAAACAGTATTCATGAATACATAATTTTATTAATTAATATTGGAAAATTGTTGTATAATTAATTTTTGGATGTGGTATTATGTGGTACAATAATTTTTAATTTCTTGAATTAAAAAAAATATATTAATGGCCATAAATTGTTTTTTAATACGAAGTTATAAATATTAAAAATATTTTCTATAGAGAATATACCTGACATTTCTGTAATATTTTTCATTTAGTTTTTTTTTTTTAAAAAAAAATGTTAATGTAAAAATTAAATACAATTTTAAATTATTTACTTTTACTGTAGTATAAATAATTAATTTATTATAAGAATATTTGCTAAAAATATGATCAAATCATTCTACATATTTATACTTTATATGAAATATACAATTTTCTTAAACAAATATTTTATATATATATATATATATATATATATATATATATATATATAATTATTAAAATATATATTTTATTACAATGTATATTAAGAACTATATTAATATATTAGAAGTCTTGTTATAAGAAAAAGTTAAATGAAATAATCTAAAAGATATAATGAATAACAATTTACAAAGTTTTGAAACATAAAAATTGAAAATATTTGAATGAAAACAATTTGTATTGTAGATATGCAAGTATAAAACAGACCAATTTATTTATATTACCTTAAATATATTGAGGTTTTAGTTCTTATATTGTTCTAATTTATTATCTATAAAATACGTAGTTTAGAATAAATTATTTGATTTCTTTTAGTAGTGTTAATCATATCTGTAAAAAGCTAAAAGTACTGTAATTACTTATTATGTATGTTTTGTTAATTTGTTATTATGTAATAGACATAAAAAATTGAAACTAGAAAAGTAATAAGATTTTTAACTTTTCTTTGTAATGTTTTTTTTTTTTTTTATTATTTAAGATAAATGTTAACTGAATACTTAAAATACAAATTGTTATTTAGCATAGTTTTAAACAAATATTTTAAAGTACTAAAATATTTTTGAACAAAATGTTACTTTGTGTTCATTTTAAAAATAAAATATTATTGGTGTATTACTAACTGTAATTATACCATTGGTATTTTACTTGTATATATAAATCAGTAGCCAAATTTTTGTTACAGGAACCTCCAGAAGGTCAAGGATCAACATTTAGAAATGTATGGAAAAAAATTAAAACTTTAAGTCCATATTTATGGCCAAAGAAAGATGTAACACTTCAGTTTCGTGTAATTTTTTGTTTTTTACTTTTAATAGCTGGACGTGCAATTAATTTATATGTGCCATTATACAGTAAAAAATTAGGTGAGTTTTTAATATTCATTAGTTTCATTTATATATGAAATAAATTATTAGATATATAAAATGTATATTTATCTTCGAATTTGTCTTAAAATAATAAATTTCTTAAGCACTTTTTAAACTTTGTACGAGATATGTAATATTAAGTTTCTTGACAATTCAAAAAATGTTTATACATTTTTAATGTAGACTTTTTATTTTTGCACCTGTTACTGTATTTTTTTATTACCTGATGTTACTTTGAATTATTACAACTGTATTTTAGTTTTATCAATCAGTTTAAGCACTTGTGTTATTGTCAGAAGATTGTTATAATATTTATCTAATTCTGAACATCAAAAGAGAACGTTATAAGTTTGTTTCAAGCATTTTTCAAATTTTGTTTTTATTTATTTAGTGAATTTATAATTTTTAGTTGATTCAATGACAATTTATCCACTTCAATTTCGATGGGACTATGTATTAATATATGTATCATTTAAATTTCTACAAGGAGGAGGTACTGGTGGGATGGGATTAATAAATAATTTACGTTCATTTTTATGGATTAGAATTCAACAATACACAACACGTGAAATTCAGGTAGTATATTTTATATATTAGTAATTAAATAGCAACACTAAGTTCACATACTTTTATACTATTTCTTGTTGTTTATTAATACTACTAATTAACTTTATTTCTATATTAATAATTATTAATATAGTAAAAAATTAAATTAATATTTGATTCTGTTTTGTTGATATGCTTCTTTAATTCATTTTTAAATTATTATTGTTCCAATCAGTTTTTCAATTCATTATCTTCATTTAATATATATTCAGAATAGTGAATTCTAAATATAATACTTTGAAATTTGAAGTTATTTAAAAGAAGTTATTGATAAAATAGAATGAAATAGGTGTACAATGAAAATAAACATCATAATAGTAATAACAATTTATGTATAACAAATTAAGATAATATTAATGTAGTATATTGATTGATATTTTCATTCAGATATCTTGATTTACAATTTTCATTCTTGTAGGTAGAGTTATTTAATCATCTGCATAGTTTAAGTTTACGATGGCATTTGAGTCGTAAAACAGGTGAAGTTCTTCGAGCTGTTGATCGAGGTACCGATTCTATAGATAACCTTTTGTCATATATTTTATTCAATATTATTCCCACACTGGTGGATATTGCAATTGCTGTTATATTCTTCATAAGTGCATTTAACATTTGGTTTGGTATTATTGTATTTACTACTATGATTTTATACATAGGTTAGTATGTTTATTTTATTTTGTTATATTCATTAAATTTATTATTATTCTTAATTTATACAGTGTGTTCTTGAACATAAACCATTTGTAATATTAAGCATTTGTAAATAATATTCTTCATTAAGTATAATACTTTGTGATCATTTAGTATATTTAGTCTTATAATTAAAATAGAAAAAAAAATTTTTAGTAAATGAACTATATTTTTTAAATAATTATATTAACCATGAGTCTGTATTTAAGAATATAATTTTATGTATAGTTTTTTGAAACCAAAAAATTTACATTTTGTATAAAAATAGTACAAACTCTAAATTAATGTTTTAAGTACAATCCAAAAATGTTTTTTATAGAATTTAATATTTTCCAGTGGAAAATAGTAAATAAATTAAATTGGTTAATAAACTTTTGTTATAGCTATTATGTTTTAGTTGTTATAATTTAAAAATATTTTTTTTATTTTAAAAGTGTATTATATTTAATGGGTATTTTTAGTGTCAACTATTGTGGTAACTGAATGGCGTACTAAATTTATAAGAAAAATGAATTTAGCTGAAAATGCTACAAAAGGGAAAAGTGTAGATTCTCTGTTAAATTTTGAAACCGTAAAATATTATGGTGCTGAACAATATGAAGTAAACTGCTATCGAGAGACAATTTTAACATTTCAGGTAATATGGTTGTAGTTTGTGCATTTATCAATAAAATGTTTTTATATAATTCGGCAATAGCTTTATTATATTTATATAATTATAAACATTGTGATGGCTGTTTAATAATAGGTGAAAAATAAAAATGAAATAAAATTACAAGTAATTAAAAATTATAGATTCATTGGTTATGTTTAAACTATATAAAATAATCAGTGAAAGTACAGATCATCATAGGAAGAAAATCATCCAAGAAAAACAAATAACTGGTTTAAATCCAGGTTTGCTTATGTTTTAATATAAAAAAGTTGTTAATTTAGGTTAATATCTTATTATTTCATAATTGAATAAATTAGTTATATTTTTTTAATTTTTGTAAATTTATGTATGATTTTGAAATATTTTCATATTTATAAAAAATCTGAATCTAAGATATTTTGATAAAATTAATATTGATTGTTTTAGTCAGAAGAATGGAAAGCTATAATAACTTTAAATATTCTAAATACTATTCAAAATATAATAGTATGTTCAGGTTTATTAGCCGGGTCCTTGCTTTGTGTACATATGGTTGTAAATAAACAGTCACTAACTGTTGGTGATTATGTGTTGTTTGCCAGTTACATTATACAGTTATATGTACCACTCAATTGGTTTGGTACCTATTATCGGTGAGTAAATATTGTTTTTTGAAATGTGGGTTTTCAACTAGTCACTATTTTTGTAATTAAAAGTATTTATTTAACACATGCTTTTTTATTGGTCTTTATTTTAAACTTATTAATCATTTTGAAATGATTTAAAAATATTTCACAAATATTTAAAAAATGAACAAGTTAATATTAAAAAATACTTAATTATATATAATTTATATGTCTATATATATACATACACATACATATTGGTAATTTATTTTCCATATCCTATAATAGATTATCAATAATATTAATTTCAATTATTTATATGGTTTTTTATAGAGCAATTCAAAAGAATTTTATTGACATGGAAAACATGCTTGATCTTCTTAAAGAAGAAAAAGAGGTTATTGATGCCCCTAATGCAGAAACACTTATAGTCAGGCAGGGTCAAGTGGATTTTAAAAATGTTACTTTTGGATATACACCAGAAAGAGTTATATTAAAAAATATATCTTTTTCAGTTCCGCCAGGAAAAACTTTAGCCATAGTTAGTTTTTTTTAATATTTTATTACTATTTTACTAAAAATCATTTTCTTATATTAACAGTTCATATCTTATTAAATATCGTTTTTTTCAAGTCACTTTAATAGTTCAATATTTCATATAAAAAATTATGAACATTGTTATTGCAAAATTCATAACTGTATTTAATTTATTATAGATAGACTTAATTTTTTGTGTTTATTTTTAATATTAACTTATTTATTGTGTATATAATACATAGTTTACATTCTTAATTGTAGGTAGGTCCTACTGGTTCCGGAAAAAGTACTATAATGAGACTAATATTTCGTTTCTATGATGTTAATCAGGGAGCAATATTTATTGATGGAATTAATATTAAAACTGTAACACAAGCAAGTTTACGTAAAGCTATTGGTGTAGTACCCCAGGACACAGTTTTATTTAACAATACATTAATGTATGTGAAAGATTTTATAATATACTGTATTTGAATGTAAATTATCAAATTAGAAATAACTGTGAAAGTGATCAAGTTTGTATAAATGTGTGTAAGTGTGCATGTATGTTTGTGTGTAAATATATATATATATATATATATATATATATATATATATATATATATATATATATATTTACATACATACATATACGAGGGTCGTTTGATAAGTATGGTAAATTTATTTATTGTTTAATTTAATTAATTAAATTAATTTTTTTTACCATTCTTATCAAACGCCCCTCGTATATGTACGTATGTGTATATGTATTATACCTATTACTCTAGTAAATGTTACAAAAGTAACATTTACTATAATTAGAAAAATGTCAATTATATTTTAGTTTAATTTAATTTTAATTATAGATACAATATTCGCTATGGTAACATAAATGCTCCTGAAGCTGACATAATAACAGCTGCAAAGAATGCTGATATACATGAAAAAATCTTAACATTTCCTGATAAATATGAAACACAGGTAAAGTCTGACACCACTAATAATAGTTATAAAGTAATTAGTAATATTAGAAATAGAAGTTATATAAGGACTATAAAAAATAATTTAATTTAAGCTTAAAATTGATTTTATTTTTAAATACAATACAAACAATTTATTTTTAAAATTAAATATTTTAGAATTAATTATATATATATATATATATATATATATATATATATATATATTTAATATAAAGATTTTTATAAATTATAGTTCCTAAAAAGAAATTGTATTCAAAAATATAATAATTATAGCATTTATAAATAACATGTATTCTTTAAATAATATTTTTTAAACAGCAATAATATGAGTACATAATTTTTATTTGTATTTTATATATTTTTAACTTAGAATTAATAAACTATTTTTTATTATAGATTTTCAACTTATATTATAATTTTTATAACATAACTTATTGAATAGATGTAATGTAAAAGTGTTTAGAAAATTCTTTTTTTGTTTAGTTATATTATTTAATATTTATTTCTTAATATTAACATTTTTATCAATTTGTTGTTGTTTTTTGTAAAAAAAATGTTTGAACATTTTACATGAGACAATAGAGAATACATTACATGTTATTGTAAATAGCAAATTATTCATAGGTTGGAGAACGAGGTTTAAGATTATCGGGAGGAGAAAAACAACGAATTGCTATAGCTAGAACATTATTAAAATCTCCAGCAATAATATTATTAGATGAAGCTACATCAGCATTAGATACAAATACTGAAAGAAATATTCAAGTAAGTTTTAATTTTATTAATTCCTTGAAATACAGGTCAATAAAGGAAAAATATTTATATATGAATTAATATAATATCTTTTTAATTTTTTCAAGTAAGTGAATATTTATATATTTTTGGAAAATATATAAATTGTATTTTGTTTTATATTAATAATAAAATATGTATTATTATTTTTAAAATATTTAATTGTAAAAGTAAATTGTAGTTAAATTTATGTAGAAGTAATCTTTTTATTATACTAAAAAATATTGTTTCGAAATAGACTGCCATCAATCGAGTCTGTGCAAACCGCACAACGATAATAATTGCTCATAGATTGTCTACAATAATTCATGCAGATGAGATTATTGTTATAAAAGATGGAGAAATAGTTGAACGAGGAAAACATGAAGATTTAGTGGATAGTTCTGGAGTTTATGCTGAAATGTGGAAATTACAATTGGAGAGCCTTAACGAAAATATGCAAAATGGAAAAAGTGATTAAGATTAGAATGTACTGAAAAAAGATGTTTAAAATTGTTTTATTAAATAATAAATTTGAAAATGTTATATTATAAAAAATTGTAATTTTATTTAAGTAGAAATTAATTTTTATAGTGAATGTGTATGCGATTATAAAATTGTTGATTAATTTAAAAACTGAGTATGTAAATACTTGTGCATATTAAAATGTTAATGTATGTGTGTGTGTGTGTGTGTGTGTATAATATATATATATATATATATATATATATATATATATATATATATATATATATATATATATATATATATATATATATATATATATATATATATATATATATATAATAGGATTTAAAAATTAATAGAAAATATATTTTAGAAAATAGACAAGCATATATTAATGGTTTTTGGTATTGTTATATATATGCTTATGAGATAAAAATTATAAATCACAGTGTACACCTTATATTCAATTAATTATTGTATATTACATTAGTTGCAATATGTACTTAATCTAAAAGAATATTTTATTATACACATTTATTACTCTTTGAAGAATTAATAAAATATATTTAATAAAATGTTGCGGTGTTTTTGGTTAAGTTTTTTTATATCAACTGATCTACTTTTAATAAGTGTTTTTTTTTTTAATTTATTAGTGTATATAGATAAAATTAGTTGTATAAAATTGTTTTTTAATAAAAAATGAATTATTCTTTCCTTTGAACCTAAGATATAATAATTTATTACAATGAAGACTCAATATTTATTTATAATATACTTTTATAAATGGAAGAAAAGGAAAAATGTTGATGTAACTATATTCAAACAAAATAGAAATATACATATTCTGTTTATTTAAAATAATATGTAAAATTTAAGTAGTGAGTAACTATTGTAATAACCTAATGAAAAAAATATATTTTTTAAAATTATTTGAAAAATTAAAGTTTTAGTAAAATAATATATATATATATATTATATATATATATATACATATTTACCCGTAATTTTTGTTAAGTAAAAAGTACAATAATAGTAATCTATAATATATATTATTATTTTATTACATGTATATCCGTGTTATAAGCGATATTTTAAACTATTCCAGTGTAAAGTTATTAATTTTATTGTATTGATTGATTTACCTGAAAATCTTATTATTAATTAAATATTTTTTTGTATAAATATTATTGTATTTTTTACAAGTATTATTTTAATATTCATTCAGTAAAAACGATGGTAGATTTAAAATTTCTCAAATTAAGGTAAGTAAGTAAATACAGAAATAAGTTAAAATTAATAGGTAATGGGTAAAAAGTAATTTCTGGTATTTACAATGAAAATTGTATTTTATGTAAAATAAAAAAGCATGTTATTTAATTATAAATATCAATAAATTTCATTCCTAAGAAAATATTAAAAGAATACTTGGAAAAAGTATTGTAATGGTTGTATTTAAGAAAATATAAATTTCACATTCTTAATAGAAAACGAACTTCAACAAAAAACACAAATGTAAATTCAGATTTTTAAAATATTGTGAATAAATGATGAAAATAAATATATTTTCGGATTAGATAAGTGACTATATTTAGAGAAATACCAAGATGAAAAATATACATATCTAATTAAAAAACAGCAGTGAAAATATGGATTGAATAAATATATAATTTATAATGGAGTCTAATTATTTATTAAAAATTGCTTGAAATGTATTCATTTCAATAAATTAAAAGAAAATATTGAATGAAGTGTTTAGAATTTTGGGTTAAATTAATAAATTCTATTTTTAGTATGTTAAAAATGCTAAATGCACAGTTCAAATTGTTAATTTTAATTATTCATTTGCCATAAAACGTTTTGATATATCATCATAGTATTTGAACCTTTCATAATTTTTATAAAAAGAAATAGGTAAAAATAATGCAAAACAGATTTTATTAATAAGGGGCTATTAAAAAGGACAATTGTACGAAAATGTTCTACAATTTACTATTAAATTAGTACATTTGATATCTAAACATTTGTGAATCATAATGAAAGCAATTAATTATTGTAATGTACATATAACAACGAAAATAGTTTTTTATACTTTATATTTTTGGGTGTTATCAAATTTTAATTCAATTTAATTTTTAAAACTGTATTATTATAATAAAAGTTATTTTCAAGTTATCAAATATTCTATAAATTATTTTGTTTTATTTCGTTTCGTATTAATATTTTAATTATTAAGGGAAAAACTGACATTAAAAAATACATTTCTTAAATTATATTACTTTTCTTCTTTCATATAAATGAATCTAACAGATTATATATATATATATATATATTATAAATAATTCATAAAAACTATTTTACAATGTATTAAAATTGTGCTTTTAATTTCAAAAAAAGTTTCATTTAAAATAAATAGGACAGTAATCACGTCGAAACATTTATGATATGCACATGACGACAGTTTGTAGTCCTCGCTTGTTATACCTAACGTTCGAAGTAAATAACGAAGGTTATATTGTTTAGAAGATTGTAAGTTAAAATTTGCATTTTAATTTTGGAACATTATTAATTAAGAATATGACATGATATTAACAAAAACATTAAATATTGTCAAAATTTCACAGTATGTCAAATATAATGGATTATTAACCGGTTTTATTCATACTTCAAAGTTATTTAGTATGTATTGGTTTTTTTAAATGTCATCTAAAGGTTATTTTATTTTTGAAATACATAGTGTGTGTGTGTGTGAGTGTGAATATATATATATATATATATATATATATATATATATATATATATATATATATATATATATATATGTATATGTATAGTTATAAATTATTGTCAAATTCATTTTCCAGGTGAAAATGTTGTATTGTACAAAAATAATAAAGTGTTATTAATATTTCATTTAATTATTAAGTTTCAAAAATATTGATTTTAAATTTTTTGTAGTTTTAACAAATCATAAAAATCTCAAGAACAAATTATTTATTACTTTAAAAAATGATGTGCAGTGTATGTAAAACAGCCAAAATAATTAATATTATCAATAATCATTGATTCTATATAATATATTTTTATAAGCTGTATTTTTTAAATTGAATACTTCAAAACGAGTATTATTTTGTTTAAAAATTTATATATATTATTAAGGTTTGTGTAGAAAATTAATATTTCATTTGCTTTTACAAAAAAAAATAAAAAAAAAGTTATATAGAATTTCTTTTATTATTCTAAATTCATAGAACGTTATTATTTTTCATTTTGTGGATTTTGATTTAGTTTCAGATAAGTTTATTTCTATTTTATATAAAAATGATATTTTTTAGTCATTGGTAATTATTTTTTATATTTAGTTAAAGTTAGAAATCATTATTAATATGTATTATCGATAAAAATAGTATTTTATTAAATATTAAAAGTAAAATGTATTTAATTATGTATAGGCAATTATTTATAATTCTGAATCTGATTGGTTTCAATAAATTAATAAAAATAATGTTATGTAATATTGAATTTTAAAAAAATATCATTATTTAGCATAAAAAATAATATATAAACTGTTATTCCTTTTTTCACAAAAAATATTTAAGTTAAAATTTAAACAAAGCATTTAAATATTTAATATTATGAAGCATACAAATTTTACTCTAATTAAATTTATTTTTTTATTAGAAACATTTTTTAAAAAAAATATTTTAATTGAAAATTGCAATTTAACGCCTGTACAAAAAGTTGTCTGCAAGTTGTTCAATATTCATTCATTATTCATTTTCACACACACATATTTATATATATATATATATATATATATATATATATATATATATATATATATATATATATATATATATATATATATATATATATATATATATATATATATATATATATATATATATATATATATATATATATATATATATATATATATATATATATATATATATATATATATATATATATATATATATATATATATATATATATATATATATATATAATAATATATAATATTTTCTAGATTTTGAGAACAAAATGGCAGAATCAACTAAAAAAGCAGTAGTAATAATTGCAGAAGGATCAGAGGAAATTGAAGCAGTGGTTTCAATTGATATTCTAAGACGTGCAGGAGTATGTAAATATTGTTTAAAATGTGTTTTATATTTTTATTTTCTTTTATGTTTTTTCATTTTTTTCAAATGAATTTAGTCATTATTATTTGAAAAGTAAATAGAGTTCATAATTTATTTGAAAAATATATTTGAATGTAGTATTTAATCATAGTAGGAAAACACGTTAAAATTAATTTAATAAGTAGTGCTATTTTAATATATATATATATATATATATATATATATATATATATATATATATATATATATATATATATATGTATATATATTTACAAGTAAAGTGTGTATATACAGAAATTTAAATTGTGAAGATTGTATTTATAAAATTAACTAAATGTTAGTTAATTATTTTTATTAAATTTTAAACAACAAGAAATATTCATTTTAATGTAAGTTAATTACTCACTCGAATATCATAACATTGTATAAAAGTGTTCAATAATTAGTTATTGTTTATTTTATTTGCTGGTACACATTTTGATAGAAATGTCATCAGTACTTTAATGATGGTACAAAGTTATCAAAATGTTATAAAATCCTGTAGTGTTTGGGTAAGTGATTCATTTGTCTTAAAGTGAATTTTCTATAAATATAATAACAAATAATAGAAAAGAGGAAGCAGTTGAAGAAAAGTCATTTCTTCAAATATCAGATATTGCCTCCAATAATTATATTTTATTTAGATGTATAAAAAAATATGTAAAAATATCAATACAAACTAATATTATACTGTACAGTTCATGGTTTTAAAATTTCAAGTTAAACTTTTCTTACAATAACATAATTTTAGAAATCAAATTGAGTGAAAAATAATTACATTTAAAAATAAAATGTGTTGTTTGTTTGTTTGGTTTTGTTATTTGTATTAATTATTCATCATTAGGAAAAATGATTTTGAAAAAAATTTACTGCCTAATGTCATGTATAAACCAAGAGTATTTTTATAATTGATTTTTCATTTACTTTTTAATTGCTACTTTTATTTATTTATATCCTTGGTTCTAAATTATTTAAAATATAGATGACCTATTTGAATTGCAGTGAAAATCATTTTTCAGTTATTTATGAATAGATGAAATATATTTAATTTGCTTATAATTTTTTTGGTACTTATTTTATATAAAAGATTATTTTTATATTGAAAATGATATTGTTTGTATGATTAAAATGTTATTTATGTAAGTAGTTACCTTTAGTATCATGAAAAATATATTTTGGATTTTAAATACTGATTATTAAGAATTTTTTTATTAGATGTCTGTATCAGTTGCTGGCTTAAATAGTTCTGAATTGGTTGTATGCAGTCGAAATGTTGGCATTAAACCAGATATAAGTTTAAGAGAAGCCATGCAGTCAGTTTTTGATGTTATCATTTTACCCGGAGGTCTAACAGGTGATTTTTTTTAATAAAAATATAATTTCAAAAATGAGAATAAAATTAAATACATTACACATAGTTTGTGGTTTACTGATATTTGTCAAGTCTGTCATTAATGTTTCTTGATTCTATGCATTGTTTAAGTATATATTGTATATATATATATATATATATATATATATATATATATATATATATATATATATATATATATATATATATATATATATATATATATATATATATATAATGATTTGATATATTTTTTCAAAGTCGAGACTTTTAAATTATTAATTGTAATTTTTAATGATGATTATAGATGTGTAACAGATTTATGTATTATTCTTTTATAATAAAAGTTCATCTGTTATTTATAATGACATATGTAACTTTATTCTCATAAGTTTAATAGTTTTTTTTAAAAAAAAATTAACCCAATAAAAAAAATTATAAAATATAACTAAAGTATTTAAATAATTTATAGTATATTTTAACACATTCTTTTACATACATTATATATATATATATGTATATATATATATATATATATATATATATATATATATATATATATATATATATATATATATATATATATATATATATATATATATATATATATATATATATATATATATACATATATTTAAGACAAATTCAGTAAATTACAGAATATTTCTTTAAATTCTAGAAAAATATAATTATGTCTTTTAAATGATATATTAGCTTATCAGTGTAAATAGCAATAGACCAAAAAGTAAAAAAAAATGTTTAAACATGCATTCAAGAAAGATATAAAAATATTTAATATTACAAAAGTTGCAAAATGTTATAAAAAAATAAGAACTATAATCTATAATGTAACAAAATTGTAGATTACATACTATAATGTAATTAAATTGATAAACCATAATCTATAGTAACATTTAAAATTACAGGAGCAAAATTATTTACACAAAGTGAAAAGCTTGGAAAGTTTTTAAAAGAGCAAGAAAAATCAGGAAGATTTATTGCAGCAATATGTGCTGGTAAGTAGATGATATTTAATTTTTTTATAAAATATTTGAAAGTGCTCATTAATAATTTGAATAATCAAAAAAAATTCTATTATATTTATTACTTTTTGTAAAAAACATTGCAAAATGTTAAGTAAATTGTTTTATATCAGAGTATATACTGATACTGAATTTATTTTTTTTTCTTTCTGTATAAAAGATAATGACTAATATAAATAATACTTTCAAACAAAGGAAGAAAATGTTATTGCATCTGTTTAATTTCAATGATTGATATTTTTCATGAGAAAATATAGTTGTGTGTACTTAGTTCACAAATGGTGTAAATATGTTTTTGACTTAATATATTATTACAAAATAGTGTCATTTTTGCTATCTTCAGAAACTAACTTTTTATATTAGTTATAATGGAAATTCTTGGCTTATAGAATAGATTATTGTTATTAATTAATTAATAATGTTATTAAAATAAACAGCATAATTTTACAGTTTTAAACTGCATTTTGAATACCACTTGTGAATCAAGTGAGCTGATTTGTAATAAATTATTTTAAATATAATAAATGTTTTTTTTATTAGCTCCATTAGCTTTAAAGGCACATTACATAGGTTTTGGCAAAAAAATAACTTCGTATCCTGCAACGGAAAAGGAATTTACAAAAGATTATAATTATGTACAAGACGATGTTGTTGTTGATGGAAAAATTATTACATCTAGAGCACCAGGTAAAACATACATTTTTCTATTTTGTGTGTGTGATAATCTAAATGTAATGAAATATTTGTGAAAAATTACTCAAAAGCTATATTTTTTGTGTATTAATAACTTGTTTTAATTGGTTTGTTAATAAAATTAGTTTCATTAACTTAATGACGAAATATTTATATTTACAATGTTTTTGCAGCTATTCAAATTCATTTTGTTTACCTCTTTAGTTTACTAATTAATTAATACACATTATAAAATTAATCCATAATGTTAATTTGTTTAATTAGATGTGCATTAAATTGTGTATAATTTATTCTTTTTTTTCAGGAACTGCATTTAAATTTGCATTAACAATTATTGAAAATATTTTTGATAAAGAAAAAGCATCAAGTGTTGCGAAAGGTGCACTTATAAATTTTTAAGTAAATTATGTGTTTTATTTTTTTTTCAAATTATATGAAGTAGCTTAGTACCAAAAGCTTATATTTACTTTTATAAAGTCGTTTCATTTTAATATAACATAAATGAGATTATTTACAATATCTGAAAATGTACATTGTTGTTAATTGGATGCTGTTGATTTATAATAAACAATAGTAATTAAATAGTTTATTTATTAAGGAAAAGAATGTATACACACACACACATACCAACCTGTACATACATTTAATATTTATATTTAGGATTTTAGCATAAAAAGAATATAAAAATATTTAAAGTACATCAGCTTTATTATTAAATGTATTTTAAAATAGTATTTTTTTTAAAAAAAAAACTTATTTATTATCTCAACCACGTATACTTTCATAAGGAATGTAGAATAAATATTATTGATAACAATAATCTTACATTATAAACGAATTTATGATACAAAAAGTCTATTAAATTGAATTCTAAAAATTATTAAAATTCATTAATAATTTATCTTTTGTTAGTCATTTGGCATAAATTGTTTTGATAAAATAGAATTTGTACTTTAACTTATGTGTGAATAAACATTCATTTAATAATTTAGTAAAAATTGTGTAAGGTTTTTTTAAAAAAATGTTTTTGTAGTTTTATATTTAAAATATCATCTATTGTAATAAGATCATATGTAAAAACCACCAAAATATTTAATTATGATTGTTTCTTCTTTGTGTTTAAGAGTAAGTATAGTATATTCATTTTTATTTATTTTTTTCATAAACTGTCTAAATCAATAAATAAAGAATGTGGACTTATCAGTTCAAAAGATATTTTTCAATTTTATATAATATCCAAACCATTATATTTCCTTTTCCTTTAGTAATTTAAATATTTTTATTATTATTATTACCAATTTAGCTTTTAGGTTTATTTTTTTCTCTAATTTATTTCTTGTAAAATTTTTATTAAATAATTTTTATTAGATTCGTTTTCAATTTAAGTAATTTTGTATGCAGTCAAAATGCCTTTTCATCTTTTGTAAATATCTATGGCATTAAATAACTAATGACTTACATAACTGTACTACATTATTTACTTTCCTGTGATGTAAATTGTATATGCCTACGTATTACATATAATAAAATTTTGAATAGTTATTTTGTAATATTTAATATATATTGGGAATGAAGTTACGGATTTAATTTGCGTTTTTTTTTATTATTTTTTTCATATTTAAATAGGTAGCATAAATTATTTTTTTTTAATTCGAATATTATAAATAATAAAAGGAATTATTGATATTGATAATCACTGATGCGCATAAGTCATGGCACACATGGGTAACAAGCAATTTATTGGTATAATTCAATGAAGTCGTTAAATTAAAAAATATTTAATTGAAAATAAATATAATGAATAAATTTAATGAATATTATATTTATTTTCAATTAAATATTTTTTTTTAATTTAACAACTTCATTGAATTATATCAATAAATTGCTTATGTTACCCATGTGTGCCATGACTTATGCCTGATAGTGTATATATTTTTAAAAAGAAACATTAATTATTGTTTTATTTTTTTTACACTAAATAAACTTACTCCATTTAGTTGTAAATATTATAATTCAATAACTAATGCAAAAAATGTTTTCTGTACATTTCAACTATTTAAACAAATTTTCTATTAATAGTTAAATTATCATATAGATTTAGAATATAACATACAGATTTATATATTGTGTACGAAAGAAAATCGAACTTCCTTTTGCTGTTGAAACTTACGAGGATCATTTGATAAGTATGGTAAAAAAGTAAAAAAAAAATAAATTGAAAAATTTAATTAAATTAAACAATAAATAAATTTACCGTACTTATCAAACGACCTTGTACAGCGCCATTTCAGATTTAAAGAATGGTATTTATGCATATATTTATTAACTGTTGAAATTTAGACAAGTAGTTTTTGAAATATACTGGTTACAATGAGAGTACTAATTAATGCGTCAAGTTTATTACGATTTTTGTCTATTACGCACATAAATTTAAATGTTTTATGGACATTTTAAAGTTTGTAGAAACGACATTAACGAAGACTCAACATCAGGGTTTACTAAAATCGCGACCACCAACAAATCCATTGAAAAAGTGGGCGAAATTATTGTTGATTTGGATGTATCATGTAGAAGTTTGCCAAAGAGTTTAGCGTATGCAAAAGGATAATTTATGAGATATTAAAAAAATAAATTGAACAAAAGAAAGGTTAACGCTCTATTTGTGCTAAACAAACTAACAAAAAACAAAGAGAAAGTTTGCGTTTACCACTACAAGGATATCATTAAAATGATCAAAAGAAATCACAAATTTTTCGATTCTATCGATAGTGGAGATAAGATGTGATGCTTCAAGTACAATTCAAAAAATCAAGCTCCAAAATGCATCATGGAAGTTACCAGATTGTCCGAAAATTTGAAAATTGCATTTTTAGTAAATTGTGAGTCCATACCAGGATTATTTGTTTGTAAAATTTAAAATGTATTCGGAATGAAACTATCACTGGTGAATATAATTTAAGTGATTTGAAGTGTTTATGGTGGAGTATAATAAGAGTTAGGACAGTATATTTAGAGCCGAGAAACTGATATTTGTTATACGACAATGCGCCATCTCACAAGGCCATTATTGTACGCGAATTTTTGATCAAAAAAACAAGTTACATCATTCAACATCCACTATACTCTCCAGATTTGTCATTGTGCACTATTTTCTTTTCTTGAAAATGAAAATGGCGATGAAAGAAATGTTGTTTGATGGCATTGAAGCCATACAAACCTCCGTAAAATGAGTCATCGACGCCATTCCAAAAACAGATTTATTAAAATCCATCCATGTAGTGTTTCAGTGTGTTCAGCATTGGTTTGATGCAAAAAGGATAATTTTGAATTAACATTTAGATTTTTAGCAAAATGTGGTTTATTTTTTTGTTCAAAAAGTTTGTTTTTTTTCCAATACTTTATATATATATAATCATTATATATGTACAGATATATACTTTGTCTCGAATTTTATGTGAGTTTTTAAATATTTTTCACAAAAATTAAAACAACGTGAATTAAATTACAAAATAATAGACTTTTATATATGAATAATTTCAACAATTACATAAAGAATTAAATTAAATATATATATATATATATATATATATATATATATATATATATATATATATATATATATATGTAATTATGAAGTGTTTCTATAAAAGTTAATATTCGCAATTAATTTATTTTTATTCATTTTTCACACCTAGAAAATAGTATCAGTTTTAATGCGTACAATGAATTTAAATAACATTAAACTTATTTCAAAACATTTTACAGTTTATATTATGAATATATAAACTCAACATTATTATATATCACTTTTAAATTTATACAGATATAAACTAATTATTTTATAACAATACTAAATATACACTTGATAAAAAAATCTCTACATCTCTAAATATATAGAATGGCCTAGTAAATGATAATAAGCGAGTAGATGTTTGTCTAAGCCCTTCAGTCTCATTTGAATCACCGTATATATATATATATATATATATATATATATATATATATATATATATATATATATATATATATATATATAATATTATTATATCAGCCCACTGTTAAGCAAAAGCTTCAATTACTGGTACTTACTCATACTTATCATGTTGATGAGGTGGGTTCGTGAAAATTATTATTCAGAATTAATTTCCCTAGGCAGGTTATCTTCATCTTATCTAAAAGACCTGCCCACGCTATTTCTCCGACCAGGGATTGAAGACAATCTCTTTCATGATAGTTTGTGATGCTTGTCATTGCACTACTGGTCATCGTATAAATGGTAACATGGTAATCCTTCGATATAACGTTGTGGAAAAAATACAGAATTTCTCTTATGTTTTTGGAATTCAAGGAATCTCAGGCACAAGAAAGAAATTCTGGGAACGTAAATCGAAAAATATATGATATAAATCGGTTACGGTTTTAAATTATGACGTTATAAATCGAAAAGATTTTAATCGAGACGGTGTATATCGAGGGATTACAATACTGGTCAGCATATATATATATATATATATATATATATATATATATATATATATATATATATATATATATATATAAAGAATTATACACGTTTCCTTATACATCACTCTATACACATGTTTCTTAATAAAATACAAATCTAGGCGTCACATTTGGATGACCTATATATAATATATTGAAAAATTTATTTATTTTCATACACGAGTGAATAAATCGACCTTATGTAATTTGAGATAAACATATGACACAATCACAGATATGATAAATTACAATAAAAGCTACCCATGTATGTATTTGAAATTTATAGTTTCCGTGCATGAATATTTGAATATAATTGAACTCTTAAAAATATGTGATTTTCGAATCACTTTGTATGTTGTATTTAACTCTATTTTAATTATAATTTGATGATTTAGTGTTTTTGTGACTGATATTTGATAAAATAATCCAAAAATTGTTTGATCTACATGAATTTTATACATTATAAATTTCTTTTTTATATTCTAGTAATTAACAGGACATAGAATACATATGAGAATTAAAAATAATATGAGGAAGTGAAGTGAAGTGAGGAAGGAATAATATATAAAGTTATTAAAAACAATATGATTTATTGTATATATTACATGTATAGTATGACTGGTGGCATAGTGGTATGCATCATCGGCTATCATACAGAAGATTTCAATACTTGATTGGAAAGCTCCTCTAAGTTGGAGCTGGACATGAGGCTAACAATCTTATTTGGTGAAAAAATATAACCATTACGGAATTTAGATACAACAATGGTCTTAATTAGCATTATTAGAAATGCCAAAGCCCAACAATAAATGCAGCATATGTACATGTTATGAATAAATGTAGGGTGAAATTAAATTTACACAAATAATATTAAATGGCATAAAAAAATGTAAAATTATATGTATATATATATATATATATATATATATATATATATATATATATATATATATATATATATATATATATATACGAGGCTTGTTTGATAAGTTTGGTAAATTTATTTATTGTTTAATTAAATTGATTAATTAATTAAATTCATTTTTTCAATTTAATTTTTCTTACTTTTTTACCATACTTTTCAAACGACCTCGTATACATATATATATATATATATATATATATATATATATATATATATATATGTGTGTGTGTGTGTGTGTGTGTGTGAGTGAGTGTGCGTGTATATATATATATATATAAGTGTATATTTATAACAGAAGTTAATGATCACTGTAAAAATTTATAAATGGCTATTATTAAGCTTATGGGCCGGACCCTTGCCTCATGTTAATTCCATGACAACGTATTATGAAGTTTTAAATTAATAACTAACACGATATGCAAGGGCTAGGCTTTGTTGTAGTGTGAATGTGAAATTCATACAATCATATAAACATACACTGACATCTTGTGTGTGTGTACATATATATATATATATATATATATATATATATATATATATATATATATATATATATACATATATACATATATGTATATACATGTTTATATGTTTGTGTGTGTTATGTATTTAGGTTTGTGAAAAACTATGTATTGTATGTGTAGAGAGAAAATATACATACACACGAATATATGTTTAACTGTATTTTTAATCGATATTATTTTTACTTGAAAAACACAACAGGTATATGTATAACATAAATATGTAAGTCAAAACGCATTTGCAATTTACTTTACATACAACATAATGTTCAAGTATGTAACAGTCAGCATTATTAGTTCAATTAAGTATTAATTATGTTTACGATTACATTACTGTTTTTGGTTGTTAAATTGAAATGTTCAAATAATATAAAGTACTTAAATACGTAAATATGATATATATATATATATATATATATATATATAATCATCACAAAAGCCTATATCAGCATACTGCTAGGCGAAAATCTCATCGAATGTTATTAGGTCTTTTACATTTTTCCCGAGATTCTTCCATTATGTCATATCCGTAATTAATCTCATCTACTCTCACCTTCTCAGTACTTTACAATATCATTCCTTCATCTTTGATAGGATCTATTTTTATCTCTTAGTCGCCACTTTATAATGATTTTTGTCCGTCTATTGTCTACTCTTCGTGTTCTGTCTTGTCCATACCCATCTCATTGATTTCATTTGTTCTGTAATATCAGTTACTCTTGTCTGTTTTCGTATCCGTTTATGGACTTTTCGATCATGTTTAGAAATCAATTTCTTATCTGACGAATTCCTTATCTCTCGTCCCATCTGCTTATGGGCCTCTTTTTAAGCTTTTTATATACATATCTAGATTCTCAATTAATAACTTCCCTTGTTCATCGGTAGTTTCCTCTTCCTACCCATTTCCATTTCGAATTTTTTACTTTGGCCGTAAAATATAATGAATATTATATTTATTATCAATTAAATATATATATATATATATATATATATATATATATATATATATATATTAATTTAACGACTTCATTGAATTATATCAATAAATTGCTTATGTTACCCATATGGCGATGACTTATGCACGTCAGTGTATATACAACTTTGAATAAAAAAGTAATCAAACATTTAAGTCAAAATTTTGTGAATTAATTGATGTAATTTTGAAGCCAGAATTTCAATATTTCGGAAAGAATATAAATTATTGAATTATATCTAAGACATATTTAAGTTAATAAAAATTTTCATGTCTATTTATAGTTTGCTAAGATCTTATATATCGAAAATCAGAAATGAGAGTCTGCTGTTGCTTATAAGATGAATCAAGCACGATGGGAACAGATTAAATTTAAAATATATTTCAGTAAATACTAGGTGCTAATTTAAATAATAATTTATTACGGATTTCCATATCTTCAGTTATATTACATGTATATGTAAATATTGTATTTCATTATTACTACAAAAGTATAAACTGTTTTTTTATATAATAAAATATTTGAAAATTGTAAATTAATTGTCAGTTCTTATCCGGGTGTATATATATATATATATATATATGCTAGTCCACGTTATAAAGAGTTTTTAGATACGAAAAAATTGGGTTATATACATAGGGTTAACTAATAATATAAACTTATCGGATAAAGAATACTCCGGATGTTTAATAGAAATAAATTTGGAATAAATTAAAATCTTAACTGAATTAAATCAAGTGGTATGAAATGTCAGAATGGAATCATTAGAATTGTTTTTATAAATGTATTTTTATTTAATCGTCATGAATACAATTTATTGTATTTTTAGATTTATTGGACATAGAAATTGATTTTATATATCAACGGAAAGCGGAAAATAATTAGAAGTTAATTAAATTCGAATAATGTTGAATATATATATATATATATATATATATATATATATATATATATATATATAAGATATTAAATTCAAGAGTTTTATTGTACGTATGACAGATTATTTTTCAATGCACAAAGGGAATTACTTAAAAAAATAATAAACTAGTAATAAGAATATCGAAATTTCTTCCATATATATATATATATATATTGCTTTTAATTATCTAATTCTTTAAAAGCCATTAAAATGAACAAATAAAAGTAACAATAATGAAAAATGTTTAGGACATAAAACAGGAAATGGACTATGACTATGTTTTTCAAATACATTTTGACTATGTTTTTCAAATGTCATTTATTTATATGAAGTATAAAGTTTAATCAATAATGTATTTGCCATTTTATTCGATGACCTTTTGCCATCTTTCGGCGAGCTTCATAATTCCATGTTCATAGAAAGACCTATCTTTATTAGCGAAAAACTGAGCAAAGTGCTGTTTTATAGCCTCATCGGAATTGAACGATTTACCACGCAAGGAGTTTTGCCAAGGCCGAAACATGTGAAAGTCGGACGGTAAAAGGCCGGGCGAGTACGCTGGATGCGACAACACATCACATCCAAGCTCCAATAGTTTTTGATGGGTGACCAAACTTGTGTGTGGTCTCGCGTTGTCATGTTGGAACACAACTCCTTTATGATTAACGAGTTCTATGTGCTTCTGATGATGTATTCGTTCATCTTGTCTAATTAGCGCAGTACACATCAGAATTGATTGTTTCATTCGTTGGTAAGAGCTTGAAATACACGACACCCTTATAATCCCATCAAACTGAGAGCATAATTTTCCTTTAATGAATATCTGCTTTCGAAGTTGTTTGAGCTGACTCATCGGGCTTGGACCGAAATCGTTTGCGTTCCATGTTGTTGTATATCGTCAATTTTTCGTCGTCAGTTATCATACGCTTCAAAAATGGATCACTTTCTTCATGTTTAATGAGCATATCGCAGATGTTTATACGCGTAATAAAATGAACTTGTTTTTAGTTCATGACGAACCCAAATGTTGAGCTTGCTTATGAACTTCAGCTTCTTTAAATGGTCGTGAATGTTGAAATGATGAATATTTAATATTTCTACAATCTCACGTGTCGTATAATGCGGGTTTGACTCGATCAATGTCTTTATTTTGTCGTCATCAATCTCGATTGGCCTTCCTGAGCGAGAAGCGTCGTTAACATTAAAATCACCAGCACGAAATTTCGCGAACCATCGTTGGCACAGACTTTCTTGTAAGGCATGGTCACCGTAAACTTTACGCAACTTATCACAAGTTTGTCATGCGTTGTTCCCTTTACAGAAATAAAACAGTAAAATATGGTAAAAATGCACAGTTTGATCTTTCATCTTCAACTTGTTATAAAATCTATAAAACTCAACCAAATCGCCCAAACTTTTTATCGGAATGAAGGCAAAAGTGTCAGCTGTCAAACGACATAACATTTATATGAATACGAATGACGTTTCTACTATAAAAAATAAACAAGCGACATCTATTGCAAAATCCGACACGACTTTTCGACAACCAATAAATAAAATACATTAGAATATTTATGTGTATAATACATCATCGATTGATTGAAATAAGATTTCATGTAAATACAACAAGAGTTTTATGATTAGCAATCGCAAAATTAGATGTTAAACATGTTTTGTCTATAATAAAATAATTCAAAATAACGACATTGAAGAAAGTCGAATACAATAGGAAAGAATAAAATATCCAATGTATGACATCAAAAATTATTCACTCTTATACTTAATAATTAAGTTCCTTACGAATCATCGAATCTAATAATTTCTTTTATACAAATTAATCACTCATTCAAACATCGTAAAATTTATGAAAGTAATCATTTATTTTTTTTATATTTGTTAATGCGAATTTCAATAGACATGTCATTATCATCAGAGTGTAGAAAAAACCTAGATTGTTCTTAATAGTGTAACTTGACCTTCGAATAGACTGATCATGCTAGAGTATAAATTTCATGATATACTTTTAAGTTTGTTTTTGATTGTAACTTTCTTATATATCTTATTTTTAAATAAATTGAATGAATGCTTATTCTTAAATCTTTATTGAATGCATTTTTAAGTTCACGTAACTGTTGAACCTTTATAAAGATGTTTTTTAAAAGTGATAGAACTTTAAATTGGAATAAAACACATACTAATTGACTGGATGACCATTTACTTGATATTATTTGAAAGATCATTTTTTGGCATAATATAGACTTCATATATACTCAAAAAAATAATCCAGAGGCGTCAAATCACACGATAGTGGATTTCTGGAAATAACGTTATCACCGAATTTTCGTTTCAATAACTCTATTGTTTCGGTCGAAGTATTCGCACCATCCTGCTGAAACCACATTTCTTTTAGATCGATGCCATGCAAATAAGTAAACAAATAATCATTGATCATCGTTCTGTAACGTACACCATTGATGGTAACGCACTCTCTGGTTTAATTTCGAAAGAAATAAGGTCCGATGATGTCACCAGCGTGCAATCCATACGGTGCATTTTTCTAGATGTAACGAGCTCCCGTGAATCACATCAGGATTGGTCTCACTCCAAATGCGGCAATTTTGCTTATTAAAGCACCTGTTAAGCTAAAAATGAGCCTCATCACTGAACAAACTTTTGCGTAGAACAAAAGATCAGTTTGCAGTTGATTCTGAGCCCATTTTCCCCGAAAATTCGACACAAATGGCTTCAGTTCTTGAACCAGTTGGATTTTGTAAGGATGCAGACTAAGGTCAAGATCTTTAAGAAAAATTTTCCACGTAGTGGACGGACAAAGCTCAAGCTGCTGCGAATGACAACGAATCGACAAATTCGGGTCTTCACTCACACTATCGTTAACAGTAGCAATATTTTCTTCAGTACGCACGTTTCTACACCTTGTTGGTGTTGTTGCGTCACGTAGCGAATAAATTGTGTGAAATCTATCGATGGTTCTACAAAGAACTTATTCCGATGGCCAGTTATTTGTACCATAAAATTCACGAAGTGCTCTATAAGTTTGGAGAACAGAACACTGAATTTTGAAATAAATTTCCACAATTTGGAAATGTTTCTCAAGTGTAAATTATTTCATAATTATTTGCCAAAGTATACTGAATCCAAATGTCACTTATAGTGCGCAAACTGACAGCTGACTTGACAGCTATCCATATCGAAAGTTCTATCCAACCTAAAAAAAAAACCCATTTTATATATATATATATATATATATATATATAAACAACAGATACTTTCTCTAGGATTACATTAAATAATTTCGGCGACAAACTCTTCTTACCTGATCTCTTTCTCTAGTTTGATTTTTTTGAGAGATCTTCCATTCTAATTTGAGCTATTGTACTTTTATATGTCTTTTCTAAAATTCCAGATAATTTTTATTTATTCTTTACTCTTTCAAATATAAAAAATGATACAATGTCTACTGAATCAAACAATTTTTCAAAATCCACACACACACACACACACACACACACACACACACACATATATATATATATATATATTAATATTTACATGTCAATATTATTAACCGAGTATTTGCATATATATTAATCGGGTTAGGAAATGTGTTTTTTTAAGATATTCTAGATTTTACTTGATTGTACATTAAGAAACGTTTCTATTAGAGATTACAAAAAACATTTCTTATCTCAAAAATTTTCAATCTGTGAAATGAATAAAATTATTTAAACTACGTAAGTTATACTGTCATGATATCGATATTTTAAACATTAGATGCCGGATTTATTCTTTTCGAAAAAAGCAATATCATTTGTAATTCGAATTCAGTTGCCTTCATATTAGAATGCTTGAATTGATAAGTTGTTAATTTTCATTCTATTAAATGAACCTTTGAGATTTACTTTCATTTATTGGTTCGATGTAAAAAATATTATATTCATTGAACCAAACGATTGAACCCTTTAATGCCAAATTCTATATATTTTTAATAACATTTTTTTATGTTAAAGTTGAAGAAAACAAGGCAATTGAAATTGTACTGTATTCGTTTATGGTATTTATGAAATAAATTATATAATCTTTTGAGACTTCTACAATATATATTTAATAGGTACTACAATTATTTACACATATTTCTCAATTGTTTATAATTATTTTTGAATTTTTAATATATTCTTGAATTTGATTTGAAATAGCTGCGATTATTCATTAAAGATTATTTTTAAATTATTTTCGTGGATGAACATTTTTTGATGATATAAATAATAATTCATACATGTATGTATATATATATATATATATATATATATATATATATATATATATATATATATATATATATATATGACTGGGTAGCACAGTGGCTTGCATCACCGCGTGTCATGCGGAAGATTGCGTTCGATTCCCAGTCGGAGTGTCCCTCATTTTCGAGGGTTGAGCATGAATGAAGGTCGACAACCTCATCTTATGAAAAATAAATGTCGACAAATTAAGGGAGAAAACTCCGAATAAAAAATCTTCACCAATCCGTTTGGTCAGCGTGGTGAATATGACCAAATACCATGAATGGCAGCATTCATTGAGGCTTTCGTCCAGTAGTGGATTGATATGGGCTTTATGATGTGTGTGATGATATATATATATTTATTGTGTAGAAATAAATATTATTGCATTATCTAAAGTATTTATAAATATTTGCTGAGCATAGAATGAAGAACTTTTATTCAAAATATTAAAAATTAAATTGTAAATAACGTTATTCCTTTATAAAAATGAATGATAAATCTATTTACTGTAACATTTGAATCTTCTTTGATTAAAATGTTTTAATGAATCACTTAAATTTACTTATTTACTTAAATTTAATTAAATTCTTAAACACTTTAACATTAATGATCATCAAAATAATATGACAAATAATATACAATAAAATACTAAATGAAGCTATAATAATGAATTGGTAAGTTTGAAGAAAACATAATTCAATAATTCAGTTTCACTGACATTTTGTGTTATTTCTTAGTTTTGTTATTATAATGAAAAATATAGTAAGACAGAAGAGATTAAACTTTTCATTCATCTTTTAATAATTTTCACAAAATACTTAAATATCATGTTCATGCACGTGTATGTTTAATCGTCACTAGAAGATTTTTTTTTAATATTTATTGATAGAATGCTGATAAATTTAAACATATGATAATTACATATTTATTTGTCTAGCCCGAATACACATTTGATATTATTTCTATTACCCCAGTAAACGTATAATTTAAATTATGTAATTTGTAAGTGTTATACCACTTTCAGTATTAGTTCAAGTCCGTTTTAAACAGTCGTGAGATGCAATTAATTTCAATATACCAGAATATTATTTACAAATGAAAATATTACTTGCTAAAAAAACTAATTTCATTTAGAAATAAAATAAAATAAATCTAAATGAAAATACTAAACATAACAATTTTTGTTTGGTATAAACGTTACAGTAAAATTTTAAGAAGTAAGCCTCTATGATTCATTTAACTGTTTTTAAAATTGAAAAACTGAATAGCTAGAATTAATTAGAAAAAAAATAATTAGACTGAAATAGAATATTTTTAATATATATATATATATATATATATATATATATATATATATATATATATATATATATATAAACGTTGCATACATTTAATATATCTAGAAATGTTAAAATGACTCCAAAATGTTTTTATATCGGAATACATAAAGGTTATGAGTGAATTAAATATTAATAAACTTCAATCAATATATATATATATATATATATATATATATATATATATATATATATTTATTGTTTTAAATCCAAAAAAATATTTAAGTAAAGAAAATGTTTTTAATTTAAAATAAAATATCATTGAAATTATTATTTTTTTAAAAAAATAATATTTTAATTTTAATTATTATACGTATTATAAAAAATAGATAATAATAATTACAAATGTATATTTTTTATAAGTTTTTAATAGAACAGTTTATTGTGAAACAAAAAGTACATGTAAAAAAGGAATTAATTTCTTTTGCAAACATATTTTGGAAAAGACTATATCAATACGGTGTATGCTCTGCTCCGATTGGCTAAAGCTCTTCAATGATAACGTTTACATAGCATGTTAACAAAGATTAAGGAATAACAATTGATAAACAGAATAAATTTTAAAAATTAATTTATCTGTTGTAATAATCATGTTCATCAGTTATAATTGTATCTATCTATCTATCTATATGTCTATATATATATATATATATATATATATATATATATATATATATATATATATATATATACGAGGATCGTTTGATAAGTATGGTAAAAAAGTAAGCACAACTAAATTAAAAAATGTAATTAAATTAAACAATAAATAAATGTACCATACTTATCAAATGACCCTCGTATAGTTCTCTCCGAAAATTAATTGAAGTGAAAAAAACAAAAAATGGAAAATTATGCCAAAAAATAAAAATATTTCTAAATGAATCACAGTTCATTAAACCTTAATTAATAATAGTTATTTTGATAAGGAATTAGCAATTATACTTCAAACGAATCATAAATTATATAAAAACTACTGCTACGTCTAATGTCAAAAGTTAGTTAAAAATTACAAAGAAAATTATGTAAAAAATCAAAACACGTTTTTTTTTAAATTTTGAATATTGCGTATTATGATCGCCATTATCCGCAGAACAGCGTTAGGCCTTCTAGGCATTGATTCTATCAGGTTTTGTCGTTTGGCAGACTAGACTACGTTTCCAAAATTGTGTCTTTAAATTGAGTATTGTTGTGTCTTGAAGATGTGGGGATTCTGAGGTCCAATTCGTCTCACAAATGTTTAATAAGATTAAGGTTGAGCTACATCGATAGCTATTCAAGTACATCTACTTCATTGTTCGTGAAAAATTCTTTACTTACTCTAGCCGTATGCTTTAGGTTGTTGTCCTGTTTTGAAAAGTAAAAGTCCGACCCAATCCCATTGCTTCAGTGGATTGATGTAAATTTTCTTGTAAAATATTACAGTACACTTGCGCTGTCATTTTATCCTCAATAATATGTAATCTACCCACACCATACCAAGAAAAACATGTCCATATCATGACACTTCTAACTCCATGTTTTACATCTGGTTGCAGGAACTTGTTAATGTAAGCATTATCATTGCTACTTCGCCAAACTGTTTGGTGCAAACGATTTTCAAATATTTCAAACTTAATCTCATTGCTCAAAATTACTTGTTTCAAAACGTCCAGTTGTTTATTCACATATTTTTTGTCAAAATTGAATCTTCTTTTTTATGAGTCGATGTCAATAAAGGTTTCTTTCTGGCCACATGGACTCTCAACTTAGCGTTGTGAAGACGTCTTCTAATAATGGTTTCAGAAAGTAAGGTCCCTACTTCATGCAGTTGATCTCGAATTTTTCTTATAACAATTTTTGGATAAATTTTGCACTGTCGTATTATACGCAGAGCATTACTGGCAATAGTAACTCAAGTAGCCCCGAACGTGGTTTATCTGCCAAGGTTGAAACTTCTCTGCACTTTTTTATGATTTTCCTTACTCCTTCGGTGCTAATTTTGAATATTTTTCCAACCGTACTATAATTTTTCAATGTTTCAAATTCACTCACAACTTTTGATCTTTCTTCTATAGCAAATTTTCACCTCGAAGCTATTTTTTTTTTAATTATAATGAACAATAATCATGTTTTTGGAAATTAAATATTACGACTTTACTCTAAAATATTTATGAGAATGTATTAAACCTAAACAAATACGTCCTTCTCCAATCCGAATATTCGATTTCGACTAACTTTTGTTGTGGCGAATTTCTATGATTACGTACTATTTATTGTTTAGTTATGAGAATGATATGAATTCTGGGAATACTCTTTTAAAAACAATGACACTTTATTTTATAATTGTAAATCATGACTATACAAGCTCATGATGAGAATGATGGAAGATTTTGGGAAAGAGATTCATCCAGCAGTGAATTGAGAGGGGCTACTGCGTCTATTAATGACATATTTTGAAAAATAAAAAGAATTATTTTTATATATAAAATAAATTAATAAAAAATGAAGTGAGTAATTTTTTTGACAATATATCTTCACATCGAGGACATTTTAATACGAAAAAAAATTTGATCAGAAAATACTTATAAGAATGAAAAATTACACATATATATATATATATATAAATATATAGATAGATATATATGTATAGTTACATATCTTGGATACTAAATGCAGAAATGAAACCAAACTTTTGATAACCCAATGAAGCATAGAATGGATAATGTTAAAAGTTTTTAAACCTGATATGAAAACCTGTAAATGGATACGAGAACTGAATAATAGAACAAATAAAATAATATATAGAACTTATATAAATATAAAAGAACAAATAAAATCGATGAATTGGATATAGGTAGGACACATGGCAAGAAAGAAAGACAATAGGTGGACATAAATAATTATGGAATGTAGACCAAGAAATAAAATAAAATCAAGAAAGATACCTCATCAAAGATGGAAAGATAAAATTGTGAATTTTAGTGATGACGAGAATTCGAAGAAATTGGTGGCGGACAGGAGAACGTGGAAGTATTTCGGAAAACGTTTAAGAAAAAATAATAACATTTGAAGAGGCTTCCGCCCAGAAATGATCGATATAAGTTTTAATGATAATAATGATTTATACATACATACATATGCACCTTCATACATACTTATATACATACACAACATGCATATGTATATATATATATATATATATATATATATATATATATATATATATATATATATATATATATATATATATATATATTTGCACATAAGTCATATATATATATATACATATATATATATATAATATAATATTATATGATATGTATAATTCAATGAAGTCGTTAAATTAAAACCTTTTTTTTATTTAATTGATAGTAAATATAATGTTCATTAGAAAAAAAAACACAAAAAACAATAATTAATTCTATTATATAGTAGAAATTGCTAAAATAAACACAATAGGTCACATTTTTGTTTGGCAAATATAACATCAGAAGCAACAAAAAAATTAATTTATTTAATGCCAAATCGTTTAAATGAAGTTGTAAAAAGAAAAGGGAAACAAACGAGATATTAAACTCTTTTTTTAAAAAAAATTGTTGCTATTTTTTGCTAAAGAAATTGTTCAAATAAAATGTAACATACTGTTTTTATTTTAACAATTTCGACTATATAATAGAATTTATTACTTTTTCTTGTATTTTTTTCTAATGAATATAATATTTATTATCAATTAAATATTTTTTTATTTAATTTAACGACTTTATTGAATTATATCAATAAACTGCTTACGTTAACCATGTGTTCCATGAAATACGAGGTGTGATCAAAAAGTAAGGTGAATTTTGAAATTTAGCGAAATTTTTTATATGTTGGTACTGACGCGAATAAGCCAAATTTCAGCTATGTACATGGAGGTAGCAGTTAGAATTTTTTGATATTTTCCGCTGTCGAAAATCAATCAAAAGTTGCATTAAATTGAAAAATGGAATCAAGTGCTCCAAAACACTTGAAATGTTTATTTAAATGAAGTGGTAAACTCTTCCAAGAAGGCCGAGAAGACACCAACGACGAATTAGAAAAAAAACAACAAAAACAAACGTTGAAGAATTGAAGAAATAGTGTTGGGAATAGATTACCATTAAAATAAAATTGCTGATGATATTGGCATCTCGTTTGGTTCGTGCCAATCAATTTTAACGGGTGTTTTATACTTGACATCAGAAGCAACAAAAAAAATTGCTCAATTTAATGCAAAAATCGTTGAGCATCGCCCAAGAAATGAAGTTGTACGACCCAGATTTACTCCACAGGGTCATAAAGGGAAATAGGTAACGGTTATATTAAACTATCGTCCCAGTTTTTTCGATCAAATGTGAAAAAATTGTTACAGTTTTTTTTGAATGAAATGCCACAGGGTAGAACAGTTCATAAGGAATATTATGCAAGTTATGCGCAATATCCGCCAGAAACGTCCGATTTTTGGAAGAACAAAAATTTTAAATGATAACGCCCCTGCTCACACATCGTTGCTTGTGCGCGAATTTTTTTAAACCAACACACTAATGATACCGCAGGCACCGTATTCCCCAGACCTGGCCCCTATGAAAAGGCCCATAAAGAACGGCGTTTTGCAATGATTGAGGAAATAAAGACGGCATCGAAAGAGGATTTGAACAAGATCACAAAAATGATTTTTGAAATGCTTTGAGGATTGGAAAAAGCGTTGGCACAAGTGCATTATATCCGAGGGGGATTACTTTGAAGGGGACAAAATAAATATTGATGATTAAATAAATATTCTTTGAAAAAAATAATAAATTCACCTTATGTTTTTTGATCACACCTGTATATATATATATATATATATATATATATATATATATATATATATATATATAATTTAGATCATAAACATATAAATAATTTAAATAGTCTATGTAAAATTATTGCTTGATTATGTTACTTAAAGTAATATTTTTATAAAAATTAAAATAATTAATTAAACTATTTAAAGAATAAACATTTTGAGTAATTTTAAGTTAATTATATTAGTAGAAAATATAATATTAATGGATAATAGATTTTAATTAGAAAAAAAATTAAACAACTTTAAATGATAATAGTCCAATTTTAATTACAAAGTGGTAATAATTTGATATGAAAATACATATTTATGCTAAAAATCTAATCGGTTACATTTTTTTAAAAATTATATTTATTTTTGGAAATAAATAAATTCAAATTTAAATAGTACTGCTATCAATATCAAAATGTATTAAAAATAAAAAAAAATGTTTATAAAAGAATGAATGTAATTATAGATCTGTAAAATAATAATAAAGTACTATATTTTAAATTAAATTTTAAAATATTATTTAGCATTCAAGTGGTAATTACAATAACCTAATGAAATTGAAGAATAATAACATTATGCATATAAATATATGAAATAATTGTCATCATATAACAAAAAATAATACTTACTTTTGTATTCATTCGTTTTTAAATAATTATATTAGTAATCTAGTTTATTATCAGCTTGATGAAATGAATAAAGTATTACTATATTAAAAAAGAATTCCAACATTAAAAAAGATAAAATATGATTGTGTTTTTATGCTATAAATAAAAATTTTCTTGAAATTATCGTGCAGAAATGAATTTGATGTTATTATTAATGTTTTTATATTAAAAATGCTTTTTTTGTGAAAAATTTAATTCCAGCTGTATTATTTTTTGATACATATTTTTAAAGATGATAATCGCTAAAACTTCTTAACTATTTCTTTTCTATTCCCGGGATGTTTTTAAATCGATATTTACCTTTATTATTTTTAATATATTTTTTTACTTTTTTTTATTTATATAATTTCTATAAATCATTTGTTATTCTGATTACAACAATAACTATATTTTTAAAATGTTCATTTGACTTTAAAACTATAAAAATTATATGTGACAAAAAAGGCATTTATAATAAAATTCAAGCTTTATAATGTTAAATGCAAAGTATTTTGAAAAATTGATAATTTCATTAGATATTTCACTAAATACATTTTATTAATGATTTCCAAATTTATTTTTTCGCAGAAAAATCTCAATTTTTAAAGTTGATAATTATAATATTGTATATTATGACATTAGGTAAATATACATATCTTGTTTTTTTTTTCAAAAAATTTAAAAGTTTCTATTTGTTTTGGAACTGTTGCAAACTCACTTTCATACAAATTAATTTTCACCACAAGATGTAAAAGTGTTCAAAATTATTTATTTTTCACTTTACTTGGTAAAAAATGTAACGTTTTGGTGATAATATCGTTATTTTTTATTTTGGAACTGTGCCTGATTCACTTTAACACAAATGAATTTTAACCCCAACACCACAATGGTTTAAAGTGTTCAATAATCACTTATTGTTCACTTATAATTTATAATTATATCGGCTGATGCATTTCGATGGCGACGTCATCATCGTCAGAGTCTTTCTGTTCAAATCTAGCTAGATTTTAATAGAAATGCATCAGCTGATATAATTATAAATAATAAGTGATTATTGAACACTTTAAACCATTATGGTGTTGGGGTTAAAATTCATTTGTGTTAAAGATAATATCGTTTTTAACGTAATGCACATCGGCTTATAAAAATATAAAGTTAACATTATAAAATACATTTACAATATGTTGTGGTGTTGTGTGAATTATCTTGTAACAATGTAATATTGTAAGTATTGCTTTTTTCTTTAAATACTCATCTTGATATTTAATTCTTACATTAAAAATTACATAGGCTATAATAAAGTCTATTTTAGATAATTAGACGAAAACGTATTATCAACCCAATGTACCATAAGATTTTATAATATAGTGCTCTGACGATGATGGTATTACCATCGAAATGTGCATAGGCTTATAAATAAATAAAGTAAACAATAAATTACTGTTTTTCAATATTTTGAGATTTTTCAATATTTTGAGGTGTTGGGGTGAACATTCATCTGTGTCTAAATTAAATAAAAGATACAAATGCTTATAATAAAAAATGCTCTCATATAAAATTGATTTTTGGAACAAAGTTTTGTAAGGACTTATTTATTAATTTTTTATATAATTTTTTCCAGCAATTATTTCTTAACTAAGTGATATTATATATATATATATATATATATATATATATATATATATATAATTTCTATAAATCAATTTTAAATTTAATTTATTTCAAATACCGAAACTGAAATAAAAAATATTTTCAAATTTAAATTGTAAATAGAAAAATATACATTGTACAATCACTTTTGAAAATATTTTTTTATGTTCAAAAATGGTTGAGGAATATTTGAGATACATAATATAATAAAAATGAATATATTTCTTATACTTTGCTATGTGATATGCTAATGATAAACATTTTTAATATTGTTTTTATTTTTTTGTATATCAAAGCGTACGCATATAAGTTAATAAACGCATATATAAATCGTTCAGTGTGGTATACCATATAAACATAACATATCTGCAATGTGTAGACTGGGAAGCCATTTTATAAGTTATATATATAAACATAGTTTACACTGTACTGCAGTAAAATTTAGGGTCGTTGTACATTGTGGAGCCAAAGTTTGCAGAAATGACATAAAATCATTGCAAATATTATTATATTAATAAAAAAATGTAGTTTAATTGTTGTAGCGTGTTAGTGTAGTTATTTATTAAATGATTTAAATTAAACTGTGTGAGTTAAATTTAAATATATTTATTTCTAATATATATATATATATATATATATATATATATATATATATATATATATATATATATATATATATATATAAATATGAATATAATATGTATATGTGTGTGTATTTCTATGAAAAATAGCATTTTTGAATTAACAGTTCATAAAATTAAACAAAAGTGAAATTATTTTACATGTATACATATTTACAAATAAGCCTATATATATATATATATATATATATATATATATATATATATATATATATATATATATATATAAAATCACACATATACATACATACAGTACATATGTAGTTATTTATATATACATATGCCAAAATATTTGTATTCACACATTTGTGCAAATTAATTATATATGGTTTTATTTAATTTGAACAATTACACACACACGTATATATATATATATATATATATATATATATATAATACATGTATTTATTTGAAAATTATATATTTACATGGTTTAAAATTTGCTGTAGTGTAAAATTGTCGGTAAATTTAGTGTAACATCCATAATAAAAATGAAATCATGTTGTGAATACATTTTTTTTCGTGTAATAAGACTATTTAAAATGTAATTAATTTGTTCAAATAATTCAAATAGAGAGTGTCATGTAAACGCACTAGATATCAATAATATAGGTCACTATGCTAGCTACAAGCCTAGAAATGTTTCCCTGTAAATTTGATGTATTTTAGTTTGTAAATGATCATTGAAATCAATTACTTATGATTTTTTATACGCAAATTTTTATTAAACGTAATTACATTTTTAAACATTTTCATATTCACACATATTTATTCTTAATGAGTATAAAACAAATGTTTGTATATACATGTACACTACAAATAAGCATATATATATATATATATATATATATATATATATATATATATATATATATATATATATATATATATATATATATATATATATATATATATATATATATATATATACATGTATATATGTTTATGTATATTTATATATTGGAATTAATGTATGCAATGTGTGTATATCATGTGTTTGTACGCATGATTTGTATGTATATGTTTGTCATGTCAGTTTCTAAATTTGTACGCGATGGTTTGTATGTACTTCTAAATTAATGTTGCTTAGATAGAAACAATAGAGTGAGTTATCAACAATATTTCTAATAGTGAAAGAGTGAAGTCTTTGGCATGAATTCAAAGAATATTGTATAGTTTTTATATCAATTAATTTAGTACAATTAATAATGATTTCTGTTATTGTGTAGTAAGTGTAACTATTTTTATTACAGGTCCATATATCGTTATAAAATTTGGCGCCAGTTTCATCAAACTTTAATATGTTCAACTATGACCATTGTTACTTTGGTTTAAACACATATTGATATTTAGAGATAGCAAGAATAAGGAGAGTAGATTATTCCCAGAGGTAGATCAAGAACAACTGTGATAATAGTAGTATATATATAAAACATTTTATCAAAATTAACATATAATTTAATTATTTTATAAATGTTTATTATGCAAAATTTAATAATTTTCTAATACTTTTTTAAGTATTTTGTTGCTCTCATAAATTTTGCAATGGTAAATAATATTAATACACTTTAAATAGTGTAAAATGAATGTCCATATTATTCAACATTCAACAGCATTAGCGAATTCTTCAGTAACTTCAGCGCTCCTTCAAGTTTCAACTACTTCTGTGCCTCACAGTATTGTTAATAATACATCTTCTATGGCGGGAGGTGTTACAATGCAACAAAACACTTCGAGCACTGCTGTGAGTGCGGTGGTTACATCGGGTATTAACACTTCCAATCAGCATACACAAAACGGTTGTGGTAATACATCCGGAACTAATGGTACGGGAAGTCAATCGAGTACTCCTACTCAGAGTATTACGCCGCCAGGAAACAATGCACCGAAATATGGTAAGATTTTTCGTTTATTTATTTTTATTTTCAAAAAATCTTGCTTGTAGTGTAATGTGAAAACAAAATTTAATGGTTCTTATATATTTTTTTAAACAATTACCTTTATTAATTCAAATATATTAATTCATTATATGGACAAATACATTTGCATTCATTTAGTTAAAATATTTTTTTTTTCAAAAGTGATTAAAAATTATTTATGTAATTATTAATTACATTCTCTTTATTAGTTTATAATATTGAATGATATTTATGTTCTAATTTGAAAACATATTATTTGAAACACATTAATTTCATAATAATGATAATTCAAAACATGAAGTTTTAAAAAATACATAGACCATTTTACAAACACTGAATAATGTGTAAAATTATTGACTTTTATACTAGGTGATTGTGATTATATGACTACAGATTTAAAATTACAAATAATTGATTGTTTGTTTTGTTCATATATTGGTATTTAATTATATATGAATGATATTTAATCTTGGTTTCTATGTTTATTTCTGTTTATAATGAATTTAGTTCTACAATTTATGTAAATTATATTAATATAAATTTTGTTAATATTGAATACTTGATGATTACAATGATTTTTTATTGACTTAAGTGATAATAATAATATAAAGTTGTTTTTTAATTGTGCAAGTATTTATTACATAGATTAAAAAATGAAATATTGATAAAATTAAATCATTGAAGAAAATTTATTAAATTGTTCCTGTATTTTTAATTTAAATTGTCTATAGATTCAATATATATAATTTTCAAAACATTTTTACAAATAGGAAAAAAATTTGCTTAATTTTGTTTTTTGCTTTATTTTAAAAAGTCAAAATAAAAAATAATAGGAAATATGACGTGTTTCTAAAACTATTGGTGTAAAAGGATTACCAAATAATAATGACATTTAAATTTCCTATATTAGTAATATATTTAAATTGCTTGTAGTGTTCATTTAATTATTTCCAGGTGTGCCTTATATATATATATATATATATATATATATATATATATATCTATTCCGTTTTTTTTTTGTACATATTTCAAAAGACCAGAAGGCATGCACTAATATATATATATATATATATATATATATATATATATATATATATATATATATATATATTTCATCTATTTCACATGCACATATCATTTTCTTTATTTGTTAATAGAATTAATTAACTATTAATAACTAAAAAATAATTTTTAGAAATTATTGCTTCATATTTTCTTTTATTTATAATTTTTTTCTTTGTTGTTAAATTTGTTTTAATTGGATATTATTTAATTTACATTAAAACTCACATATATACATAAACACAAGTACACATACTTGTGTGTGTATGTATATGTTTTAGTATAAATTATATATATTTTTTTATTTATATTGATTTTCTTAAATATGCATGCTTTTCCGATTAGTTTATATTCGTTATTTAAGTATACAAATAGCACACACATGTACGCACTCGCGCGTACGCACACACACACACACACACACACACACAAACAAACAGTGTGTATTTTTTTAAGAAATATAATAAGTAAATAATAATATTAGGTGTACAAGTATAATTTTGCCGTTCACAAATAGACATTGTAGCATTATATGTTAAGATCAAATACTTAATTGCCACCTATTGTTTGTTGATGTGCTGTGAAAAATCTTCAACATTCAATTTGTCACGCTATAGAAGTGTAAATAGCAATTTTTTTTGTGCATTGAAAATGTCGAATTTTGTGCCAATAAAATAGCATATGTGGGAAGTTTTACTTCATTACTTTATTTTAAACAAAATCTTCATGTATTGGGGAAAATTCAAAAAGAAGGAAAATGGATGCCACATGAATTGAAAGAAAGAAATATCGAAAGGTGAAAAACAACCTGTGAAATCTTGCTTACACGATTTATATTTAAATGTTGTGTATTTGGTGGGATCAGAATTGAAACCTGGTCAGATAATTACTTCTGATCGCTACTGACAACAACTAATCAATTTGAATCGTGCATTGAAACAAAAACGACCAGAATGGGCCAATAGACACAATAAAGTGATTTTGTTGCATGATAACGCTGGACCACACGTTACTAAACCAGTGAAAGAAATGTTAAAAGCACTTGGCTGGGAAATCTTACCTCACCTGCTGTACTCATCGGATGTTGATCCTTCTGATTTTTATTTGTTCAGTCGATGGCACACTCACTTTCAAAGCAACACTTTAATTCTTTTGAAGACGTTAAAATTTGGCTTGATGGATGGATTGCCCTCAAAACAAGGAAAATTTTTTTTTAATGGAATTCATAAGTTAGCAAAAAATTGGGATAATGTAGCTAATGATGGAAATTATATTGAATAAAAAACAATTTTTCCAAAATAAACATTTTTTTATTTGCGAAAAAACGGCAGAATCATGCTTTTATACCTAATATTACTAAAAATTATTTTTAATTCACTTAATATTTTAGTTGTATTTTAATATTTTTTGTGTATTTGTTTATTGAAATTATTTTGATAGTAGATGAAAGTATAATATTTTTTATTATTGTTAATAGCTTGCATGAAATTATTTAGTTTTAATTCTCATTAGTTTCATATTTAATTATTTAAAACAAGGTTTATATTTTCTTGGATTTCATTAATCTTTTCAATAAGAAATTTTAAAAATTACTAAAAACCTTTTTTTAAAAAAAAAATTTTTTACTTTTATTATTTTCAAGTATATTGAATTTAAATTAAAATTTATGTTAAGACACAAACATTTTAAAAATTGTATAACTTCACTTTAAAATTAGTTAAAATGTGAAAATACAATGTATTATGTTTTCATTTAATGTTTTCCTTCTTTGATTATAGATACTTACATGAATATGTAAATTTAAATTATACTTAACTTAAAAATAATGATGTTTTGTGTAAACTAATCAAAATCCTGCAGTTAATAATTATCTATATTATATATTTTTTTAAATTAATTTTATAATAGTGTTCTTATTAATCTTTATTATTATTTAAAAAATGTAAACAGAAATTTGGTGAACAATATTCATTATTTAACTATAATTTAATTGGATTTGTATTTATATTATTTGTAAATTTGTTTTGAAAGTTATTTTGAAAATTATTTTCAAATGTTAACAAATATTAAGAAAGATATGATAAAATGATTAAAGGCCTTTTTATATATCATATTATTTTATAATATTAGTATAAAGAAATTTTTTTGTTGTGAATGGAATTGAAATTAATTTTGTGTATAATAAAGTAATATAAAAACAATATTCATTTATATTCATATTTTAGTAATCCTTTTACTATTTATATAGAAATTCTTTATTTTTAAATGTTTGCATTTGATAATTTTACATATTAAATTATGTAATGCTCTATTATTTTTACTTTCTAGGTACTTTAGTACCGAATCGCGTTTTTGTGGGGGGAATTAGTGCTAATACGACAGAAATTGAATTAGCACAATTATTCAGTGCTTATGGAACAGTTAAGGCAACAAAGATAATTTCTGATAGAGCTGGTGTATCAAAAGGCTATGGATTTGTTACATTTGAAACTGAAGATGAAGCAAAGCGATTACAAAGGGAAGCTGATAATATTGTATTAAGAGAAAGAAAACTTAATATTGCACCTGCTATTAAAAAACAGGTAAAGTATTAATTATTGTTTATTATTATTTATTATAAAATTTCTTAATCATAACAAAATAAAAATGAATGTATTCAGTGAACTTACATTTAATAAGAGACAAAACCACATGTGTTTTTATAAAATAAAAAAAAAATATACTTCAATTTTCTTATTATTCTAATATTCAGTAATATTATTGTTGTTCTGTATTAGTCATTATGTTTAAAAAATAAAACTTTTACATTTTGAAAATAAATTTTTTCAGCCGTTTTCACGTCCACTGGATGGTACTACACCGGGAAGCCCTCCTGGAAGTATACCTGGATTACCGACAATTCCAGGTTTTGTATTTAGTGTCTATTTAACTATTAGTAGTCATTTTTTATAGATATAAATAAGTAAACTATTTAAAATTTAAAAAAAGTGAATAAGAGAATATTTAAATCTTATTAAGTAATTGATTGTAGAAGAATGTTTTATTTAAAAAATTAATTCTTATTTGTATCTTTCTATAAAAAATTAATGCAATATATAACATTAACAAATGTTAGTTACTGAATTATATTGCTGGCAAAGGAATGATTCAATAAATTTGTGTGTGAGTGTGTGTATGTATATATACGAGGATCGTTTGATAAGTATGGTAAAAAAGTAAGAAAAACTAAATTGAAAAATTTAATTAAATTAATTAATTAAATTAAACAATAAATAAATTTACCATACTTATCAAACGACCCTCGTGTATATATATATATATATATATATATATATATATATATATATAATATATACATATATATATACACACATACATATAGTGTGTGTGTGTGTAATGAATTTGAAAATCAATTTTTTTATATGTTGTTAAATAATTTCATATGTTAATTGAAGTTATTTAGTTGATAAATCTTTATACATTCTAAATTTTATTTTTGGGGCAATCGGTTATATTATTTTATTCTTGGGATTCTTTTTATAAATGTAAAAAAAAAATTACTACTGCTATCACGTTACTTCCTTAATTGATTTTCATTGTAAATTATATCAGATATCATTACTTTCATTTTAAATTATAAAGACATGAGCTGGTGTATATATACCTATATCTCATTAGCAAAAATAATGGTTTTATTGTATACTTTATGAAAAATGTACATTACTTATGGCATGATCTAATATATATATATATATATATATATATATATATATATATATATATATATATATATATATATATATATATATATATATTAGATTTAATGAAATCTGATAAAAATATATTCTCAGGTACAGGTTTAAATGGGCCAGCCGCAGCAGGTTTTAGTTTCTATCCTGCAGCTGCATCAAATGCAGCAGCAGCAGCAGCTGCAGCAGCACTGTCTAGTCCATATTTTCAAAATGGGGGTGTTACTTATTATAACCCAGCACTTACTACTAGTGGTGCACCAACCGATCCTACTAATGCTGCAGCTGGAGTTTATCCTGCACCAGGTGGTTTGTATCCAACAGCTGCAACAGCACATCCTCATCAACCTCCTCCTGTAAGTCAGGTAAGTTTAAATTCAATATAAAAACCTCATAAGTCATAAATTTTTCCAAAAAAAATTTTCAAATTTTATATTTTATTAATATTTTTCCATATTAGTTAATTTTTATATTATCAAAAATTTATGTATTGTTATAGCATAACTGCTCTGCGATTGTTATATATTTATATTAAATATATGCTTCTATTGCTTTATAAAATGATTAATAAAGAATAACTTGCAAGTAATTTTATATTTTATTAAAAAAAATCTTTTAATTATTATAGGCTCAAGCAGGTAGTACTATGTCAGCATCTGCAGCTGCTAATATGTCAGCTGCTGTCCAGCAAAATATAGCAGCAGCTCAGTGTGCCGCTGCTGCAGCTGCTGGTTATCCAGTTCTGTATCCTCCAGCAGCAGCTATGTATTTACCTACTTGTGCTGCTGCTGGACCGCAACAATACGGATATCCTCCAAATCATATTCCGGTAAGATAACTATTTAATATTACAAAATTTAATGAAAAACAAATGGTTATTATCAAATAACAAAGGAATTTTAATTAGATCAATAATATTTGAGATGTGTATAATCTATTATTAAATTAATTTTAATTTCATTGTTTTGTAAATTATTAACTTATAACTTTTTTTTAAATGCTGTTGTTTAATTTTAAAAAATTAAATCACAAAACTAATGCATGCAGATATTCAATTCATCTAGAACAGATCTCACAAGTCGTTAAAAATTCCAACACTGTAACAAATAATAAATAAGTCAGTTTAGGTCATTGAAAAGGTCACAAATCTATGAAAAAGAACCATTTGTAAAAAACAATAAATAACAGCAAACACTTCATGTTTGCGGATCAGATGACGAAATGAAAAGAAAGATTCAACTCCCAGTTGTAGATGGATTGAATAAGGATACAAAACACAAATTAGTGTGTGTGTGTATATATATATATATATATATATATATATATATATATATATATATATATATATATATATATATATATAAAAAGTCAAAACTAGTCTAGTTTTAACAGAAAGGTTCTGACGATGATGGCGTCACCATCGAAATGTATTAGCCGATATAATTATATTTAATAAGTGATTATTGAACACTTTAAACCATTCTGGTGTTGAGGTTAAAATTCATTTATGTTAAAAAAATTACTGTTATTTAAATTTTGTCTATATTAGATTTTTGGAATTTTTATCAAAAATCTAATATAGTTTCCATTTTGATTTATTATAAAATTTTATTTTTAACCACTTACATTTTATGGCAGGTATTTTTTAAAAATCTATGAAATTTAGTAAAATATAATTTACAAAAAATATTTAAGTGGATAAAAAAATATAAAAAATTAAAACATTTTTTATTATTGTTATCATTGTTTTAATTGCAATTTCAAGTGTATTTTATTTTATATTAAAAAAGTGTTCAATAATTATTTATTATTGATTTTTTTCTTCATAACCTGATATATATTTTAATGGATATGCCATCATCATCAAAGCACTGTGTTATGAAATCTAGAGATTTATTATATAATATTCTCCAATTATTGGTTTATATACAATAGTAAAGGAGATATTTATAACATATGTAGAATTGAATGGTATTTGTTAAATATTGTGGTATAATTATTTCAAGCTACTAGTTATTAAAGTAGATTCTAATTCACTAGTTGCAAGTTGGTATTTAATTTACCCTTTTTTTAGATATTAGATATTGATAGAAAAATTATAATGTAAAATAACTTTTTTATGAGAATGATGTTTAATGGAATAAATGATAATTTTCTAAAATTATGAATATTGTAGTGTGTGTATATATATATATATATATATATATATATATATATATATATATATATATATATATATATAAACTAAACAACAAAAAGAAATCTTCAAAATTAGTTAAAATTCTCGTCAAACATTGTAAATAATTAAAATATTTGACCTTTATTGTTTTTACATGCAGTCGAACAACGGATTCCTCACGACCGATGCTACCGGAGTGCCATATTCTTTGGCACCTCAGCCTACTTATGTGCTTCTTGATACGATACAGTACTGAGTTGATCCTTATTTCAATTATCGTTAAAGTCAATCCATGAATCAATTAAACCAATTTCTAGTCAATCTAAATGTGAGTTTACTTCAAAACAAAATATATGTGTCTTGTAAAATTAATTTCCTAAATGAATGTGTTTATTTTTTTGCAAAAAAGAAAAATAAAAAAACTGTGTTACTAGTGTTCAAGGAGAAATACTGAAGCTAAATTTCTACATATGTCTGCTGTTTTCAGCTTACAAGTGTTAATATAAATCAGTTAGCCATAAACGAAAGTAACATTAAAGTTTTCTATTTAAGTTTGTGTTCAGTTAATAATTTGGATAAAAAATTAAAAAAGGAAATTGTAAAAGAAAATAATAACATACAAGGAAGATTACAGAGTTATAACCAGTAATTATTTTATTTAAATGCCATTAGATAAAAAATGTGTGTGTGTGTATGCATGGATATGTATATATATGTATATATATATATATATATATATATATATATATATATATATATATATATATATATATATATATATATATATATATATATATATATATATATATATATATATATATATATATATATATATATATATATATATATATATATATATATATATATATATATATATATATATATATATATATATATATATGTATATATATATATATATATATATATATATATATATAT
>CP092091.1:22535490-22537990 GCA_029203775.1 Neoneuromus ignobilis | reverse complement strand
CAATTGCACAAAGATATTAGAAACATGTCAGAACATTTTTATAAGTGTAATATTTTCTGAAAGTTTTGTAATATTTTTTTTAATTAATTTATTTTTAGTAATAAATGTAGATTATTTGTTAGTTTATAATAGATGGATATCAATGTAATATTTACATATTTGACAATCAATTTGTAAACACAAAGTATATGTAGTAAATAAATGTGTATTTAAACAAAATAAAACAAAATCGTAATATATAAAACTATATATTACAATAAAAATTGAATAGTATTTTTTAAGTAAATATGAAATAATGTTATTATTTTACTTATTATTTTGAAATATAATCATTTTGTTTATTATATTTATTATATTCTATGAAATAATATTTAAAAAAAGGATTATTTTTATTGTTATAAAAATTTTACTTATTTTTTTGTAAAGTTATGAAATATTTGTGTAAAATGACTGTTTTTACAGTTTTTCTTTGTTAACATAATATAAATAAAAAAGTACAAATATACTTATTACTAAAACATTAATTTTATCAGTAATATTTTAAATAATTAATGTTTTAGATTAATAGTGTAATTAAAAAAATAATTCTAATTTGCAGAAATGTATATGTATCACATCCAATATTTCAGCCCATTGCACATAAATTGGAACATATAAGTACAGATTTTAGAAATACTATTAATGAAGGTGTACATTTATATCACGTAATACTTCTAATTTCTTCCAAATACTATGGCTAATTTAATTATAAGAGATGGTCAAATATGTAAATCATACGTATTAAATTATATAAAACAATGTAAATTATAAAATTATTGTATCTATTGCTACACATAGAAATTGTCTGAACATTTAATGACAATTTCAATTGTGTGCCATTATATACATGTGTGTGTGTAAATGTATTCTATGTATATGTGTATATACATATGATACACATATATATGTATATATATATATATATATATATATATATATATATATATATATTACACACACATTTAAGTAAGTGTAAGTAAAATAGAGAATAGGATATATTTATAATTCTTATTATTTAACAAGATGTCTACTAATGCAACGAGACCAATGTTATAAAGAAAATGGTTAATAATAAGAAAAAATAAATAAAATCATGAATTTTAACAATATATTTATTGAATAAATAAAAAGTTCTGTACTCAAATGTTATTACAAGTACATTTAGATAGACATCTTATAAATAATCATACCTACGGGTTCTTTTTATAATAATGAGTACCATATACAAATATATCTTTAAAATTGATAAAAATATGATTATCTTCACATTATGATGAAGTATAATTTAAGTAATAATTAAAGGAATTATGAAAAATATAAGCCATAAATTACTTATTCAAAAATACATACTAATAGTGAGTTAAAAGTGAGATATTATTGTAGAGATATTAGTAAAAAGTATATATACATACAAATTTATGTATATATGTATATATGTATATATATATATATATATATATATATATATATATATATATATATATATATACATATGTGCTAAGTAATAATTATAATTAGATAATTATATATCAGTGGTATTGACAAAGACAAAAGTGGAGATATATAATAGAATTAATGTCATAAAATGAAATTGACATTTCATACATTTCTATATAGAGATTATGATTATTAAACAAGTAATAGGATAGATGCGGATAATTGAAAATTAAAGTGTTCATTTATAATGAAATTATATATACTAATTATTTTATTGGTTAAAGTTGTTTTTGAAATTATTTTCTTGTTATTTTTTTTTATAAAATTATACAGACATTTTAAATTGAACACACATACACATATATATATATATATATATATATATATATATATATATATATATATATATATATACACACATACATACATTACTGTGAGAATACATATGTGTGTACATTTTGTTATTTTTAGGTTAATTTTATTGTTATTCATAAAAGTGTGTGCCATTAATACATTTTTTGTTAAATGTATTCTTGAAGAATTGTTGAAGTTTATTTTTGTTGGATTATGTGAGTATGTGATATATATATATATATACACATATGTAAGTAAATATAAATGTATATACTAGTATGTACACATACTTACATAATTATTATTTATGGTAAAATACACTATTACAAGTGTGTGTGTGTGGTATACACACAAATATTTATATAGAATAATTACTCAAATTGAAATTATAGTTTATAAATAAAGTACATGTTTTAGGATTAAGAGATATTTAAAAAATGTGAGTAAAAGCTCATTTGTCACCTATAAAATCTATATTTTCTTAATTTTGTTTCAAATATGCATATGTATATTAAAAAATTACACATGTATAGGTGATGTATACAAGTGTAATAATAATTTTGAATTATAGTTAGTGAATTCAGTCGCTGTATTTCATTTATTACACTTTAATATACTTATATAGGAAATGTCCACTGTATATGTTTAATGAAATACATTTACAATTTTT